>JAMPIV010019254.1:40000-97200 GCA_024509875.1 Oreohelix idahoensis | reverse complement strand
AGCCACAGACTCCGAATGTCCATCCCGCAGCAAAGTTTGTTCATTTGATATTGTTTCCGTAACTTCATTATTTTTTTTACATAGACAGGGGTGTCAGCCCTATGCTAAAACCCCCAACCTGGAGGATCAGGGTACCAGCTTTTGTCTGACCCCTACCCACACAGACCAGTCCAGCTTGGTTGAACCTACCAGGAGTAAAACTCCCACTGGCATAGCTCTGGGGATTGTCAGGGTACGCAAGCTGCCATACCGCTACAAGGTTTAGGTACCATTGATGGCAGTCTTTCCATCTTCATGCGTATTTATCTCTTGCAAGCAAACTTAGCATATATACGTGTAAGACAATACATATTTGCACATTATAAGATACAGATCGATATAATGTAGTTCCACTGCAGATATTGCCGTAGGGAGTGAAGCGTTAGAGACTTCACTATACTAGGTCCAGCATCGAGAGTTAGGGTGACCAGTTCCTGTCCTCGCTGCCTTTTCCTTCCCTAACTCAAGTGCATAATTAGGCACCCATTTATAGCTGGGTAGACTGAAGCGTGTCGATTATGTGAATTTAACCCTGCACCTTTCCCGCGAGAGACTGACGCTCTAGCCACTCTGTCAATCGGACGCTCACACATCGGTATAGAGAACAAATTTTCCTGAACGTTTTTATTAGCATGCTATAATGATTGAACATACAATTAGCTGCTTTACATACAGCAAGAGCGTCCAATAGGCACAGTGAATAGAGCGCTGGCCTTTCGCCGCAAAGGTATCTAATACGAAACACGGCGAAGTCACGCTCTAGTCTACCCAGCTGTAAATGGGAACTTGATTCTGCTCTAGAGTTAGGGAAGGCGAAGGCAACGAGCAAGGGCACTGGTCACCTTACGTCTCAAAGCTAGACCTAGTTTAGTAACGTCTCTAACACTTATCTCCCCTGTGGCAGTACCTTCTATGCGACCACCTTTACCTTTACATAAGACAAACAGATTTATTTACTATTACATCTAAAAACACATACACAGTAGAAAAAGTGATCTTAGATTTATTATAAAAATCATTTGATAGTAAATTCAATTGACGGCCAGTTCTGTAAAGTTTCAGCCGTGACTCACATGCGTGGGTTGGGTTCAGTTAATAAATACATTACCCCTTTCCGTTTCTTACGCTGGATCCAACTCTGCTGCTGTACCGTTGTAGGAAGCCAGCATAAAGGTATTAGTGTTATTTTGTAGCTATAGCTTCTGCAGCAAACTTTTTTACACCATGAAGTTGCCAGGGCCATGCACAGTCGCTTTTAACGACTTTCGTCAGGGAGCAGTAGTTATATTCTCTCTTTATCTCTCGAAAGCAGGACTGGAGTCGTGGAGTCGGTCGTTTTTTAATGTAGTCGGAGGGTAAAAAAATGTCCGGACTCCAAGTCCAATTTTACCACACGCCATGACTAGTAAAAAACTGTACTCGGAATCAGGAGTCGGGCTTCTAAAATTTCAGGAGTCGGAGAAGGACAATATTTGGCCGACTCCACAACACTGTCCGAAAGATCCCTGGAACTACACAAGACAGGTCTGTATGATGCCCTGGCAATTCATGTCCCCCTTCTTGTCTTTACGTGTACCTGTAGTAATAACCAAAGTGAGGTCTATCCCTCAACACTGTTGATAATCGAAATGAATGAATGTACTGTATTCTAATATGTATAAAAGGGACGTAATCTCTAAATATCTTAACACACGAATTTTTGTTCTTCTCTCCCGTGGACCATGTAACTAGTGTTAGAAGTGTGGTTCGTTTGAAAACTGGCGGTTTTTCGAATGTTTTTTAAAAAATGATAATAAACATTATTTTTTGGTCCTCAGGTGGTTTGTACCAATTATACCAAAGCACGTCAGTAGTTTAATAGTTAGAATGTGTGCCTTCCAGTTTAACAGGATTGTGGAGTGGGCTAAAAAATTTCCCTACTGCGACTCCTGAAATTTTATAAACCCGTCTCCCGACTTGACTACAGTTATTTTCTAATCATACGGCAAAAAATGTGAAGGAGTCCGGAAATTTTTTGCTAACTCCACTAAAAAACGACCGACTTCACAACTCTGACTCTCGACTCCAACTCAACAGCCTTTTTTTTAAGATTCTTCGTTCAATTCCCGGCAGATCATTTTTATTATATTTAGATCTGTTTTTATAAATATATTTTTATTAGTTATAGTTCCGAAGTATCTGTATGTTGACGGTTGTGAATAATAATGGCAATAGCAGTATAACTGGTAGTTATGACGGTAGCAATAGCAGCGATAGTAGTGTTTGCTCAAGTAGTAATGGTAATAGTAGCAGTACAAGTCATAGTAGTAGAAGCGGCAACTGTCATTGGAGCTGTGCAGCTGTAGCAGTTGCTATTGTAGTGAGTTTAGCAGTAAGGATCCCGTTACATGCCCTTTGAGGCATATTGGGAATACGGTGTTAGGCCATATTTTCTTGACCATCAGCACACTAGGAGTGGTGTTGTCAGCATCACGCCAGTCGCCTCTAACCTTCCCAATTCAGTCTGGGTCGACCCCTGAGCTGTTTGCGTTCTACAAAATCCGATGTCACTGGGGATCGAAGCATAGACCATTGAACTCTGAAAGCCAGTGCACTAACCACTGTTCTACCACGGCTCTCGGGTTTAGTAGTAATAGATGTAATTAATGGGAGTTAGTTATGGACATTTCAGTTGTCTACAAACATTACGACAGAATAGTAATTGTTTATATAGAAACCACAAAAACAAAAAACAGAACGTTACCGACTTTCCTAAACTGGTGCTTGAAGATTTGATATGGTATGACCAGAACACTAATAACTAGACAAGTGCCAGTGGAACAAGAAATGAGAAGAAGACTCTAGAACTGGATAGGACACACGCTTAGAAAACTTATTGATAGCATTACCAGGCCGTCCTTGATCTGGGTTTCCCAGGTAAGAAAAGCAGAAGTAAACCTTAAAACGTATGAAGAAGGAGAACTGGAGAACTGGAGAAGAGAACTGGAGAAGAGAACTGGAGAAGAGAACTGGGGGCAAATGAAAATGATGGGGAAGACACAGAAAGACGCTGAGCTGAAGGCACACGATATAGGAAAACTTGGCATTCGTTTGTTCAAGGTCTGTGTTCCTTGGGTTATGAATGCATGTATTATATACTTGCATACCAAACACTGCCATTAGTGGGGATATACCCGTGGGTCCATATGACAACGTGGGCAAGGGGGGGGGGGGGGCAAACGGGGGCAAAACACCACACGTCACTACTCTTGTCACTTACTCATATTCCCACCTGCCATATGACCCCGGGGGGGGGGGGGGGCAATGCCATATTTCTAGTGGGCCACAGTAAGATGGTAAAGTATATTTTTGTCAGCTAACAGCGACTATGAGAGGGGTTAAAGATGTAAATGAGGCTTAGAAGGGGGCCATGAGCAAGAAAACGTTGAGAACCCCCGGGATATACTACTATATACACTCGGGGGATGTGTATATATAGTAGTGTAACAGCAGCTGCTACTGAAAATATCAGTATTTGGAGACACTGAAAATATCAGTATTTGTGAACACTGAAAATATCAGTATTTAGAGACACTGAAAATATCAGTATTTGGGGACACTGAAAATGTCAGTATTTAGGGACACTGAAAATATCAGTATTTGGGGACACTGAAAATGTCAGTATTTAGGGACACTGAAAATATCAGTATTTGGGGACACTGAAAATATCAGTATTTGGGGACACTGACATGAGAGTTAAACAACTAATAATAATTTACAGACATAGCTGGTTCCTGGGTGGTGCAAGCGGTACAGCCGCACAAGGCGCCGTCATCGGGGCGCGGTAGGGGGTGGAATAAAAAAAAGCGTTGCGGAAACTATAGTGTAAACCAACTCAATAGTGTGAAATTGGCTCTCATAAGAGACAATACAATACGGTACGGCAATTGGCAAAGGAGACATCGCATCACCTTGAAATATCCTTAGTGCCGGCTTTGTTTACATAATCTAGGTAATGCCGTTTAAAGACGGTTCTTATTCTGGGAACCTCAAGGTAACAGGCAAAGGAGGGAGACCCAAAAACACTTTGAGGACTGGAGACAAACCTAAGGAGAATGGAGAAGACATGGAAAAACAAGGACTGGATAGCTCATGACAAGGAGGGCTTGTGGGAAAAGGGGGGTAGAGTGATTGAAGGCTTTTGCTCTAAAAGGGGCTTCTTCTTCTCCTTCTTCCTCGTTCGTCCTGAAAAGGACGTTGGTTTTCGTTGTGTCTGTTTACATCGGAGCTGCGATTTCTGCGCCTTTCGGCCGGCACATCTGACTTCAGCACGGCATTTTTTGGGACCGGGTTTGCCTTCCCTCTTCGATCCCTACTCAGCCAGACTGCAGTGATGCAGCCTGTTTCCAGGTCCACCACGTGGAGGTGGAGTAGGCTCTTGGTCAGCTCTGGTTCGCTGACCCTAACGCAAGCAGTCAAGCTATGGGTCGCTGACTGCATTCTCTATTGCTGCGTCTTTGGGTCCCTAAAAGGGGCTGAAAAATCATTACATTTAGTTTAATTAAAATGATTTCTATAAAGCAGCTGACACAGTCACCTGAGCAAAACTCATGTTGATTTCATCCTTATAACTTTCTCCCTAATTAATGATCGCCTGTTAGAGAATGACACTGCAGTAGATGAATAAACAAGGCTAAGACTATTGCAATTTGTCTCTAAACGTGAGGCTAGCAAGGATGGACGTATGAGAGGATGCATCCGTCATGAGTACAACCAGCGAGCTAGAGGAACAATTAGCATTCATACCCTTCGACATTTGCTGAGGGAGAAGGGGCACCTATGGGTTTGCCTGGAGTGCTGTGATGTCGCTTCTGATCAACAATAAAAATGACAATCCCTACTTTTAGGCATTGCCAAGTAGATGTTTTTATTTAAACACGTTTTCTTTCATCATCATCATGTGTCTGTGTGCACCTTACGACAGACATAACCACCACTGCAGCTGGTCCCTTGCAGTACGCCTACACTAATAATTTACATTCCCTTGCAGTACGCCTACATTAATCATTTACATTCCCTTGCAGTACGCCTACACTAATCATTTACATTCCCTTGCAGTACGCCTACACTAATCATTTACATTCCCTTGCAGTACGCCTACACTAATCATTTACATTCCCTTGCAGTACGCCTACACCAATCATTTACTTTCCCTTGCAGTACGCCTACACTAATCATTTACATTCCCTTGCAGTACGCCTACACTAATCATTTACATTCCCTTGCAGTATGCCTACACTAGTCATTTACATTCCCCTGCAGTACGCCTACACCAATCATTTACATTCCCTTGCAGTACGCCTACACCAATCATTTGCAGTACGCCTACACTAATCATTTGCATTCCCTTGCAGTACGCCTACACCAATCATTTACATTCACTTGCAATACGCCTACACTAATCATTTACATTTCCTTGCAGTACGCCTACACCAATCATTTACATTCCCTTGCAGTACGCCTACACCAATCATTTACATTCCCTTGCAGTACGCCTACACCAATCATATACATTCCATTGCAGTACGCCTACACCAATCATTTACATTCCCTTGCAGTACGCCTACACCAATCATTTACATTCCCTTGCAGTACGCCTACACCAATCATATACATTCCATTGCAGTACGCCTACACCAATCATTTACATTCCCTTGCAGTACGCCTACACCAATCATTTACATTCCCTTGCTGTACGCCTACACCAATCATTTACATTCCCTTGCAGTACGCCTACACCAATCATTTACATTCCCTTGCAGTACGCCTACCCTAATCATTTACATTCCCTTGCAGTGCGCCTACACTAATCATTTACATTCTCTTGCAGTACGCCTACACCAATCATTTACATTCCCTTGCAGTACGCCTACACCAATAATTTACATTCCCTTGCAGTACGCCTACACCAATCATTTACATTCCCTTGCAGCAGTGGTTTCTGTTGAAATGTGTTTTACATAATGAGGTTGCAAGCCCCATGCATGACTTCATATTAGTGTCGCCTTGTGTAGCCTTACTCTTTTTTTCGTTTTTGGTCGCCTCAGAGATGACAGGGGACGACTATACAGGGCAACGATTATATTTTGCATGACTAATAAATTTAATAGAGTTAATAACGATAAACTTATTGCTTTATCAGGATATATGTACTGTACAAACAATAAGCAGGGAGTAAGCGAGGTGTACCCCTATTTTGTTACGCATGTCAAGCACAAAATGTGCATACATGTATGTGAAGGCCGTCAACAGAGACAACAGGAATTACAGAAGCAGTCTGTCGGAGACAACGGAAGAGAAAATGCTGGATATTCAGAAAAGAACGTTATACGAAAAGCGAAATGTTCTTCTTCTTCTTCTTCTTCTTCTTCGTAACACTCAGAAGTTAATTAGACTATGTTTAAAGAATGTAGTGGTTAGCTTGAGGCTGTTTTCGTGATTTAATCATTAACCTCTTGGCCTGGTCCCTACCCTTCGACCTGTCCGGCGTGTGACACTCTGCTGGTACTTATGCTATCGCCGGCTTAGCTCTTGGGGTCATAGGGACACACAAGCTCCTCTACTTCGCCAACGGCACAGGAGTTTATGTTCGAAAACTGATAGCCTCAAATATGGAGTTATTTTTTGTTTGTTTGATTGTGGTTTTGTAATAAACATAAATGGGTATACTTCAGGCACTCGTGAGAAATTAAATTAAGAAGTAGAAAACTAGAAAGGTTAACTAGAAAATCGTACCCTGACTATTCAAACGACGCCAAAGCCTCGATACAGGAACGAATCGTCACTAACCACACTGTCAACTCAGATCCACCAAGATTGTTTGTCCGGTTTCTTGTGTTCTTTGTTCAACAAATTGTAAACTGACAAAAGAAATGTGCAGACAACAGTTGAATATCTTTAAAATAAAAAATGCATCGACACATAAGAAAAGCAAATTCATTTAACTTTATGTTGTCATAACCGGCTACACCTGATGACCCCTACCAGGTTAATGGCTATTCATCTAGCCTGCCTATAGAGAGCGAAATATGATTTGACGCCAACTGTCAACCATTAGTAGCCATAAAGTGTGCATACACTAAGCTTATAGCACCTTTATCTGTGTTTGCGGCGACTTTTTGAGATGCAGAGGTGTCGCTAGATTTGGCCGTCGCCACTGCGTCCGCCTGATTGGCGTCTGTCTACTAGACGGACCCCTTTGAATTATTACTGTCGCTACATCCATTCTGACTGAGGCGACAATGTTTATGGAGCTTCCTTTTCAGTGTCGCCGGGTGCACGCTATCTCTTCCCATACACATGTCTGTGGTTTCTGTTGTTTGATTACTGCTTTAATATTCAGGCCCTGAATTTCTTAATGTTTATGGCTCTTAAGTTAGGATTAATAATGACACGCCGGTAGGTTATAACATGAAATGTGGATTAAACCTATCGTCGGGGGGATTGTGTGTAGATCGACATGGCCAAAGGAAATGCATTCTTGGCCTTAAATTACGCATTGTGACCTATTTTTTCAGTACAGTGGGAGGTCCAACCTTAATTTGGCTTTCTCCCTTTCCGTCACCCCTCACTGAATAAAGCACCGTTTGACCTTTGTTTTAACTTATACTTTGAAGACTTTTTAGGTAGGCCTCGATATTTAAAAAAGTTTGCGATTCTGTTTTAGTCGAGACAGACTATCTAAACTCTCTAGAAGCAAACATCAATTACTTCGTATTGGTGTTTGTGCATTTTTATTATTATATCTTTTGTTTTACTCTCAAGTGAACACCCTTAAAAACAGCTTGAACATGTTTGAAGAAACCAGTGGTCAGTCTCACCTGGAGTAGCACTGGAGATGCTCATATGCGCTTTCTCTGTGTCTCATGTGTAGGGCGCTCCGGACACAATTGTTGAGCAGTCATTATAACAGTGCCATAAGTACATTCATCCGCAATTCACATCTTTATTGAGCCAATGTTTCCTCTGTTGGGGCCGGAATTTAGTCAAAATATTATAATTGAGCTAGTTACTTGCTACTACCTACTTTTGCCCTCCATTGTTCCCGTGAAGCGTAGTGGAGCCAAGTATGTCGCGTTAGCTGCCGTGAGTCCATGTTGTTGTAGAACGTATGTCTATCCATCTGTCTCTTGGCCTTCATTCTCAATGCCCTGAAACCAGATCTCCTATTGTTTCATGCGCGTAGTTGGTAATTTATCGGGCTCCATTCTCATGAGATGGTCAAAACACTTACTACAGTAGTAAACTCCATTTATCCGAACCCCATGGGACCGAGCGTCGTTCGAATAATCAAATGTTCGGATAATTGGATTACATAATGTATCGAGTACATGAACACATATTTCTAAAAATCTAATTAACCATCACAAGGCAAGGAAATTACACTATAAAACATATTTACTTGTACTGTAATAATAATACCCACACTGTATTAGATCACTGTATCACCAAAAATCTTTCATTACACTGCAGTGCATGTACTACTTGTATTAATTATTTTTTTTAAGAAAGAGAAAAATGTTTTCAAAATAGCATTACAAACGATTCAAAACCAGGCGCACAACTTACGTATACATGTACTTGCACAGATGTAGCCCACTATTTAAAATAATGAGGAATCCTCTTTTGCACCAAACTGGATAGTCTCCTTTTTGGCTGCTATGTCCCGCATTCTCTTCAACAGCAGAAGCTGTGTAGGACAGCTGTCATCTTCTTGCTTGGTACCAAGCCATCGTTGTTTCTTGTGCTATAAAGGCTCTTCAGGACTTGGTCCGACGTTTTTTGGGTTTTCTTCATAATCTACAAGTACATCATGTACTTCTGAGAAGTCTTCATCATCGGTCACTACATGTATTTGGTTTTCTTCTTGCACAAAAGACAAAATTTCTTCGACATTCAAAAACTGAAAACCAGAATCATTATCATCTTCTAGCCACATGTGTGCATCATCTTTGTCACAGGCCGAAAATCCGGGCATTGCTTGAAACAGTTCCACAACTTCATTTATACAATCACCATTTGTGTCCACTACAGTAGTTTCATTTCCTCCTTTTTTTCCCAAGCAATCTATTCCAATCCTTGTTGAGATTATCTTGTGACATGGTGGTCCAAGCATCAGCTAACATATATCAGCAGTCTTTGAGATTAAGATTTTTTTTGGAAAACGCCACCACACTTTCTTCATCTTCAGCCAACAATAAACAACGCATGACTTCCTTCTTGTACATCTTTTTAAGCTTTGCTATAACACCCTGATCCATTGGTTGAATCAGTGCTGTTACATTGGGAGGCAGAAAAATTTCTTTAAAATTTGCATCAACGGCATTCAATGTATCCGTCTCTGGATGAGATGGTGCATTGTCCAGTAGAAGAATTACTTTTCCAGTTTTCTTTTCTTGTTCTCTCAACCTCTTCACATTTGGGATGAACTGATTTGTATACCAATCAAGAAATATTTCACTATTCATCCAAGCACTCTTCTGTGCTTTGTAGCACAATGGGAGACATGTCACATTCTTTAAACAACGTGATTTTTTTTTTTTTTTTGGCTTTACCGATCAATAGCACCGGTAAACGATGACTTCCACTGGCATTCGCGCCTACCAAAATTGTTACTCTCTCTTTGCACTTTTTAAACAGAGGGGAAGCTGCTTCGCGCTGAGATGCAAGTGATGTTTGAGGCAATGATTTCCAGTATAAGCCAGTCTCATCGGCATTATACACATCATCGAGTGAATAACCTTCTTCTTCCAAAAAGAATGTTTCTTTAAAATTTTCAGCGGCAGTTGCATCGCTAGATAAAGATTCCCCTTGAATCTCCAATTCTCGTATGCCATGACGAGATTTAAAGTTTCTTAACCATCCCTGGCTAGCCTTAAAGTCAGGAGGACAGTCAAGTTTATTGTTGAACTAAAGTGCCTTTTCACACAATAGAGAACCAGATATAGTTTCCCGTTTGCTTCTTCTTTGCACAAACCATATATACAAAGCCTCTTCCAATTTCAAATCTTTCGCATTTCTCATGTTTTACGTTTCTTCGACCCATTTTCACTATCCAATTTCGATGCAAAACTCATAATTTTATCCTTGTTACTTTTGATGTCAGAGACGGTAGCTATCCCAACATTGAAAATCCTCGCAAGTGAAGACACAGTTTCACCTTTTCCTAATCTCTTGATAATTTCTGTTTTTGTTTCAATTGACAAAACATTGCGGTTCCTTTTATATGCTTTAGGCCTTCTGGAAGATGCCATATCGCACAGAGAAATACTTGCACACCAAAATTATTCTGCTGTAGTAGCAGACACAATTATTTTAAGTTGAACTGTCTGTTTAGCCACTGTTCTGCCTAGAACGCACACGTACCCTAGATTGGTAAACCAGACATTAACTCACTTTATGATCTAATGACTTCATGTACGTAAGCGACCGACCATTAGCCTATTCCATCCTCTACAAATTGTTCGCACACATTTGAAGTTTGCCGCATCAAAAGATTCAGAATTTTAGTCTAACGGGACTGGCATCTGATTTTGTTTTTTCTGGAAAAAGTGTTCGGATAATTGGATGTTCGGATAATTGGGGTTCGGATAAATGGAGTTCTACTGTATTTTTGTCTCTCTATATTATTTTGATGAAGGAGGTCATTTCTACAATCTTTTCTGGTATCAGTTCTCCTTCTGCCTCTCTCCTTGTACCATTAAATGGCTTAACTTAATCATCTCATCTAACTGGATTTTATTTTTCTCTATTGTTCTTTTGTCGGGGGCCATGTTTGACTAGTAACAAAGATTTTGGTAAGAATATACTATTGATCAAATGTCATTTTAGTGTCGGCACTGATATTTGGATGTTTTGAGTAGTAGCGATAGTTAGGTAGGCAAGTCACTGCAATCTTGATATCTTGTTTTAGAAATTTTCTCGGTCAAGTCTTCCGGTTTGAATCTTTTTTTTCTGGTCGTCTGAATATTCTGTATCCCACCTGTATTTGTACGTACCTATACGCGATGTCTCTGGACTTCTTTATATGTTGCTCTGTTTTTTGCGGTAGTTCCCCCCCCCCCCCCCCTTTAAAAAAAAAAAAAAATTTCCCTGTGTGTGATAGTGTGACGCCACTAATCTGCTGACATGCGTCAGAATGGGGTTGTGTGTACTTTTAGCTACATTGTCTATGGCAAGGGTTTCTCAACCTTTTATTGCTCATGGTCCCCTTCTGAGCATCATTTTTTCTTTGTGTCCCTCCACCCCACACCCCCCCCCCCCCCCCCCCATGGTTGTTGTTAGCAGGAAAAAGGTACTTTACAATCTTACTGTGGCCCCCTAGAAATGTGGGATGGTCCCCTGGGGGCAATATGACCCACGTTGAGAACAACTGGTCTACGGGACGAATACACCACTTAGGTTGACGACACATCGACAGAACATGTCACAGGTAGATGAAATGATGGAACAGACTCCGTATTTCAGTCTCCGACATTCATATATTGTATACATACCACACAGGTAACATGGGTAGTGATTCTGCACTTTACAATGACACATCAGCCGCTGGATAACAAAATCTACTTTTGCATCTCACTTATGAGAAGATGTATCGTACAACAAAGATAAACTTCTCGTGTCAATCGCCCTCCCGTCTCTATACAGTCTTCTTCTTTCTTCTTCCCGTCCCCTTAGGCCAACGACCGGCAAAGCAGTCAGTGGCCATTACGCCTAGTGGCGTCTTAAGGGCAACAGCGAATAGATTTTCTTTGCCGTTGTTCCCCATCACGGCCTAATGGCGTTCTTTAGGGCAATGACAAATCAATCCATTTGTCGTTGTTTCCGTAATCAAAGTGACTGGCAAAAACGGGTGATCAGCCCGTTGGGTCTTATACATATCTCCACTTCAGGCATCGGCAGAACCATGCAGTAGTGGTTCGCCCTCAATTTTTCAATGTCTTGTTTATCCATCTAGTGTCTGTCTCCACTTATCTTCACATTGTCCTCTTCTTCTGCGTTCAGTTTGTCGTCATGCTAAATCTGCAGGCCTGGCACCAGGACAATGTCCACGGTCTTTCCAGGTCAGCGCGGCAGCCCCATAGCTTCTATAACACATAAGGAAGGGAAACCACGAGGCCTGTAAACAGTAAATTAATATGAAACGTAGATGGCAGGGAGGACAGTGTAATTTCGCTTGCATAGCTAGGCGGTGTTGTCACGCGGGAAGGTCCAGGGTTCAAATCCTGGGGTAAGCCACTCATGTCTGTTGTTTTTCTGTTGTCTAGTGTTTTCTACTTCTTTATTTCCTACGAGTGCCTTATAAACATACCTTTATATTTGTTTCATATTAATTTACCCCATAGCTTCTGCTTGAGCTCAGCAGCCATTGGCCAGGTCATGCGTCATCATGGGGTTGGGCAGTTCTGGAGAATGTGTTCGGGAGTCTGGATTTCCAGTTCTACATGGGCATTTATTTGTGTGAGATATTCTGAGGCGATAGAGATGGCCAAGTAATCTGCAGTGGCCAGTTCTCAGGCGAGAAAATGGTGGTCTTCACTGTGTGTTGTGTATCCCTCTTTTTCTCTATCTCTGGGCATTCCAGAACATGGTCTGTCATGTAATGCTATTTTAGTTTTTCTTGATCTATTCTTCTATCAATGTCTTGTCATCACCTCCAGTTCCGCTAGTGTTTATTTGGTTCTTGACATTTTCTAATGATCGCTTCTTGTTCCCAACATGGACACACACACACACAATATATATATATATACACATATATATATATATATATATATATATATATATATATATATATATATATATATATTATATATTTATATATAACTATATTAGGTTTGGGACCATTAACGATTAACTAATGGATTAAAATTGTTACCTATTAATTGATAAAAACACATTTTAATCGATTATTACATTTTTAGCAATTTTTTGTTGTTGCTTAAAAGCGAGAGCATTTGCTATGTGTGACGTGTAATGGAAAAAGAGTCTACAGTAATCTGACAGCTTCTTCTTCCTTCCTCGTCCTTAGCCACCGACCGTCAAAGCAGTCAGTGGCCATTACGCCTAGTGGCGTCTTAGGGCAACAGCAGATAGGTTTTCTTTGCCACTGTTTTCCATCACGCCTAGGGGCGTCTTTAGGGCAACGGCAAATCAACCCATTTGCTGTTGTTTCCGTAATCGAAGTGACTGGCAAACGGGTGATCAGCCCGTTGTGACCGAGCAAGTCAATCTGACAGCTTAGTACCACCTATAGCTGCCCTCTGATTTGCTAGCTAGAAACCATGTATCAATACCCACTGTTTATTTACACAAGCTTACTCTCTTGTCCCGCCTCTTTGTTTAACACGAGCTAACGCAGTGTTTACAAAACTTTTGTGACCTGCCCGTCATAACAGGTAGCGAATCAGGTTTGTTTACCTCGTCTTCTCACGCGAGCTTATCTGTCAATCACACGATACCTGACAGACCGCACGTGAAAAACACAGAATCTTTTGAAGTCTACGAAGGGAAATCAGAAAATTCCCCGAGTACGCTTTGATGTCGAGTCGCGGGCAAAATCTTCGAAAAGCCCGTTACACGTAATAAGTCTTTTGATACCGGTCGAAAACGCCGACGAAAGACTGGCCATAAGCCTTTATCTTGTAACTCTGTTTCTGATTCTCCGTTACACACAGTAGCGCGAAAATTAACAACATCTATAGATCAGAGAAATATAATGATATATAAACTGTGTTTTCTTAAACCTGCTATCAGTTGTCACTCTTCTTCTTTTCTCTTCTTTGATCCTTAGCCTCCGACCGTCAAAGCAGTCAGTGGCCATCACGCCTAGTGGCGTCTTGTAGGGCAACAACAAATTGATTCCACTTTGCACGGTCGGCGGCCATCCTTCGTACAGTGCCCCAACTCTGGTTCATTCTTTGCATCTCAACCTCCACAGTCCTCCGCCAGGTTGCTTTTGGTCGGCCTCTCTTTCGTTTTCCTTCAGGGGTCCAAAGCATAGCTGTTCTTGTGATGGCATCGAAGTCTCTTCTGAGGACATGGCCAACCCAGCTCCAGCGCCTGCCAGCTATGATGGTGTGCATGTCCTCTTGCTTGCTCCGAGTAAGCAGATCTTGGTTGGTGATGGTATTCGGCCAAAAGATTCGGTGAATTTTTCTTAGGCATGTTGTGTGAAAAGAGGACAATTTGGACATTTCCTTCTCTGTAACTCTCCAGCATTCTGCACCATAGAGAAGCACAGAAAGCACACAGCTCTGATATAATCTTAATTTTGTGCTTGTGCTGTATTGAGAGGACTTCCAGATGTTGTTATAGGCTAAAAAAGGCTGCTCTTGCCTTATTCATTCTGAAGTTGATGTCTTTGCCTGCCCCGCCGTCTGGTGTTACTATGAATCCTAGGTATGTGAAGGTGTCTGTATGTACCAGTTGCTGATTCCTTACTGATATGGGCTCAGGGTTGCTCACATTGAGCGTCATGACCTCAGACTTCTTTTAAATTGATGTTCAATCCCACCTGTTGGCTAAACTTATTAAGTCTATCCGTTTTTTCAGTTGTCACTCAGAATTTTTGAATACTCTAAGCACGCAATTCTAGACCCATTATTGTGGAAAATGTGTTATTAGCATTCGTGGGGATTTTTCATTCTTATTTTCTGGTAATAGAAATTAGTGCTTACGTGTTTAAAAGTGTTTAGCTTTTACAATTATTAAAGTGTTAGCTTTTACCAATTAAATGTGTTTAGCTTTTACCATTATAATTCACATAGATTTTCTAGCTGTTAAAACTAGTGAAATAAATAACGCGTAGATATTTCATACCAGATGTTCAGTTATAATGTTAATTTTTACCACACGCTTACTCACACAAGAAGAGACGGTTTTAACTGACTGGTTATATGCTAGGCGCGACTGATAGTGACAGAAAAGAATTCACGCTTTATTTCATTGTGCGTATTTAATATAAGTGCATATTAATTAAATACGATACGATGACTAACAGACGCCGACAATTTAATAGCTATAAACGACAGGCGATACTTTGTGTAAGTGCGCATATGGATAATTAAATAATAATTAACATTGTACGCTGACTGCCGGCGCAAGCAAGGGGCGGGAGAGTTGCATAACTCCATCCGACCTAAAATTCAGCTCTAGCGAAGGCTGACCGTGTTGGCGTAAAGGAAAACACTTTGTGCCTTTTAAATTTAATCAGGACTGACGGAGTGGAGAAGAGATCGTCTTGTCCCCGTCTGTGTGTGTAGATATAGGATTAGCATAATTTATATATATATTGTTTCTTGTATTCTTCGCAGACCTGATCACAAGTGCGTCCAGCTGTCTTTTTTTCTGATTGGTTAATGTTGTCTCTTTTTCTTGTCTTGTGCGTCACTAATTTCATTTGTGAGCGAGTATTCGCCAAAGATACACGAGAAACATTTTAACTTATAAGTTTAACTGGACTTACAAAACCCAGATATTTTTCCCAATTTTACCAGCCCACTGGGGTGTACAAAATTAACATTATTGTTCCCGACTTCTGACAGTCGTATTCAAGCGATTTATCCAGATTTTACGCAGTGCAGAATCGGAGCTTGTCCGATAGGATTATCATCATCATCATTTGTAACATTGTTTTTAGCAACCAGATGTTTTCCCAATACTGGAAGTATTTTCCTCTTTTAACTGTGAACCCCAAGATCACGTTCCTACATCAACTATTGGCGGTGACATTTTGTTCATCCAGGAAAAACCCACACCAAATTCGGCGTTCTCCTCGCTAGTCTTTGTTTTTGTTAGAGGATGAACTGGGATCAATTTGGGAAGTGAACCAGATAAAACATATATTCAGGGAAATTGTATTTCCAAGGGATATCACCAAGAGTAGGTAAGAGTGATTGAGTGGCCACTGTATGAAAGTGTGCGTGAGTATTTTTTCTTTGTTTCAGGGAATTTACCAACCATTGGTGATTTATGCTTAAACTTAATTTACTTTACTGGGGTAACATTATAGTAGGAAAACTTGGTTACTTTACTGTCTACTTTGGTAAACATAGTTGCTAACCTTCGACCTTTGGGTTATTAACTTTTTGGGTTCTTTTTCTCCATAAGGGGAGGGCACTTTTATTCTGCTATTTCATATGTATGTAAATCTGATTTTTATTTGACCTTTCCTTAGATATTTGGTGTTGTCATGAGTTTAATGATAATAACCAACAAAGAAACTTACCTTTCTGTGTTGGTCAGAAAGACCCCCATACCTAAGTAACCGTAGTTTTTCACGTTTGTGTGTCTTGTTTTGTCATAAATAGCTGTATGTGTGTGTAGTTAAACTTATATTTATATGTATGAGGAGGGCAAGGTTGTCTTGTACTAAATTATAGTCGTATAGATAGGCTGGAATAGAGAAACTTCACTCTTTCCAGAGACATATCTTTTTCCTCAATCTACCACCCGTGAAATCTATTTCTCGAAACGTTCTCACGTACGTATCACCTTCCTCTCTATTCAGACGGGCAAAAAAAGAACTCCCAACCTATCTGTACGACACTATGTTGGAGGTTTTTGTGATATGGAATTTGGCAACTGTAATCATCTAATAATACATTCTTTGGTTTTTTTTTGTTGTCAGTACAGTACCGTATTTTTATTATATTTGTGAGTGTGGATGTGTGTGTGTGTGTGCGCGCGCGCGCGTGAGTGTGTGTGAGTGCGTGTGTGTGTGTGTGTGTGTGTGTGTGTGTGTGTGTGTGTTTTTTTAATTTTCCTGTCCGTTACTAAAAAAAGTCGTTTTGAAGTCTGCATTGGCCGGTGCTTTAGTCCTATGAAAACAATAACATTGTACCTTCTTGGTAGCTCGCTCTGTAAATTCCCAGGGATGTTATGAGACAAAGGGGGGACGTTCCCATCATTTCGCACAAGACTACTAATATCTCTCGGTTGTACATTGGGCTGGCAACCTCATCATGTAAAACCACGCTACAACAAGCATGCGAATGCTTTGTGCAAGCTTCGTGTAAAGGGGCTAGCTGCAGTGATGGTCCAATATTCTGTACGAAGCACAAAGAGAAAATGACGGGTAATGATCTCTCTTGTAAAAATTCTTTGCTTCTTCTTTTTATGTGACTGGGGACCCTAGTTTTTTTTTTTTTTTGGGGGGGGGGGGGGGGGGGGGGGGTGGATTCAGCTAATTCTTTCTCCACACAGTATCCTTGGAAATAAATCGGTTTGGACAGACTGACCAAAATAATGATGATGAACTTGGTTTTGATAGCGTAGAAAGACTTAAATTGCAGTTGAACTGCAAAAGAAAATATATTCATGTGGATCAAGGGGTGGTGACAAGACTTGTGAGCAGTTATAATATCCAATAACATAAATCATCATCCGGTAGCGTCACAGGGACAAGAAAATTATTGTTCTAGAACATAAATGATTTGTATGAAAACATAACGCCAAGGCGGCCTGAGCGGTCGGGCAATCAGGTAGTGCCCGTGGGCCAATAGCAGCAGGAGGCCCACTCTCCCCCATGCCTCCATATAGCTGGTACGGTCAATGACCCTTATTGCTCGGGGGCTAAGAATCACTCTTTGTTTTTTGTTTTTTTGGTTCGGTTTTTGCCTTCTTTCTGGCGAGGCGCGTACCTTTCAAACCTATTTGGTTTATATCTGAACGCATTTACCATCCCAAAAAAAGTCAACTCTGTTGACTGCTAATCCGATCAGTGTTGATAGATACTAAGTCCTGACAAGGACTAACATTAATCTATCTGCTAGCATAAAGCCCTAAAAAGGGACTCGCCAGGCTACGCCAACGCCACAGCTACGCCAACGCCCGGAGCTAGTCTCCTGAATATTTAAGATCACTCTCAGTCCGTCCACGCTTAAATCACCCGGAGGGAAGAACTGGAAAAAGAAATTAGGAGGTGTAAGGATTACATGAAAATAACAAGAGCTTAATTATATGATCACAGAGGATTAGAGATATCAAGTTGAAGGTGTTATTCTCCACACAGAGTTGAAAGGTAAAAGAGAAGGGGTCATCTCGTGCTATGAACCGTTTATCTGGCAGAGTGGTTAGATCGTTGACCTCTCGCGGCAAAATTACCAGGTTGGAAACACAGTGCCGTCACGCTTTAGTCTAACCCAGCTGTAAATAAGTACCATGATTCTGCTCTTGAGTTAGGAAAAGGAAAAGCAACGAGGAAAGACTAGGTCACCCCCCAGACTCTTGACGCCTAGGCCTTGGCCTATGTGAAGTCTCTAACGCTTCTCTCCACTATCTAGTATGGGAAAAGATATCCAGCGCTACACCTAACCTGTGCGTTTGTCAACAACAACAAAATAGAAGTACACGCAATAGTTCATTACCTTTTATCCGCCTTTATTATTGAGCAAGAATCCACCATGTTATGGCAGTGAATAATTCAATGTAGAGTCAAGTGGAACAACAATTAACGATTTTTTTTTTTTTTTCCTGAGAAGAATTCTTAAAAATACCATGGGAGTAATAGAAGATTAATGACGATGTCCCGGGTGAGCCCCGGTAAGGACACAAATTAATGCCAGAGTGTAACAATCAAAACTTATAAGACGTGTATCCTGAAGGAACGGGAAAATTGTAACACATGGTAAAAAGGTGAAGGCTGCAGAAAGAACGGACAAAGGATGGCAGAGAACGCACGAATGAACGAACATTTTATTTTCGGAGACTAGAAACTAGGGCATGCACTCCTGTCTAACATTTTTCCTCCACTTTGTAGATCCTAACCCATATGTATTTTAAATAATAATGTCAAGGGAATGGCAAGACTGAACACATTAGCCGTATACTCCGAATTTACAATATCAATATTTTAAACAATGAAATAGGATGATAATATTACATGGAAGTGAACAGCATAGCAACGAGAAGAAATCACCAACCGAACACTAAAGCAACGACGAGAGAGAGAAAGCATCGCCCACGCCGCCGAGCACGGCTCTATGATGATAACTGAATTGGAAAAATTGTAAAGTATTCAACATTGAAGTGTTTTAACAAAAAAAACCAAAAAACACAAACAACAAATATCCACGCACTCTAAAAGAAGAAATATTCGCAATTTATTGTGGCTTTTGTTGTGACCAAGTCGAATAGGCTGAGTTTGACTGACTCAAGACTCCAGTTTATGATTATCAAAGAAAGAAGTCTCATTTTGACTCATACACAATTACAAAGGATACTACAAAGGATATAATTGAAACACAATCTTCCTAATATATTATTCTGTACTCTGATAACTTTAAAACCGATATCCCCAGTCTTCATTGGACAGTTTTCAACAGGCTTAACTGTAATATGAACGACTTGAAAGAATGTTTTAAGGTGCACAGTATGTGGAAGGAGATAAGCCCTCTCACTCTTTACACAAACGTATCAAGAAACACAAACAGAAACCGGACATGTTGATTCATTTTCCATCGAATCTCCTGCGCGCCGCCATTGAGATCACGAGGGTGTGACCCATGAAGCAAACGTTTGCGGGATTAAGGTATTACAGAACAACAATTCTTAGAGAACCACTGGCGCAAGACATCACATTTTAATACTCAACAATATGGCGGAACATAAATAAAAGCTGATTGTCGATATAGGTCCGCTACAAAACGAACATTATGGCAAATTTAAACCGACACAAAAAAATTAACACATTTCGAAGATTTACTAGAACAAAGGCCAAACGAAATACATTAAGCTCTGTCGTCGTGTCAACAACGGTGTATTGTCATAGAGAATTAAACTGGTTTAATAAATTTAAACCCCACACCGAAAGAGTTAAGTTTTTAAAAGACGTTATAATTCCTGAGATAAAGTCTACTAAACTCATCAAGTATAATCCTTTTAAGAAATTCGAACGTTTTCTTGCCTTTCTTTCAAACAGTTAAACGTATTTGAGAAGTTCAGCAAACCCATCACCTTTGGGTTACAACGGCCATTTCACACAAGCTCTAGAGATTTTATGGTGAAATACGAAACTGAGGCTCATTTAAGGAATCAGACTAGGGCACAAATTACACTGCTGTTGGTCTCCTTGCAGGAATCCTGAATTAACATTATCATGAACTTGCAGCGGTGGTTTCTTGCAGTGTATTTTACAGCACGAGGTTGCCAGTTACATGCTTAAACTCATATTAGTAGCCTTGTACTGCACGAGTGGGGAGAGGCGCCACCAAGCTTGCAACCCATTAGTACGCCACTGCTCGCGCCACCTTGAAAAATCCCTAGGGCTGACTCTGAATACAATGTTCATGATAATGATTGAGTACAATTTTTCTAAAAAAAATCTATTACTTACCTTAAAGACATGAAAAAGATTTTCCTAACTGTCAAAATAAACTTTTGTTGTTCCGACGGGTCTTTCATTAAGACAAAAAAAAAAAGGACTACAGCGCCCTCAGACATATGGTATGAGGAGATTAATATAAGGTTGTGAATGGGACTGGTAACATCATCTTGTACAATAAATTGCTACATAAACCACTACTTCAAGATTGCAGGTTTGTTTTGGTACAAGATTACTGCAGAGAGGCTAGCTGTGGTGGTGGCTTCTTGCCCCCATGTTGAGCACAGAAAGAGATGTGATGAAGAGTTAATCTATGGTAATAACGCAATAAGCCTTAATACCTAAAGGTCTTTTATATTTGGACATGCGCCCTAATATAACCGACTACTAATACGAGTAACAAGAGACGGAACTGACGTTCAGCGAAATAAAAACAAAACATGTTTAAAACAAACAGGACGTGTTTCATGAATATAACTTAATGAGAGCGACACAGAAACGGAGAGATGCAGAGGGCAAAGAATTAATAAAAGTGATGCCAGAGTACCAAGGTGACTTGAATAATGTACAAAAAGTAAATAAATAAGAATCTCCCTTCCTCTAACACGCCAGGGGAATATGAAATGCCAGTCTTACACACACGTGCATATGGCAGAGGAAGGTTTATTATCAGTAGTATATACAGATAGTGTTTTTCCCTACATTCCCTATTGGTCATAACTGCCTTAAAGAAATCATTAAAAAAATGTAGTAGACATTTTCTCAGAAGTACCAATGAAAACAATATAAACTCATGGAAAAAAGTAAGTGTGCAGCATTCAACAGGGCACTGTGCGTGTGTTCTTGGGTGAACTCAAATGCAAGTTGCACACATTTCTGTGTGAGTGTTGTTCACTTACCCGTGCAATTACAATTGGATCGCACTATTCATGGGGAGATAATCACGGTGCAAGATAAATCACGTGAAAAGTGCCGTAGGGGAGAATTTATCACAGATAAAAGGAAGGTAAGTGTGTAGCTCTAATCACAAGCATGTGAAAACTTAATCGTTGAAATAGAGAGTACTAAGAGTCCAACAGAAACATCTTTTTTGACAATGCCAAGATTGAACCAACAACAGCGAGCAATAGCTATATTGATGTTAGCTGCTGGAGCGACTATATTAGCTGTATCACAACATTTCAATGTTCACAGGAACACTATATCACGCATTCAAGCTCGTTTCCACCAAACTGGATCCACTGCTGATCGCCATAGAAGTGGCCGACCACGAGTTACCACCCCTGCACAAGACCGTTACATACGCCTTATGCACTTGCGTAACAGGTTTATTCAGGCAACATGGACTGCCAGGAACATTCCAGGTTTAAGACCCGTGTCGTGCAGAACAGGGCGGAATAGGCTCAGAGAGGCAAATCTCTTACCTCACAGACCTGCAGTTAGACCAGCACTGACAGTTCGCCATAGACAAGCGCGCTTGGCCTGGGCGTCAACCACTTTAAATACCTTGGAGCTCTCATAGACTGGAAGGGAGACATCAATGAAGAGCTGGCTACGCAAAGAACAGTAACTAGGAACTTTGTTCAGGCCATAAATCGAGGATTCATAGACAATAGAGAAATTGACAAGAAGATGAGGGTGAATATGTATCCTCCACCTATGTTTCAGTCTTGATTTATGGATACGAGTCAAGGGCAATGACTACAACCAACAAACCATCTCCAAACTCCAGAAATGAGGTATTTGAGGAAGGTGGTTGAAGTGACAAGAAGATACATAGTCCACAACCAGACGATACGCCATGGCTTCAAAATCACAGCCCCTGCAGACCCAAGTGGAACAGTCCCAATTACGTTGGTTTGGCCACGTGTTCAGAATGTGCGAAGATCGGCTGCCATGACAAATATAGGAAACCAAGAGCCAGGGATCCAGACCTCCAGGACGACCCAGAGTTCGTTGGGAGGACAACATTACACAATCTCTGAAGGACTAGATTGGAATCAGGCTATGGGGAAGACAGCCGCCAGGATAGTATGCCGCTTTCTCTTGCAAACCTTTCACCCCATGGTAGAAGAGGAACGACTAAGTAAGTGAATGAATTAAAAACTGCTTGGAGAACACTCACAATCAGATATAACAGAAGCATACTTCCCTTCTCTATGAAGAGTATAGGGAAAAGTAGCCCCATTGCAAAAAAATGCAGCTGGGACATGAAGTGTTACAGACTTCGCGGTGCTAAATCCAACGTTATGAGGTGGGGTGACAGAGATCAAGTAATAATTTTCAGATTGAGAACCGACCAGTCTAGATTTATACCGTCTAGTAGTAGTAGTAGTAGTAGTAATCATCACTGACTATGGCAATGGACTCTTGAGGTGATAGCCCTCAGCTGTTTTTTTTTTTTTTTTTGGCCTATGTGGCCATCTATTCAACAAATTATATCTCGCGCAGCCAGATATATGCCCATGTGGGGAAGACTAGCAAGCCGTAGAACATGTCCTCCAAGAATACCGACTCCACAACAGGAGCACATTGCTAGCATGACCTTCATCAACCCCGTGGATGGAAAAAACTATATGTCAATGAGAGAAGCATGAGGCAGACCACGTTCTATATGTGACATATCGCTATGGTTACGTGACAGGGAAAGAAAAGAAGAATTTTGACAAGTTTATGC
Source organism: Oreohelix idahoensis (assembly GCA_024509875.1). Lineage (NCBI taxonomy): Eukaryota > Metazoa > Mollusca > Gastropoda > Stylommatophora > Oreohelicidae > Oreohelix > Oreohelix idahoensis. The sequence continues at coordinate 74,122 of JAMPIV010019254.1, read as the reverse complement.
GTTAATAACTAGGATATTTCCCTCATAAAAACTGAATTGTTTTGACAGCAATAAAAAAGGTAACCGTGACGACCATGAAGTGTTGTTGTTAGGGCAGACATATCCGTAGCCACATCTGTTGCCTACGCGTATAGTAACCACGTTCAATAACTAATCGACTACATGTGTGAACTCTTGTCTACTTTGCTGATTGTGTGGTGTGAAAAACCAAGTGAACTTTAACCTTTGCCAGACATTTTGATAGCGATTTCATTTTCCCCCATTGTTGTCTACATTTATAATAGTTTATCTTAAGCATGATCACACCATTAGAGATTTGATCTATCATGCTGAAAGACTGACTAATGAGCCAACCAAAGATCATCGTCACATTTTCCATTGAGCTCCTTACAGAGCATGAGGACACCACTGCATCTGGTCTTCTTGCAGGAACTTTGCATTTGCTTTTGCTTTTGCAGCATCCGTTTCAGTGGCAATTTGTTTCACATAATGAGTTTGCCAACTCCTAGCAGACATTAGACACTCTGTACACGACAGTGCGGTAGAGACATGAGTTAGTATTACTGAAAATATGCTAGAGATTAAAGTTATATTACACATTACACTAGTCAACAAATTTTCAAAAGTTTTTTGTACCAGAAATTAAATGTACCATTTCTTATTGATTTTGACATGCTGATTTCAAATATCATAATGAAATTCACCAATTGGCTCTGGGTTTTTTTTTAAATGATGAATTTATATTACAGTAATACAAATAATGTATGCTTGTTTACTTCTCTGGGCTAAACAGCTAGTCTTTCTACTTTAGCATTATAAAAATTGTGGTTACATACTCAATTAATTGATATTTTAACATAAAATGATAGAAAAAATAAAAACATTATTTAAAGTTCACATATCATGCTTTAAAAAGGCACATTTGAACCCATTCCGTCATTATTCAGTCGCTGTTCGAGCTCTCTTTGCTTGCTTCTTGTAGTCAATCGATGAGGTGTCTCTTGTCACAGTCCAACAGTAATCAACAAGCATTGAAGGGCTCCAATTGCCTTGATACCTTGTCTCCATAGCAGCAATGTCCTGGTGAAATCGTTCACCATGCTCATCACTGACCGCTCCACAGTTTGACGTAAAGAAATCCAGATGAGAATCCAGAAAATGAATTTTCAAAGACATGTTGCAGCCAAGACTCTTATACTTCTGAAGGAGATTTTCTACAATTTCATTGTAATTATCAGATCTGTTGTTTCCAAGAAAATTGTCCACCACTGACTTAAATGCTAGCCATGCTGCTTTTTCCTTGCCATGCAACACGCAGAGAAACTCGTCATCATGAAGAAGTTTTCGAATTTGCGTAACCAACAAATACTCCCTCTCTTATTTTAGCTTCACTCAGTCTTGGAAATTTTCTGATGAGGTATTTGAAAGCCTCATCTGTTTTCTCCATTGCCTTGACAAAGTATTTCATGAGACCCAGCTTAATGTGCAAGGGTGGCAACAAAATCTTGCTGGTGTCGACAACTGCTGGGTTCTCAACGTTCTTACTGCAGGCTGCAATGACTGCCTGATTGGCCAATGTCTTCTGATGTAATGGTCACTTCGTGCACGGATATCCCACTCACAGAGAAAGCAACAGTACTTGATGTATCCACCCTGTAGTCCAAGCAAAAGAGCGACCACTTTTAAGTCACCGCAAAGTGACCAATGATGATGATCGTAGTTTATACACTTCAAAAGCTGCTTAATGTTTTCATAAGTTTCTTTCATATGAACTGCGTGACCAACTGGAATTGACGGTAACACATTACCATTATTCAACAAAACAGCTTTAAGACTTGTCTTGGATGAATCAATGAAAAGCCTCCACTCTTCCGGTATGTAATTGATGTTGAGGGCTGCCATTAAACCAGAAATGTTGTGGCACGCAGAAAGGTCACCCTCTTTGAAAAAGAATGTAATAAGCGGCTTCTGGCGGTTCCTATACACAGAAATTGTAACATCTTCTGCCAGGAGATTCCACTGTTGCAATCTGGAACCCAAAAGCTCCGCCTTGTTCTTCGGTAAATTCAGATCTCTTACAAGATCATTCAGTTCACCTTGGGTTAGTGGATGTAGTTTGCTCAAAATCTGTGTCACTTGAGGTTGATGGTTCAGGACCACGAATGTCCTCTTCATCAGTGGAAGCAGCTGAAAAGGATTCTGGCACTTTGGGAACTGGTAGGTCATCGCCATGTGGTACCGGAAGTATTGCAGAGGGGATGTTTGGATATTCCAGAGTCCATTTTTTCTTCTTTGATATGCCTTTCCCAATTTGAGGGACCATGCAAAAGTAACAGTTGTTGAGATGATCAGTGGGCTCTCTCCAAATCATTGGGACTGCAAAAGGCATAGCTTGCCTATTGCCAGTCAACCACAGTTTAAGATGTGCTGCACATGTATTGCAGCATATGTGTGGCACCCAGCTCTTATCTTGATCTCCTATTCTGCAGCCAAAATACAAACTGTATGCCTTCTGGCATTTCTAACTACGATACTTTTGATAAGGACAAATGCACTAACTAATGGCAAAATTTTATCAGAGATAAGGTATTTATACACAAAGGTGATGTAATCATAAGTAGGATTGCATCATCAACTTCTAGTAACATTTTTATTGGTCATTAGAAAAAATTATGCAATCGCCCACAACAGTTGCGTCATATATATATATAAATTTACCGTAATTAAATAAACTAGTAGCATATATCTTGAAAACTAGAGCCAATCAACATTTTTAAATGTCATTTTCGTTTTCAGCACACCAAAATTAGTTAAGATCAGCTATTTTCATTTCTGGTACATTTTGGTTGTTGACTAGTGTTATTAGACCTTTAAAGATTTAATACATCATTCCGAAAACTTAGTAAATATAGACACAATATTAATTCATTATTGTCATCGTTGTCCTTTTCGCTCTTTCTAAAGGATGGAACCACCACTGCAGCTGGCCACCTTGCAGGAAGCCTGCACCAAGCATTCATAAACTCTTTCAGCGATGGGTTCTGCAGCAATTTGTTTTACATTATAAGGTTGCCAGCCTCAACAGGCATGACCTCATTTTAGTCATCTTTTACAAAACCATACCCGAGTGTGATAAGTTGACACAGAAATTCTGTCGATTTTCTCAATCTTAGAACCGCCCCTTCTTATCTTTAATTCTTGTCCCCTCTTTTCTACTTTTCCATTGAGTCTATTGTAAAATTCCAGACCCCGTCAGTGTCAATTTTCAAGACCCTAAAGACAGCCCCTGAGGTCTCTTCACTTATGCTTCTTTTGCTCGTCACGGTGTATCTTCTGGTGTCTTTGATTCAGGGGAGAGCTACCTATTTAGTATTCCTTTAAGCTCTCATCCATGATCTAACTTTTCACGGACAGATGGGAAAACGAGAACACCTGCACGACCAGGGGTTTTCTGTTCGTGTCCCCTGAGCTGCGCGGTCTTCGGACACTTGGCAAGTCGCACGCTTCTCAAATCTCCCAATGAGCCGGAGACCATATTCTTTTATCTTATTACATCGAGGAGAATTCCCATTCCCCCAGAGCTTTTGTCCCTTGCTAGCTGTGCCGTTCTTTGTGGCCACCTTGGTGAACAAGAAATAGAGCAGATGGGCTCAAAAGTAAGACAGTTTCCCTATAAAAGCTAGCACTTAACATTTCCTACTCACTAGCAGCAGCGAACACATACATGTTTGGTGAAGTGGATAATCGAGTCATCGTATTTCAGTCACTATAAGTTAACAGATACTGTTTCTGTTAGGTAACCGACACTTAGTTTAGGTTAGTGTTGCACTAATACAACTAATACTAATTGAACTTGGTAAATATTTCTCGGTTAGTTATTTTTCTTATCTTAATAAGTGTAGTGTTTTGCTAAGCAACTTAATTATAGGGTGCAGATAATCCCTCTGAAGGGAAAAACAAACTAAAGTTTTACTTGAGATAAATTCATCAATAAATTAATACTTTCGACCTCACAGATCTTTTGTGTAAATTTAGAGTGTTTTTTTTTTTTTTTACATTGGGCCTACAGAAATAGAGGAAAGCACTAAGACATCTGTAACATATATCATGTCATTACCACTGTATTTATGGTTATTTATTGGAGCCATACATGCCTTTATCCCAGGCGGATTATATGAGCAGCCATTATATATATATATATATATATATATATATATATATATATATATATATATATATATATATATATATATATATATATTGAATGTGAGCTTCCCGGTATAACAAGGAGCCAGGAGAGTTTTTTTAAATAACCTTTACCCGGAACACTCAGAGCGAGATACACATCCTGTGTTTCTTTACCTTTTATTTGGCCGTAGCACGCTATGCCTGAAGATTTTGTTTCACGCCGGGTCGACACACCAGCGCAAGCTGCAGGGCTGTGTTAGGTACCAGCTTATTGTACCTGTACTTTGTGAATGGGGAGAGGGGTGAGTTTTAATTTGTGAAAAGGGGGGCAGGCAGGGGGTTAATTTGCACATATGTAATAATGGTTATAATTTTCTGTCATATGTAATAAGGATTAACATTCTAATGGATGTTAATTATGTATGTGGGCATGTGTCTATTTTCAGACAACAGCTGGTTCAATTGCTCGCCATTCAGGGAGCAAAACATCACTTTAATTGTAAACTCTAGATCAAGCAGAAGGCAAACAACTTCTTAACCCACACAGTCACTCAGTCACGCAGTCACCCAGTCATACGGAGTCTGTTTAACTACAACTCTGCTGGCATACATATTATAGTAAGCTTGCTAAAGCGCTCCACATCACAGCACAGAAGGTTACTCAGTCACTTAGTGACTTCACCTTTTAGGGCCCAGATCTCCTCTGGCTCTAAAAGCCAAGTGTGTTGGAGCAACTATCGTTTAGGAATAAATTTATCAATGTATCTCTAGCCCTCACCAGACAACTTCAGTACCCAGGCATTGATCAATCTGAAAAGGGCATTTTTCTGAACTATAATTGTTCTTCAGAGAAACACCGGGAGAACCAGAGTTATTTCAGAGAGCCAGGATATTGTACATCACACAGCGGACGGACTACACAGGTGGATTAGAATTGGTTTTGTTTTGTTCACGTTCTAGCAGGCTCAATCTTCGCTGCCAAACGCTAAAACAACACCAGGGACAATCGGTGTATTCATCCTACTTGTGAAAGTGTGTTTTCCTGTTCAGTGTCGTGACCCTGTGCGTACTGTTGGTTTAATGTTTTATTGTCAAACTATTGTGGTTTCATATGAGATGCCCTAAGGCTTAGTTTTGTTTTATCTATATAGGCAGGTAGATAATATTGTATACATTCTTTTCCAAGTTTTCCGATAATTGTAAACATGCCTTTCATTTTTTCAGGGGTTATAATCAAGGGAAAGAGAAATTCAAGAGAAATCAAGGGACGTAACACAAATGTTAAAACTATTATTTTATGTTTGTAATTAATAACCTTACGTTTGCATATTTTACAAGATAATTAAAAATGTTTACTACACATTTTCAATTTAAGGGGAAATAGAAAAAAAGCCCAGTTTTATATAGCACTTTTTTTTTTTTTAACTATGTAATTTTAATGGATCTGATTTTGCCAGGTGGATTCCAGATGCATTGGAGCTGTATCGATCGATATATATATATATATATATATATATATATATATATATATATATATATATATATATATATATATATTAAAAAGCCAGTGTATGTTCCATGTGGATCAACATTCGATATAAGCATCATCCACTGTGCGTGTTTAATGTGAATGAAAATCTAACGAGATTTAGAGTTTTAGTTGTTGAAATTTTTACAGCATTTTAAAGTACTACGTCAAGCAGATTTAAATTGTAAAATAGTTGTATACACATACTGTATATAAAAACCAAACTCACTCGATAGCAATTAGTAGTAGTTTAAGTCATTTTAAAGCAAAAAATATAGTTTTTGCAGAAAACAAAATTATTAAAAATATAATTGTAATCGTTGAAGGACTGTTTAAAGAGAAGTAATTTTGTCGCATATTGCCTGGTAATGGCACTGATTTTGCCACGCTTAACTGTAGCAGAATTGTATCGATATATATATTAAAACCAGTGAATGTTCCATGTGACATTCAAAGTAAGCACCATCCACTATACATGTTAAAATTGAATGAAAATCTAACACGATTTAAAGGGTTTTTTTTTTAAAAAGTTTTTACAGCAATTTTACAATACTGCGTCAAGCAAATTTAAATTGTAAAATAATTTGGTTTTTACGCTTTGGTTAAAAAAAAAAAAAGAATAAGCTGGTGCCTTAGATACAAAAGTGAGAATCTGTGAATTCTTGCCTCAAAGGATGACACTCTGGAGACACATTCAGAAAATTTGATTGACGTATACAACGTAAAGGCTGAATCAAGGGAAATAATCAGCATGATATAAAATATAAATATATAAATATAATAAAATATAAATATAAATAAATAAATAAATAAATAAATAAATAAATAAATATATATATATATATATATATATATATATATATATATATATATATATATATATATATATATATATATATATATATATATATATATATATATATATATATATATATATATATATATATATATATATATATATATATATATATATAATATATATATATATATATATATATATATATATATATATATATATATATATATATATATATCTGATCACCCGTTTGCCAGTCACTTCGATTACGGAAACAACAGCAAATGGATTGATTTGCCGTTGCCCTAAAGACGCCAATAGGCGTGATGGGAAACAATGGCAAAGAAAACTTATCTGCTGTTGCCCTAAGACGCCACTAGGCGTAATGGCCACTGACTGCTTTGACGGTCGGTGGCTAAGGACGGAAGAAGAAGAAGATATATATATTTGCAAATAAATAGGCAAATTGTTATTATTTTACAACACATTTAAAAAGTTTTAATTACACTTTAAAGTTATAATTGAAAATTAAAAGAAAAGTTAAGTTGTATGAAGCATTTCTGTTTTTTTTTAATATGTCAATTTAATATAATTAATTTTAAAAGGTGGATTTTAATTGTATACTCGGAATAACACGATATGACATTCATAATGGATATACAATGAAACAAGGTCTTTTCTATTTGGATATGCGCCTTAATGAAGCTGGCGCCTCGCCAAAAAACGCCAAAACGAGGCAAAATTTTTTGTATATTAAAAAAAAACTAGCTCAAACCTAAACAGAACGACATGTCTTCTTTATTTGAGCATGTGTCCTAATATAACCGATGTCATCCATGTGTCTAGGTTGAATGGGTCGCGTCTCGCCAAAAAGAGAAACTTTTATTTTAAAAATGCAGCTCAACACAATCACTAGGTCTTTTATATTAGAAGTATGTATCACAGAAAATAATGGTGTTTTTTGTGTGTGTGTGTGTGGCAACAACGTATATATGTTTGAAAAGAATGTGCTACGAAAGCAGTAGTAAACACTTTAGAAAAGATGAGTTGGACTATTCTTTCTTAGTGCGCTAGGTCGGAAAGGAAAAATGTGTTTTATTAATTTGCATCACACTAAAACTCGGAAGCAGAATGAAATTGATTTTGCGGTTCCATCATAAGAAAAAGGAGTATTTTGTGTGGAATACAGCTAAACACATTTACTCGGTCTTTTATATTAGGAGAATTTTAATTTTATACGCGCGTTAATATAACGGACGGAAATTGTGTCTTGGATGAACAAAGCGTGATAAGAAACTAGTGGGCGGACTTGCCCAGAAAGATACAGATTGACATAAACAAACCTCCAACCAATATTAAACGCGTGCAAAAATAAATCGAGTGTCACAACAACAAAACAATCTGAATAACAAATAAAACATAAATAAATCATCAAGAAGAATATGTCAGTGCAGCAACAAGAACATAAACAATCAAGGACACGATATCACAGAAAATAATAGGCGTCTTGGTTTACGAAACACTGTACCGTATATGTTTAAAGGGGGCGTGCTACAAAGATAAATAGTAAACACGTTTAAAAAAGGAAATGATGGACTATTTTTTCTTGGTGAGCCAGATCGAACACAAAAATGTGCAATATTAATTTGCTTCTTGCAAAAACTCGGAAGCAAAATGAAATCACTCTTCCGGTAACCATAAGGAATAACAGTATTTTGTGCTGCTTGCATTTTTAATTATTGTAAACAAGGCACGAGGGTAGTCACTTAAAGCAGTAGTCATTAACTTAAACGAAAATTCATTTTCACTCGAATATCCAATAGTATAGTTTGATTTTTACATTTCCCAAGTTTCCTAAACAGTTATTAGGAAAACCAAGGCAACGCCGGGTATTTATATATATATATATATATATATATAACTGTTGCAAAAGATTTACCAGACACGAAGTTTTCCCAATCATTATTTTGCCCCTCTCTATCTGTCTGATCAGAATAATAGAAATAGTGGGTGGCTACAACAAAAACAAAAGTGGAGGTGAAAACAAAGTCGAGGTCTCTTAGTAAGACGGTGTCTTGGTTGTTGCATGTCACTCAACCCTCACACCCTGTGAGCCGGTCTGTCCTGCCACTTCTGCACTGCACTAAATTGGCAGTCCAATTATGATACTTTTGCCTTTCTTTTCTTTTTCATTCTCCTCACAACATCGAGAGAACTGTAGGACTTGCACGAGTATGGAAGTAGATTATTTCTGAGTGGATACAGAATATGAGTGAGGTGTGTGTTAGTAGATATAGATAGAGTCACTAATGTAGAATAGGGAGTGAGGTATGGCTTGTGAAGAGAAGAGAACGAACGAACGAACGAACTTTATTTTCAAAGGGTTGAGAATTGGACACGCAGGCCCGTCTGACATTCTGCCCTTCCTTTCTCTCGTCTTTTGTACTGATTTCATTTATTCTCACATACATTTTACCCATCAATGTCAAGGAATTCAACGCTGTAAAGGTAAAATAATATCATACTCACATTCACAGTATCTAATTATAAACAGGAAATAAAATATGTTGAAAAGTACAAACTAAGTATTGCCATGAAACAAAATATGTTGAAAAGCACTAACATCATCATTAAACCTACATTCGATATTATATCATTTGCTAGGAAAAATAATCACATTAGAGGGGCAAATAATCAGAACTCATAAAGTATTCGAAAAGTTTACGATTGTATGAATAGGGACTGAGGTTGTTATGTTTTAGATAATGTTTCAAAGATGAGCAGCAGAGTAAGCTAAGCTTTTCTTGAATAAGTCAAGCCTAGGCTTGGGCACTTATATTTTGTTAAGGCGTTGACTGCGTCTTTCATTGTATTTGAACATTGGCCACAGATATGTTGGAGCATTCTGTGACAGGATTTTGTGAATAAATTTAGCTTTGTTGAACAGAAAGCGCTTTCTTAGAGGCAGTATTTTGAGATCTTTATATAAGATCTACACACTGTGTTTGGCAGTTGTCAGAAACTAGACGCACTGCACGCTTTTGTAGTGAATGGAGTCTTTTTGTGTTGGACATAGAACAACCATCCCAGATTGTGGAGCAATAGTCAAGGTTTGTTTGTATGTGAGATATATAGAACAATTTTCGTGCATCTTCATCTAGGAAATGTTTGATTTTAGCTAACTGGTAAACTTTCTGTGCCGTTTGCTTGGTCAGTGCATGTACACGTGAGTTCCAATTTAGATGCTGGTCAACGACTATTCCTAGAGATTTATGTTCATTAACGTTTTCAATTGGTGTGGTACCAATGTAGATCTGAAGTGTTGTTTTCTCTGAATTTTGTAATTTTTGTCTAGTTGATATTAACATGCTTACTTACTTAGTCGTTCCCCTTCTACCGTGAGGTAGTAACATGCACTTTGTTTTAATTATATTTATTAGCATGCGATTTCCGATGCTCCACTTGATCAGATTATCTGTATCTTTTTTTAACGATAGTTCGAGTGTGTTGCAACTTATATCACTCGTGTAGACAGTAGAGGTGGGCGAATCGATACACTCCGTTGTTTCGAGACAGTCGGCTCAATTAATTATACTGTGTCGAAACAGTGTGTCGAAACAGTGTGTCGACACGGCGGCACAATTTCCCGTATAGGGGAGAAAGAAGTCTCTTATAGACAGTACCGGGGCGGGTATACATGAATTGTGTGAGACAATTTCCTCTGTTTTTACTGTCGTGTGTGAAAATCTATGGCGTTTCGTGTGACCACAATTCAATATTTTTACACAAGTCTTCATTATGATGAAATAAAACGTAGATATGAAGATAGCTGCAGTATATGGGAAAATAATAAAAAAAAACAACAATAATAATAACAACAGTAATAATAACACATGATATCAAACTAGAGTAAGCTAGTTTTGGTAGACAATGATTCAAATCCACACCGAGTAGGCCTACACATATATCAGCAGAACTAATAAAGTGTCCATTACATTTATACGAACACACGGACACTTTCAACTTTAACATAGCGCCTAAAACATTGACAACTGCAGCACTGACACAATTTCCAGTGTCTATAACTTCTCAGCAAAAATAATATCACTTGTAAAATCAAGTCATCATAACACATCCCTGAAAAATATGACATGTTTGATATTCCATACTAATGTTCCGAACGGTTGATTCAAATTTTACATAGGATCAGACAGTGTGTCGCTGCAAAACAGCGAGGCAGACGAAACAAACAAGCAGGAAGTGTCGAATCGCTCGCTGTTTCGAAGCATATTTTCGACCCTTGAATGATAAAATACCAGAACACACGTTACATTTTACTTTGTTGTCTTTGATCTTTACAAAATAATCCCAAACAGGGCTTCTCCCCGCCATAAATGAAGATTAAATGATGTTGAACACAAGTTTTAAACACTATTTTATGTATAAACAAAACACGTTTTCTTACGAGAGCGCCCGAATCAAGAGTACCGTAACATGCGTATAATGAGCGCTTGGATGAAATAGAACTATGGAACTGTTTCGAAACAGCAGACTACAAGTAAATTAACTGAAACAATGAGACATGAGTCGTGACACCCTAGTATGCAGATTTACTTATTCTCGTTAGTACAAATCTATGGTATTTCGTGTGACCACTGTTAAGAATTTTACACAGTCGTTTTCATTATGATGATATGCAAGGGGAACATGCTGACAGCTGCAGTAAAAGTGAAAAAAATAATAATAATAACAGTAATAATGACACATTATATAAAACTAGAATAGGTACAGTCAGCGACAATGATTCAACTCAAACCGAGCAGACACCTAATAGTAGTAAGCCTCTTTCAGTCCTGAGGAATTATTTAAAAAAAAAAAATTATGACTTGTTTGATTTTCCATACTATTTATAAACGCCTAATGTACCGCACGCTTGACACATTTTTACATAGGCCCCTGAAGGTTAGACAATGATACAGTGTGCCTCTTTGCAAAACAGCGAAGCGGACGGGAACTGAAACTGCAGTTTCAATACACGAAACAGGCTATGTATCGAATCTGCGTGAGACAGTGCGTCTCTGCAAAACAGTCAGGAATTGACACTGTATCGACACCGCAAGAAAACTGTGTTTCGAAGCGTTCGGGTACGATGCAGTTTCAACGCATTGTATCGATACATACACACAGTAGCCATCTCTAGTAGACAGTACAGTCATCAGCAAATAGGTCAGAGGATGCGTGCTCGACGTGTAGTGGAAGGTCATTAATGTATATGGCAAAAAGTAGAGGCCCAAGAATAGAGCTCTGAGGAACGCCGGTATTTATTACGGTTGGGTTTGAACAAGAGTTATTGTAAGAAACTACATGTTTTCTGTCTGACAGGAATGATTTAATTATCGTCACTAGTTGAAGGTTTACTTTTGATGTTTCTAGTTTTCTAATTAAAATAGCGTGATCTATCATATCAAATGCTTTTTTAAAGTCTACAAAAACTGCCCCACATATGTTATCGTTATTAATATTTAAGTGCCAGTTGTCAATCATCTTAGTTAGAGCTGTGTGACATGAATGTTTAGGTCTAAACCCCGAGACTGACTATCAATTAGCAAGCCGTTGTTAACTAGGTGTTGTAGTGTTATTTTATGTATGTGTTTTTCTAGTGGTTTGGATAGCGATGATATTAAGGAGATTGGCCTATAGTAACCAAGGTTATTATTGTCGTAAGAGCCAGGTTTTAAGAGAGGATATACCTTAGCGACTTTAAAGTGCCACGGAAAGTAACTCCGTGCGATACATTGATTGTATATGTATGTAAGCGAATCACTAATAGCTGGAGCAGCATAACGCAGTATGCGATTACTGACTCCGTCAAGTCCTGATGAGTTATTATCTTTAAGGCCTAGAAGATAGTTATACACTTGATTAACTGTCATAAAAGGAATGTTGGATGGGATTGTGTTGGTATATTTGTTCTCACAAAATACTGACAGCCTGCTTAAGTCACAAGGTGAATTTGGTATTGTAGATTTAAGACTGTTTATTTCTGCCTGAAGGTAATTGCTGAAGTCTGTGCAAGTAAATGAAGTATTAGGCGTTGACGAGACTGACAGATTTAGCTTGTTTGCTAAAGTGTTGATTGCGTTCCATATATCTTTACTGTTTGTGGGTATCTAATGTCTTCTTCCAGCCACACTCGAGACAATGTTTAGAGTGTCATGCACCTCATCCGTCCTCTCCGCTAAATAGGTTACTCTATTACAGTAAGGACAACACCAGTTAACATCCAATGACAGGTAGAATAGAAAGTAATTTCTGACAGCTAGAATATATGAATATTAATTAATGCAAAAAAGAATTAACCAAAATCCACAAACATAAAATAACCCGAAGCTCGCTTGCAACAGAAAATTGGCGAGCTATCACAATAAAAGTGACATAGGTAAAGAATAAGTGATTTTACGCAGTCGACACCACATGAATACATGTGTCTAATTAACTATCAGGGGTCAACCCCCAGTCCTCTGAGCGAAGACGGCCGATCCTGTGTTGTTAATAATCCTTGAAAGTAGACACCTCGTTTGCAAGGGCATCAATGTGCAACTCAACCTAAGTCCTTTAATATTACCAGTTAATACCGCGTTAATTACTCCTCAAATAATAAATAACTATACTTCTCCCACCAGTTGTGTGTTCTAAGGCGATGGAGGTAAGCTCTCCCTGTATGAACTTCGTACTAAATCAGTATGCCTGCAGAGGCCTTTGGCTTGTGGCGATAATAGCAGGTGAATGAGATTTAAAGTGTAATGTGACAATGACTACCGCTGATTGATGTGACAATGATGCCTGAATGGAAACGAGAAACAATGAGGGGATCAAGGACACACCGCCTGTAATTGCTAGCGATGACCTTGGATCAACCAGATGTGTATAGCGTACCGCCCACTAACAAGGTTCTATGGGGTCCTGTCAGTATATACGGTTCTAGGTGGTTGTCAGTCGGTCTGGCAGTATGTGCAGTAGTATGTGGGTGTCAATGGGTCTGGCAGCATGTGAGTAGTAAGTGGATGGCGATGAAAGACTGGCAGTATGTGCCGTAGTAATTGGGTGGTGCCAGAAGCACGTACAGGAATGGTCCACTGGCCACTGTGGAACAAACAACGGATCAATATCCTATTAATAACACGTATAAACATACCTAGTTCTTTACTCTAATACAATCACACACAAAACCGTGCAACCTTTCTTCACCAGACACACAAATACGTCCCGCCGTCTTATCGATTAAAAATCTGCTCGCCGTGGGCTGCACGCGACGTTAGCTTGCTATAGGGTTAGCACAATTTACATCTGAGGTCACACACGCCGATAGCGTCAAGCGAGGCAAAACAGACTGCTCGCATTTGTTGGACAATGTCTTGAGAGTCACCAAGAATATGTGTGTGGTGTGTGTGTGTTTGTGTGTGTGTGTGTCCAGCTTCAGTTTATACACAACTGAGCTGGCTACAATATCTCATTTAAAATAAAAACACACAATGTTTTCCTGACAAGACAGTAATGGTTGAGAAAATAAGGTAATACACACATCCCCTTGTAAAACCCAGGTAATTAAGATTTGCCCGAAAGATAATTACTCAAGTAAGTAATAAAACCAGAAAGTTACAGAAATAGTAGTGCACTTATTCTCAGTAATTTTCTTTCAAGTAATTACTTTACACAGACCAAGTGAAAAATTTTAATATTTACCACCTTGGCAGCCACTAAAGTAATATTATACACAGACTAACACCTTCCGTCTTTAAGAAAAACACTATTAAATCAACGCCATAGTGATTTTTGATGGTGGCACACTTAATAAAATTCAGAGTATCCCTGTCACGAAAAAATGTATCAAGGAAAAAACTTTTAGTTATGATTTATGTATTCAGGAAATATAATATATTTAATTTTTATATATAATATATATTATATTATAATTAAATAGTGGTATAATATATAATTATAATATTATATATGTATTTGTTATATAAATATATATAATAGTATTATATATATATATATATATATATATATATATATAAAAATTTTTAATATATATATTGTATATATATATTATATATAATTATATATATTATATAAAATATCCTATATATATATAATAATTATAGATATATATATTATAGAATATATATATTATTTATATATTAATAGATTGCCTATATAAGATATATATAGATATATATATATAAGATATATGGATATATAGATATATATATTAAGTAAATATAAATTATAAAATATATAGATATATTAAAATAATAATAAAAAAAAAACAAAGTAACAATGGATCTCTATATTATATGTACTTGTTCAAAAAAAGAAACGCATAGCTACTGAAGGCACACACATAGCCATAATTTTGTCATTTCAATAAAAGTTTTTTAATTTAATGAGTTTAATTGTTCACATTGCAACAAGAATACCTTAGGGTTCAACCAATCAATTGACAGTTGTTTTTGCATCTGGGTCACGAGAGTTTTTCGGCGTATGGGCTTTCCCGTTAGTATTGGTGTGTGGCCTCCTACTTGCAATCGATCAGCGAAACTGGCATCCTCCTGGGCATGGATGCGATCAGACGTCTGATGTGGGCCTGTGTGATGGCTGCCCACTCTTCCTGGAGTGGCCTGGAACAGATCACAACGATTGGCTGGAGCAACGTCTCGGCGACAAACATGTCTATGCTCATCCCACAAGTGCTCAATCGGACTCAATGTCTGGAGGACAGGGATGGCCAGGGAAAGGTGAGAAAGTGTTGTTTGGCAGTACAGTAACTGCGTGGTCAACCGTACACAATGGGGGTCTGGGCGTTGTCCTGTTGAAAAACAGACCTTTGGGCAGCCAAAAATGGAAGGACATGGGGTCGAAGAATTTCATTGACGTATCGTTGCGCATTCAAAGCCAACCGTTCAATGTGCACCAAATTGACTCCTTTCCATTGTAACTGATCATTCCCACACACCTATTGCACCTCCACCACCGTGCGGCGGAGCGTCATCAACGCAATTTTGGGACAAAACGTTCATTTATCCTACGGGTAGACCCTACGCCGTCTATCATGACGCGTGCAACAAAAAGAAAGATTTCGTCACTAAACCAGGACACGTCTCAATTGATTGTCAGCTGCCCAGGGACGATGTGCTGGTGGGCCCAAATTTATGAAGTCTGATTTAATGGCGATATTTGCGGCGCGTGCGTAAGTTTTCTGACAGGTCCTATTTTAGGGTGAGGTCGTTTGTTTCCAAAGATCCAGCGTTCATGCAGTCTATTCCGGACAGTTGGATCAGATCACATGACGTCCTGCAGGCAATGAACTGGGCAATTTTAGGAAGCTGTTTTAAACCTATCTCTGAGGTGACCGAAGCCGAAGTAATGCGATCCTCCGCTGCTGTGGGTTTCACACTGGGTCGGTTCCACTGCGATGCCGGTCTCAAAACTGGGCCAGTGGCTTAGAACCCAGTGCCAAAGGCAAACTGTTGGTACTTGATGCACGTTTAGATGTCCTGGCAAATGACTTTGATTTCGCCTGCATGCAGTCGGCCAAAATAGCAATGTTTACTTTAAATTTATCGATAGAGACGTTGGTCATAAATGTAAAGCCATGAAAACGAACATGAATTTTTTGGTGTGTAGCGTTATCATTTTATAGGGTTTCAGTTGCGTAGTCAGTGAATAGTGTTCACCCTAAAAATTTGTTGCTTTTCACGTGCGCGCAACATGAGCTGTGGTCAAAAATTGCGTCATAAACACTATGGACCACGGCGTTGTAACGATTACAAAAACATACGCAAGCCAGGTCACCAAGCGAATTTGACACTGTAAAGGACATTTGTGGCTGGTTCGTTACATCCCCTAGCGCCACATTTTACTTAAAAACTCATAAAAACGCGCCCTCCTGATAGCTATGCGTTTTTTTTTTGAACAGTATATAGTTCTATATATTATATATATATTATAAATATATATATATATATATAAATATATAATATATATATATATATATATATATATTGTATAATATATATATATATATGTATATATAACTTACAACATTAGACTATTTCTTTGAAGGACCGAGGACATGAATGGAACCAAGCCAGGAGGAAGACAGCCGATAGAATAGTAATGGCGCTCTCTTTACAAACCTCTACGTCTCACGGGTAGAAGAGGAACTTACTAAGTAAAGTAAGTAAAATATATCTTAAAAGCCATGGCGGACCTATGCGTTAATGCACTAAGTAAGTAAGACGTGTGTTTACCGAATAAAATGAATATTCCTAAACACCAATACAAATTAGTACTGGCGCTGACACAAGTTCCACTTTGCAAGGTAGACAATTTACTTGAAACAGTGCAAAGGGATGGTTATAGACAATCTAGCATATATAGTAAGCATAAAGTCTTGGAGATGTGGGTGCGTGGGTCAGCACGTACATTTGAGTACGTAATCGCGACGTAAGGACTTCTGGAAGTTGTCTCCCTGGCGTCTTGTCATATAAAGGGATTGCGTAAGCTGTAGCGACACTTTTTTAGTTGGGTGGGCCGATCATTCGAACGACCAGAGTTAGCGGTTTCGAGATGCGCTTGGGAGGTCCACATGAAAGGAGAAGGTCGCTTTCCTGTGAGAGTACCAGGCTTCTCTCTGACTCAAAGCCTCAGGAACAACGCTGTCCCCACCCACAAGGAAGGATAAATGAAAAGACATTTTAGCTTGTTGCCGATGCACACGTGCAAGGGGTGCAATTTTAGCCTGTCTAACGTAAGAGTGTCAGGACTAACACCAGAAATAAAGCTTTGCAGGAGCTATTACAAAGAAAAATTGGAGGAGACAAAATAGAGCATAAGACAAATGGCGGATCACTCAGCTAAAAGTGGACAGCGAATTTCACATTCAATTCGGGACAAGGACTATTCTTTCGTTCACTCAACAGAGACCCCGCGGAAACTACAGGGACAGTATATTAATTAGTATATTGAAAGTATAATATAGATAAAAGAACTAACAGAAACATTATTTCTACAAAGAGGGTAAAAAAGAGTTCTATACTTTTCAAGGGGATGCAGGTTCGAAGAGGCTCTTACTGGCTAAGCGGTTAAAACGTTTTCCTCTTCACGCTCCAGTCTACCCAACTATAAATGGTATCTCACTCTGGTCGTAAGTTAGGGAAGGCAAAGGCAGCGAGGATGGGAACTGGCCACCCCCACCTCATAAAAAATAGTCAATCTAGTATAGTGAAATCTCTAAAACACCCCTTCCCCCTACGACAAAACCTGCTTCAGGGCTTTCCTAGGGTTTAGAGGTTAGAATATCACGAGATGAAGAATGTACGTCTGAGAAGAAAAAAAAAAAACCAATATTATTCAAAAAAAAAAAAACACACACACACACAAAACAATTTCAGAATGAAATAACATATACGTTTTTAAGTTGTATAGAAACTTATATTTTACAGAAAAGACAATGTTCAGAACATTAAAGAAGAAAGAAATATAGGTCCTAGGATAGACCCACAAAAATGAGGGCAGATCTGAAGGAAATTACCGCGATTAATTAGTGTATCGCAGTGAGAAATTGTATCTTTCTTTACTTGACACCATATATTAGTGTACAGTAGAGTAAAACTCATTCAACAGAACGCCCGATCAATGTGTTCTAAAAAAACCCAAGAATATTCAGGAAGAACAGATTCGCAATGTATTATTAAAAGACACAGAATATCATAGCACAAACACAATTTTATATATCGTGAGACGGTGGTTAAGCAGATCACTAGATCGTCCTTTCCGTGGTATCTCCAGGTTACAAGAAATTTAAAAAAAGGTAAAGGTAGTCTCATAACTGCCGTACGTGAGTGAATTGTTATAGCCTTTGTGGTGAAAAGTACAGTGATACAACGTTAAAATATCTCCAATTATAAAGATAACGGGTAAGATAAAATGTAGGGATAAAATTATACGCAAGATATGGCGAGGCTTCTTCGCCTACGCCCGCGGTTTCTACCGCCATTGAATCTAACTAGTTAGACATGCAGACGAAACGGTTTTACCCTTTTAGACGGGGGGAAACGGAGATAAAAAGGAAAAAATATGACTGAACACGTGTTTGAATCTAAAAAGAAAATAAACGCAAGTTGTAGTATAAAGAATAAAATCATCCCACTAGTTGACCCAATGTAAGGAATTGGTGGAAAAAGGACCTTGGCTCTTATAAGAAACAGTCAAATCTTGGACGCTTTTACGGTAATTGGTTGTTTTAATTTGAATACAGCGGCAAACGCAGTGGACGAAGGTTCAAAAAACATCTTTCAAAAAAACTAACCTTGAGAAAAGTAGGATTTCTTTAATAATAAAGTTATTAAGAAAATAAAACCTAGCTAGTTTGATAGCCCATCTTGAGTAGAGAAATAATATACTTTTAATTATACAGACGGACAGATAACACGGAAAGGGGGTATTGACGAAAGACTGTATTGTTACACATCAGACTAGCGAACAGTTTCTTGTGCATATTTCACTAAAGTTACTTTTTGGTGTCCTTGAGCCCTAAAAATGCAAAAAAAAATCAAACTGCAATGAACTATAGGGGAAAGTCGGAGGATAGAAGCTAAAAATAACTTAAAGGGGCAGGTTGTGCAGTTTTTACGTGTTAGTTGGTCCAAGAAACAAGTGTATTTTTGTGAAAAACCAAGTAGAGACAGACGGACCAACAGAAAATAATACATACTTGACTGAGATCTGACTGAAATTTGACTTTTAGTTTGAATATTTGAAAAAAAAGTTAGAGGGGAAGTCCGTGATTGGACAAATGTATTTATATTGGTGAATGGGAGACGCGCACTTGTACCATTTGTTAGAAGACTGTCCAGTAACACAGTTCTAGACTGATAGCGGTGATTTCCCGGAATTAATAAATAAAAATCAGTGGGGACGCCCTAATCTAGCCAGCAGCTCAGCTGAGTTTTGCTAGTCCTAAGTAACTGTGTTCTCATTCTGAATTGTGGTAAGGCAAAAAGCATTTATCTTGTTTATTTTAATATTTTGAGTGATTGATACTGCCATATCATGAAAAATGATTACGACAAGTAAGTGCTTGCTCTAGGTTCCCAGCAGCAGTCCAGGTCCTAGAGACAAACTAATAATATATGGAAACCTATCTAAGACTATGGAAGGAGGATCTATTATTGACATCAGTGGGAACATATCACCCACCTTATTAAATAGAAGAAGAAACTATTGACATATTTCGGATTGCAATGCAGTCTTGGGGAACTTGTACTAATTGATAACAACTGGGTGAGATGTGTTTACGTTGGTCAGAGAGATCTGACTAAATCTGTGTAGTGTTGTTTTGTGGTGTTGTGTGTAAGAGTGTCGCATTTGATAGAGTACTGACACATGGCACAAATGTAGTTTTAGCGTTTCTTATCTGGCACTACGATTGTGCCAGATACTCTTGTAGAAGTGCAAGAGCAGGTGTCTGTGCAGCCTAACATTTTACTCCAGCTACTGAGAGGAGTGGGCCACAAGAATTCTATACTACATCATTTCAGGCCAGTAAACTGCAAACCTGGCCTGCTGGAGATTCATCCATTCAATATTCCCACCATAAATAACAAAATAAAGCGTGTTATAGAAACATTAACACCAGTCCATATGTTGAGGACTATAAACTTTTGTAACCATAGATTGAGCATGATGACGCCACACCAACTAACCATTAAGTGCTAGTGTTCCCAGGACTTTGTAGATACCAATAAGATTAACCATTGTAATGAATTACCTATGTACAAAAGTTATATTTTATTATGCAATATATATATGCATTTCATTGACAAATACCTATCATTTCATAAGTTCTGACCAAAAGAAAAAAAATTGGTTCAGGACTAATAAATTAAAAAAAATTTTTAAACTTAAACTTTAACAGCCAGTGTTAGTTCAGTGTATTGTAGAGATTATTATTATTAGACTTATTATTTACATGTGTGTGTCAGTGTATTTTATTACCTACACATTACATTTCAGTACCCTAGACTTTTAACGTAGCTAACACTCATTATAGTAGAATAGGTCTGTTTGAGGTCGTAAAGTGGTAGCAGAAAGGCCTCCTGTAACTCCCATAAACTTTTACCTCAGGAGCCTTCACAGCTGACCTCATACAGTACACTAGGTAACATATCAACCATACAGTAACCTCAAAAAACCACTACAGCCTTCAACATACTAGATTCACCTTCGAGAGGTGGGGGTGAACAGTTCTTTTTTCTCGCTGCCTTGTCTTTCCCTCATCACAAGCAGAGTCAGGTACCCATTTACAGCTGGGTATTCTGGACGCCAACATGTTTCAAACCCAGTACCTTAGTCGCGAGAGGCCAGTTTTTCTAACCCCTCTGTCAATCAGACGCTAAGGGAAAAGTAGGGAAAAACACAAAGACGAGGGCAATACGAAGCATACGATTAGCCAAGCGGTTAGAGTATTTTCCTCTCACAGCAAAGGTACCGGGTTCTTAGGATCGGAAACCTCGTAGCGTCACGCCCCAGTTAATCCATGTGTAAAGTGATACTTGACTCTGCTCTTGGGTATAGGGAAGGCAAAACCAAAGAGGAAGGGAACTGGTCAACCCTCCTCTTAAAGATGTTTCTAGTATAGTGAAGTCTATAACACTTCCCTCCCCTACGACAGTATCTAATATAGGACTACGTTTTCAAATGCTTGGTTCGCAGCTCTGATGTATCTTTTACCAAAACTCAAGCAGACGTAAAATGAAAGATTTAGAGAAAGTATTCTCCTTATTATTACTTCTATCTTATTCTCACGTGCTTGCTCAAAGAACGTGCTCAAGGGAAATAAATCCAAGGATTATGGCAACACATGAGCAAAGAAAGCTGGCTGAAAATTAACTGGTTCGATTAGAGAGTAATAAACAGTAAATTTTGTTCTTATCGAGAATCGTGGTAAAATAGTTGTCAATAAGGTATTGTTGCCACACACGCAAGCTAAACAAGGGTACCGTATTATGTTAAAATTGTATCGCCCATGCTAGCATGACAACACGTGTATAGCTAGTGCACACGTGGGTGATGAGTACTCGCAAAGATAAAAGTGTGTTGCTTGTTTGTGGCGAAATCTGTGACAATAACGGAGTTCTTTTTGCTTATAGTGTTTGTATACTAAAGCCACCACAATTACAGGGACCGTTAGAATGTTTGTTCGCGGACTTGTGACTGAAACAGCTGCAGAAAGTGTAAGCCGAAATTAAAATCATAAACTTTCTCAATGCTGGTCACGACGACCCATTATGATTTCGAGTTTCTGTTGTATTCTGAAATGTCGGTTCATTTTTCTTTCTTTTTCTTTGGTTCGTTAAGCTAAGATTAGGTTTATTCGTTCATTTCTGTTTTCGTTCTTTACGCTGTACGAGAAATAGTATTATTATATACTTGCAGAAGACAATAATAGAAGGGAGAGTTGAAGGCAAACTTGCAAGAGGTAGACAGTGCTATAAGTGGGAAGATAACATCAAGAGATGGACAGGAAAGAGTCTATCAGAGTGCACCATCAAGACAAGGGACAGAAGACGTTGGAGATCCATTGCAGGTGACCTTTGATGTGAAGATGGCAGTTGATGATGACACTTGACACCATAGATTAGTATGCATAGAGTAACTCATAAAAAGAACACCGATAAATGTGTTCTAAAAACAACAGAGAACTAGGTAACATTCAGGAAGAATAGAGATTTGCAATGTATTATTATAAAGACACAGAACAGCATAGCACAAGTACAGCATTAATCTACAACTGGTCACTCGTAGGAAGATTGAGTCAAAGCATTTGCTCTTGCATCAACTTCTGGGAAGGTTAAGGCGGCCGGCGTGATGCTGACCACATCACCCCTAAGTGGGGTCCGATGGTCAAGAAAATACGGGCCTAACACCGTATTCCCAATATTCCACAATGGGTTGCGTTTGTAACGGGATCCGTTATCTTTATCTCTTTTTACTTGCTTTTGGCAGCGGTGTTTTTCTTTAACACTTTATTTTTACATGGTGAGTTAGTCTGTCCCATGTACAATCTCACATTAGTCACTTTTTACGAACTGACCTATTCTTTTCTGTGTCTCATCAGACCGCGGAAACTATGACAGGGTTTCATTGGGTTCACCATTGTCATTACCCCCTCTACTCAGGAAGGAGAATATGACTTCAAATAACGTCTGCCAGGATCTTCTGTCATGTGCCGTTCAGCTCAAGGTCTTTTCTTCTCTTCTGTATCATTTTAGTTTATGTCTCCAGTTCTTTTCTCCGTGTTTTTTTTTTTGTCTGTCTATCTTCCCTCGCCTCAATTAGCCAGGGCGGAGTTCAAGAACAAGGACTAATTTCCTACTCAGTGACAGTGGATACAATAAATAATAATAATAATAAATAAATAATTAAAAAAGAGAAGAAAGCGCAAGGAGAAGAAATGGTTATCTGAGAGAAAAGACATAATAATATTTTTAAAAACACACGCGCACGCAGGACGCCGGTGTGAGCACACATACAAACATACACATACACGTGCATTATTAATTCAAACAAGCCTAAGAAGTAAACTGAATATTGGGTGACATGAGAAAGTCAGAAATGAAAAGATTTAGAAAAGGACCAAGCAAGATATTTCTTAAGAAACAAATAAGAACAGCATAGAGCTAAACTGACCATGTACTGAGGTAGTATAATGTGATTGTAATATCTCACTTTGGATGTTCCGTATGCCATTTTTATTGGTAGCTATTTTTGATTATTTCTTTTCTTCATCGCATAAACTCTTCTCACTTGATTCTTCCGACGGAAGTGGTGGTCCTTTTCTATCTTCTTGGCATTTTCATTTCTTTCCTCTACTTCCTTGTCCTATGCTGGTTCCATTTCAGCGTCGGGCGAGTTGCTGTCATTTTGTACTTTTTCTGTAATCTCTGTTATATCATCATTTTCTTCTGCACTACATATCGCGCATGGAGCTGCCACTGAAGCTGGTCCTCTTGCAGGAAGCCGGTACCAAGTATTCACATCTCTTGCAGTAGTAGTTTCTTGAGCAAATTGTTTTATCTGATGAGGTTGCCAACCTAATTTATTATAATATTGTTACAATGAAATTTAGAAATAATCTCACGTTTTATGACATCTTAAAAAAATCACACACATGTAATGATATCAAGATCCATTCTCATGTTTTAACATCATCAAAAATCTGCGACATGGTTGAATGGTATTATGGGCCATCCAGTTGTTTTAACGGATGAAAAACAATTCTCGTGTGTAAATTATGAAACTAACCAGATATTTTATCGACATCGTGACAGTAATGTCTCCCCATGTCCACAGAAGTGGTCCAACAATGGCCAAATATTGTACTCTTACAATCATTATACTCTTATTTTTGAGTATAATGATGAGTGTCTTCAAAGGTCTCAGCCTTAACTCAAGATTACTCTGGCAGAGATAAAAATAGAACAATGATGCTTCTATTTAAGGCAGCATCATTGGATGTTAAAGAAAAACAAGCATAACAACTAAGATCATCTAAGCTGTCATGAACTTATTATTCTCCCACCACTTCTGTGAGGTGACATATTTTCCCTTGTATTTTTGAACCCCCAGCTGAAGGTGCTACAGCAGAAATTAATCTAACAGCTCTATCTGGTTATGTATTTAGTACAATAGGAGGCACACGGGTGCTGACATAAACTTCACACAATTGTGATTAATCCAACTATAGCTTTACAGTTACAGATAATCAAGTTTAATAATGGCTTATAGTTTAACAATGTAAAATAAATAATGCTGTTTATAATAAAAAGAAGCGATGATAGTTACTTATCATCATCGGATGATTTAAACTGTGGTGGGAATTTTGATAACGTGTGATATGTTCTTTGGTTACGCTGTAATAGTACTTAGCTTCTGGTGCTGGGTTGGTTGACGTCTGCTTCAGCCACTGTTGGTTCCCACAGGTGCCTTGGACTGTGTTTCTCTACAATAGTCAAGTCTGGTATCTATTGCACGTCTCATGCATTAAGGCTGAGGTAACTACACAGGTTTGTCAAGCGTCTTCAAGACCCGCCTGATGTTGGTGTCTAGCGTCAATTGCTGTCAACATGTACCACAAACTTGCACCACAGACTGAAAGGAGACAAATGTCTCTGCTAAGCATTGGGTCTCCTGACATAGTCATTAGGCGACCTCTGCTTCCATCCACCGCTTCCATCTTACTCAGAATATTTACCCTCCCTGGGCGTTAGTTTTAACCCAAGTGAGTCGGGTGAAAATGCGGAAGGCGATTATATATATATTAAATTTACTAAATTGTTTGTATAATAAATATGTACACCATAATATCATTATCAACTCCCTGCTCTCTATGGAGCTTGGGGCCACCACCACTGTTGGTTCCTTGTGAGGAATCCCACATGGAGTAGTCGCCAGCTCTTGCAGTGGCGGTTCATGTGTCACGTTATTTGCATTGATAACGTTGCCAGCTCCAAATACCACTGTACATCCACAAGCAAATTATACAAGTCAAGATGCAAATATAAAATGATAACTACCCTCATGTTTTAATGGCTTCAAGAATCAACTTTATATTCCAACACAAGCCTGCATGATTAAGCGTAATAATCCAGCGGGCACTTATTTTTAAGAATGGTGTCATATAATCCTCATATAACAGCTACGAGAGGTTATTCGATCTCAAAAGGGAGTATCAAAAATGTTATATAACCGTACAGCCAGGTCGCTGGGATGTGAAATAAGAGCATACAACTATATTCACAAAACATTCATCAGTATTTTTCCTTTAACATTCCTTACGGAGCATGGAACCTCTACTGTCGTATGGGTCCCCTTTGGAGGAAAGGTCCGCACATGGCTCTTGCAGTGGAGTAGCTACTGTATGTAACTTGTTTTATACTTGACGACGTTTGCCAGCTCACATTAGTTGCCAGTCCGTACGGTGTTGGCCTAAGGAGCAGCAAACTAATTCTCTATTGTCATTTAGAGAAACCAAGGGAACTACATGGAACTATCGAGAGCTGAGAGCTTTATTTTTTGTTGTTAACTTTTAAACGAGGGTAGAAGAAGGTAGTCGTGGCCCGATTTTTCCCAGGTGCTCGTTACAGGGAGGCAGGGGCCAGTTTTGGGGTCAGTACATTCTGAAACTAAGTTTTTTATTTTTGTTTTGTCCCAATGTATATTTTACAAATCTTGGACCTATAGGAAATCAGGGTCCACAGATTAGATTAAAAATATACCTTGGGACAAAAACCAAATAAAAACTGAGTTCAGAATCGGTACTGACCCCAAAACTTGGCCTCCCGTAAACGAGCACCTGGGAAAAATTCGGCCCCGACTACTTCGCTCACAGGGGTTCTTTTAAAATTTAAACAAAAAATAAGCACTCAGCTCCTATAGTTTCCATGTAGTTCCCTTGTTTCTCTAAAGACAAAGAGAATTCGTTTGCTGCACCCTTAGGCCAACACCGTACGAGGCTAACTCATGTAGCTGGCAACGTCGTCAGGTAAAACAAGTTACAACAGAAGCTACCACTTGCAAGTGCATGTGCGAGACCTCCCTCCATGGGACCAACTACAGAAAGAGTTTTACATGCACCGTAAGGAACGTAAAGAAAATGAGGGTAGTTATCATTTTATATTTGCATCTTGACTTGTATAATTTGCTTGTGGATGTACAGTGGTATTTGGAGCTGGCAACGTTATCAATGCAAATAACGTGACACATGAACCGCCACTGCAAGAGCTGGCGACTACTCCATGTGGGATTCCTCACAAGGAACCAACAGTGGTGGTGGCCCCAAGCTCCATAGAGAGCAGGGAGTTGATAATGATATTATGGTGTACATATTTATTATACAAACAATTTAGTAAATTTAATATATATATAATCGCCTTCCGCATTTTCACCCGACTCACTTGGGTTAAAACTAACGCCCAGGGAGGGTAAATATTCTGAGTAAGATGGAAGCGGTGGATGGAAGCAGAGGTCGCCTAATGACTATGTCAGGAGACCCAATGCTTAGCAGAGACATTTGTCTCCTTTCAGTCTGTGGTGCAAGTTTGTGGTACATGTTGACAGCAATTGACGCTAGACACCAACATCAGGCGGGTCTTGAAGACGCTTGACAAACCTGTGTAGTTACCTCAGCCTTAATGCATGAGACGTGCAATAGATACCAGACTTGACTATTGTAGAGAAACACAGTCCAAGGCACCTGTGGGAAACCAACAGTGGCTGAAGCAGACGTCAACCAACCCAGCACCAGAAGCTAAGTACTATTACAGCGTAACCAAAGAACATATCACACGTTATCAAAAATTCCCACCACAGTTTAAATCATCCGATGATGATAACTATCATCGCTTCTTTTTATATAAACAACATTATTTATTTTACATTGTTAAACTATAAGTGGTTATTAAACCTGTTTATCTGTAACTGTAAAGCTATAGTTGGTTTAATCACTATTGAGTGAAGTATATGTCTGCACCCGTGTGCCTCCTATTGTACTAAATACATAACCAGATAGAGCTGTTAGATTAATTTCTGCTGTAGCACCTTCAGCTGGGGGTTCAAAAATACAAGGGAAAATATGTCACCTCACAGAAGTGGTGGGAGAATAATAAGTTCATGACAGCTTAGATGATCTTAGTTGTTATGCTTGTTTTTCTTTAACATCCAATGATGCTGCCTTAAATAGAAGCATCATTGTTCTATTTTTATCTCTGCCAGAGTAATCTTGAGTTAAGGCTGAGACCTTTGAAGACACTCATCATTATACTCAAAAATAAGAGTATAATGATTGTAAGAGTACAATATTTGGCCATTGTTGGACCACTTCTGTGGACATGGGGAGACATTACTGTCACGATGTCGATAAAATATCTGGTTAGTTTCATAATTTACACACGAGAATTGTTTTTCATCCGTTAAAACAACTGGATGGCCCATAATACCATTCAACCATGTCGCAGATTTTTGAGATGATGTTAAAAACATGAGAATGGATCTTGATATCATTACATGGTGTGATTTTTTTAAGATGTCATAAAACGTGAGATTATTTCTAAATTTCATTGTAACAATATTATAATAAATTAGGTTGGCAACCTCATCAGATAAAACAATTTGCTCAAGAAACTACTACTGCAAGAGATGTGAATACTTGGTACCGGCTTCCTGCAAGAGGACCAGCTTCAGTGGCAGCTCCATGCGCGATATGTAGTGCAGAAGAAAATGATGATATAACAGAGATTACAGAAAAAGTACAAAATGACAGCAACTCGCCCGACGCTGAAATGGAACCAGCATAGGACAAGGAAGTAGAGGAAAAGAAATGAAAATGCCAAGAAGATAGAAAAGGACCACCACTTCCGTCGGAAGAATCAAGTGAGAAGAGTTTATGCGATGAAGAAAAGAAATAATCAAAAATAGCTACCAATAAAAATGGCATACGGAACATCCAAAGTGAGATATTACAATCACATTATACTACCTCAGTACATGGTCAGTTTAGCTCTATGCTGTTCTTATTTGTTCTTAAGAAATATCTTGCTTGGTCCTTTTCTAAATCTTTTCATTTCTGACTTTCTCATGTCACCCAATATTCAGTTTACTTCTTAAGCTTGTTTGAATTAATAATGCACGTGTATGTGTATGTTTGTATGTGTGCTCACACCGGCGTCTGCGTGCGCGTGTGTTTTTAAAAATATTATTATGTCTTTTCTCTCAGATAACCATTTCTTCTCCTTGCGCTTTCTTCTCTTTTTTAATTATTTATTTATTATTATTATTATTATTGTATCCACTGTCACTGAGAGTCAGCTCTTGATGAATTGATAGCATTGCTAGGTAGTCCTTGTTCTTGAACTCCCAGGCTAATAGAGGCGAAGATAGACAGACAAAAAAAAAAACACGGAGAAAAGAACTGGAGACATAAACTAAAATGATACAGAAGAGAAGAAAAGACCTTGAGCTGAAGGCACATGACAGAAGATCCTGGCAGACGTTATTTGAAGTCATATTCTCCTTCCTGAGTAGAGGGGTAATGACAATGGTGAACCCAATGACCCTGTCATAGTTTCCGCGGGTCTGATGAGACACAGAAAGAATAGGTCAGTTCGTAAAAAGTGACTAATGTGAGATTGTACATGGGACAGACAAACTCACCATGTAAAATAAAGTGTTAAAGAAAACACCGCTGCAAAAGCAAGTAAAAAGAGATAAAGATAACGGATCCCGTTACACGCCCATTGTGGAATATTGGGAATACGGTGTTAGGCCCGTATTTTCTTGACCATCGGCACACTAGGGGTGATGTGGTCAGCATCACGCCGGCCGCCTTAACCTTCCCAGAAGTTGATGCAAGAGCAAATGCTTTGACTCAATCTTCCTACGAGTGACCAGTTGTAGATTAATGCTGTACTTGTGCTATGCTGTTCTGTGTCTTTATAATAATACATTGCAAATCTCTATTCTTCCTGAATGTACTAGTCTCTGTTGTTTTTAGAACACATTTATCGGTGTTCTTTTTATGAGTTACTCTACTGCATACTAATCTATGGTGTCAAGTGTCATCATCAGCTGCCATCTCCACAACGAAGGTTGGTTGTAATGGATTTCCAACGTCTTCTGTCCCTTGTCTTGATGGTGCACTCCGATAGATTCTTTCCTGTCCATCTCTTGATGTTATCTTCCCACTTATAGCACTGTCTTCCCCTTGCACGTTTGCCTTCAACTCTCCCTTCTATTATGGTCTTCTGCAAGTATATAATAATACTATTTCTCGTACATCGTAAAGAACGAAAACAGAAATGAACGAATAAACCTAATCTTAGCTTACGAACCAAAGAAAAAGAAAGAAAAATGAACCGACATTTCAGAATACAACAGAATACTCGAAATCATAATGGGTCGTCGTGACCAGCATTGAGAAAGTTTATGATTTTAATTTCGGCTACACTTTCTGCAGCTGTTTCAGTCACAAGTCCGCGAACAAACATTCTAACGTTCCCTGTAATTGTGGTGGCTTTAGTATACAAACACTATAAGCAAAGAACTCCGTTATTGTCACAGATTTCGCCACAAACAAGCAACACACTTTTATCTTTGCGAGTACTCATCACCCACGTGGCACTAGCTATACACGTGTTGTCATGCTAGCATGGGCGATACAATTTTAACATAATACGGTACCCTTGTTTAGCTTGCGTGTGTGGCAACAATACCTTATTGACAACTATTTTACCACGATTCTCGATAAGAACAAAATTTACTGTTTATTACTCTCTAATCGAACCAGTTAATTTTCAGCCAGCTTTCTTTGCTCATGTGTTGCCATAATCCTTGGATTTATTTCCCTTGAGCACGTTCTTTGAGCAAGCACGTGAGAATAAGATAGAAGTAATAATAAGGAGAATACTTTCTCTAAATCTTTCATTTTACGTCTGCTTGAGTTTTGGTAAAAGATACATCAGAGCTGCGAACCAAGCATTTGAAAACGTAGTCCTATATTAGATACTGTCGTAGGGGAGGGAAGTGTTATAGACTTCACTATACTAGAAACATCTTTAAGAGGAGGGTTGACCAGTTCCCTTCCTCTTTGGTTTTGCCTTCCCTATACCCAAGAGCAGAGTCAAGTATCACTTTACACATGGATTAACTGGGGCGTGACGCTACGAGGTTTCCGATCCTAGAACCCGGTACCTTTGCTGTGAGAGGAAAATACTCTAACCGCTTGGCTAATCGTATGCTTCGTATTGCCCTCGTCTTTGTGTTTTTCCCTACTTTTCTTAGCGTCTGATTGACAGAGGGGTTAGAAAACTGGCCTCTCGCGACTAAGGTACTGGGTTTGAAACATGTTGGCGTCCAGAATACCCAGCTGTAAATGGGTACCTGACTCTGCTTGTGAGTGAGGGAAAGACAAGGCAGCGAGAAAAAAGAAACTGTTCACCCCCACCCCTCGAAGGTGAATCTAGTATGTTGAAGGCTGTAGCGGTTTTTGATGTTATTGTATGGTTGATATGTTACCTAGTGTACTGTATGAGGTCAGCTGTGAAGGCTCCTGAGGTAAAAGTTTATGGGAGTTACAGGAGGCCTTTCTGCTACCACTTTACGACCTCAAACAGACCTATTCTACTATAATGAGTGTTAGCTACGTTAAAAGTCTAGGGTACTGAAATGTAATGTGTAGGTAATAAAATACACTGACACACACATGTAAATAATAAGTCTAATAATAATAATAATCTCTACAATACACTGAACTAACACTGGCTGTTAAAGTTTAAGTTTAAAAATTTTTTTTAATTTATTAGTCCTGAACCAATTTTTTTTCTTTTGGTCAGAACTTATGAAATGATAGGTATTTGTCAATGAAATGCATATATATATTGCATAATCAAATATAACTTTTGTACATAGGTATATTATTACAATGGTTAATATTAATGGTATCTACAAAGTCCTGGGAACACTAGCATTCGATGGTTAGTTGGGGTGGCGTCATCATGCTCAATCTATGGTTACAAAAGTTTATAGTCCTTAACATATGGACTGATGTAATGTTTCTATAACACGCTTTATTTTGTTATTTATGGTGGAAATATTGAATGAATGAATCTCCAGCAGGCCAGGTTTGCAGTTTACTGGCCTGAAATGATGTAGTATAGAATTCTTGTGGCCCACTCCTCTCAGTAGCTGGAGTAAAAAATGTTAGGCTGCACAGACACCTGCTCTTGCACTTCTACAAGAGTATCTGGCACAATCGTAGTGCCAGATCAGAAACTCTGAAACAAAATTTGTGCCATGTGTCAGTACTCTATCCACTGCGCCACTCTTACACACAACACCACAAAAACAACACTACACAGATTGAGTCAGATCTCTCTGACCAACGTAACACACATCTCACCCAGTTGTTATCAATTAGTACAAGTTCCCCAAGACTGCATTGCATCCGAAATATGTTCAATAGTTTCTTCTTCTATTTAATAAGGTGGGTGATATGTTCCCACTGATGTCAATAATAGATCCTCCTTCCATAGTCTTAGATAGGTTTCCATATATTATTAGTTTGTCTCTAGGCCCTGGACTGCTGCTGGGAACCTAGAGCAAGCACTTACTTGTCGTAATCATTTTTCATGATATGGCAGTATCAATCACTCAAAATATTAAAATAAACAAGATAAATGCTTTTTGCCTTACCACAATTCAGAATGAGAACACAGTTATTTAGGACTAGCAAAACTCAGCTGAGCTGCTTGCTAGACTAGGGCGTCCCACTGATTTTTATTTATTAATTCCGGGAAATCACCGCTATCAGTCTAGAACTGTGTTACTGGACAGTCTTCTAACAAATGGTACAAGTGCGCGTCTCCCATTCACCAATATAAATACATTTGTCCAATCACGGACTTCCCCTCTAACTTTTTTTCAAATATTCAAACTAAAAGTCAAATTTCAGTCAGATCTCAGTCAAGTATGTATTATTTTCTGTTGGTCCGTCTGTCTCTACTTGGTTTTTCACAAAAATACACTTGTTTCTTGGACCAACTACACGTAAAAACTGCACAAACCTGCCCCTTTAAGTTATTTTTAGCTTCTATCCTCCGACTTTCCCCTCTAGTTCATTGCAGTTTGATTTTTGCATTTTTAGGGCTCAAGGACACCAAAAAGTAACTTTAGTGAAATATGCACAAGAAACTGTTCGCTAGTCTGATGTGAACAATACAGTCTTTCGTCAATATCTTCCGTGTTATCTGTCCGTCTGTATAATTAAAAGTATATTATTTCTCTACTCAAGATGGGCTATCAAACTAGCTAGGTTTTATTTTCATAACTTTATTATTAAAGAAAATCCTACTTTTCTCAAGGTTAGTTTTTTTGAAAGATGTTTTTGAACCTTCGTCCACTGCGTTTGCCGCTGTATTCAAATAAAACAACCAATTACCGTAAAAGCGTCCAAGATATGACTGTTTCTAATAAGAGCCAAGGTCCTTTTTCTACCAATTCCTTACATTGTGTCAACTAGTGGCGTGATTTTTTTTCTTTAAACTACAACTTGCGTCTTTTTGCTTTTTAGATTCAAACACGTGTTCAGTCATATTTTTTCCTTTTTATCTCCGTTTCCCCCCGTCTAAAAGGGTAAACCGTTTCGTCTGCATGTCTAACTAGTTAGTTTCAATGGCGGTAGAAACCGCGGGCGTAGGCGAAGAAGCCTCGCCATATCTTGCGTATAATTTTATCCCTACATTTTATCTTACCCGTTATCTTTATAATTGGAGATATTTTAACGTTGTATCACTGTACTTTTCATCACAAAGGCTATAACAATTCACTCACGTACGGCAGTTATGAGACTACCTTTACCTTTTTTAAAATTTCTTGTAACCTGGAGATACCACGGAAAGGACGATCTAGTGATCTGCTTAACCACCGTCTCACGATATATTAAATTGTGTTTGTGCTATGATATTCTGTGTCTTTTAATAATACATTGCGAATCTGTTCTTCCTGAATATTCTTGTTTTTAGAACACATTGATCGGCGTTCTGTTAATGAGTTACTCTACTGTACACTAATATATGGTGTCAAGTAAAGAAAGATACAATTTCTCACTGCGATACACTAATTAATCGCGGTAATTTCCTTCAGATCTGCTCATTTTGTGGTCTATCCTAGGACCTATATTCTTTCTTCTTTAATGTTCTGAACATTGTCTTTTCTGTAAAATATAAGTTTCTACAACTTAAAAACGTATGTTATTTCATTCTGAAACTGTTTTGTGTGTGTGTGTTTTTTTTTTTTTGAATAATATTGGTTTTTTTTTTTCTTCTCAGACGTACATTCTTCATCTCGTGATATTCTAACCTCTAAACCAGAAAGCCCTGAAGCAGGTTTTGTCGTAGGGGAGGGGTTTTAGAGATTTCACTATACTAGATTGACTTTTTTATGAGGTGGGGGTGGCCAGTTCCCATCCTCGCTGCCTTTGCCTTCCCTAACTTACGACCAGAGTGAGATACCATTTATAGTTGGGTAGACTGGAGCGTGAAGAGGAAAACGTTTTAACCGCTTAGCCAGTAAGAGCCTCTTCGAACCTGCATCCCCTTGAAAAGTATAGAACTCTTTTTACCCTCTTTGTAGAATAATGTTTCTGTTAGTTCTTTTATCTATATTATACTTTCAATATACTAATTAATATACTGTCCCTGTAGTTCCGCGGGGTCTCTGTTGAGTGAACGAAAGAATAGTCCTTGTCCCGAATTGAATGTGAATCGCTGTCACTTTTAGCTGAGTGATCCGCCTTTGTCTTATGCTCTATTTTGTCTCCTCCAATTTTTCTTTGTAATAGCTCCTGCAAGCTTTATTTCTGGTGTTAGTCCTGACACTCTTACGTTAGACAGGCTAAAATTGCACCCCTTGCACGTGTGCATCGGCACCAAGCTAAAATGTCTTTTCATTTATCCTTCCTTGTGGGTGGGGACAGCGTTCCCTGAGGCTTTGA
>JAMPIV010019254.1:0-35000 GCA_024509875.1 Oreohelix idahoensis | reverse complement strand
GTGGGGCAGTTTTTTTCTGTAGACTTTAAAAAAGCATTTGATATGATAGATCACGCTATTTTAATTAGAAAACTAGAAACATCAAAAGTAAACCTTCAACTAGTGACGATAATTAAATCATTCCTGTCAGACAGAAAACATGTAGTTTCTTTACAATAACTCTTGTTCAAACCCAACCGTAATAAATACCGGCGTTCCTCAGAGCTCTATTCTTGGGCCTCTACTTTTTGCCATATACATTAATGACCTTCCACTACACGTCGAGCACGCATCCTCTGACCTATTTGCTGATGACTGTACTGTCTACTAGAGATGGCTACTGTGTGTATGTATCGATACAATGCGTTGAAACTGCATCGTACCCGAACGCTTCGAACACAGTTTTCTTGCGGTGTCGATACAGTGTCAATTCCTGACTGTTTTGCAGAGACGCACTGTCTCACGCAGATTCGATACATAGCCTGTTTCGTGTATTGAAACTGCAGTTTCAGTTCCCGTCCGCTTCGCTGTTTTGCAAAGAGGCACACTGTATCATTGTCTAACCTTCAGGGGCCTATGTAAAAATGTGTCAAGCGTGCGGTACATTAGGCGTTTATAAATAGTATGGAAAATCAAACAAGTCATAATTTTTTTTTTTTAAATAATTCCTCAGGACTGAAAGAGGCTTACTACTATTAGGTGTCTGCTCGGTTTGAGTTGAATCATTGTCGCTGACTGTACCTATTCTAGTTTTATATAATGTGTCATTATTACTGTTATTATTATTATTTTTTTTCACTTTTACTGCAGCTGTCAGCATGTTCCCCTTGCATATCATCATAATGAAAACGACTGTGTAAAATTCTTAACAGTGGTCACACGAAATACCATAGATTTGTACTAACGAGAATAAGTAAATCTGCATACTAGGGTGTCACGACTCATGTCTCATTGTTTCAGTTAATTTACTTGTAGTCTGCTGTTTCGAAACAGTTCCATAGTTCTATTTCATCCAAGCGCTCATTATACGCATGTTACGGTACTCTTGATTCGGGCGCTCTCGTAAGAAAACGTGTTTTGTTTATACATAAAATAGTGTTTAAAACTTGTGTTCAACATCATTTAATCTTCATTTATGGCGGGGAGAAGCCCTGTTTGGGATTATTTTGTAAAGATCAAAGACAACAAAGGAAAGTGTAACGTGTGTTCTAGTATTTTATCATGCAAGGGTCGAAAATACGCTTCGAAACAGCGAGCGATTCGACACTTCCTGCTTGTTTGTTTCGTCTGCCTCGCTGTTTTGCAGCGACACACTGTCTGATCCTATGTAAAATTTGAATCAACCGTTCGGAACATTAGTATGGAATATCAAACATGTCATATTTTTCAGGGATGTGTTATGATGACTTGATTTTACAAGTGATATTATTTTTGCTGAGAAGTTATAGACACTGGAAATTGTGTCAGTGCTGCAGTTGTCAATGTTTTAGGCGCTATGTTAAAGTTGAAAGTGTCCGTGTGTTCGTATAAATGTAATGGACACTTTATTAGTTCTGCTGATATATGTGTAGGCCTACTCGGTGTGGATTTGAATCATTGTCTACCAAAACTAGCTTACTCTAGTTTGATATCATGTGTTATTATTACTGTTGTTATTATTATTGTTGTTTTTTATTATTTTCCCATATACTGCAGCTATCTTCATATCTACGTTTTATTTCATCATAATGAAGACTTGTGTAAAAATATTGAATTGTGGTCACACGAAACGCCATAGATTTTCACACACGACAGTAAAAAACAGAGGAAATTGTCTCACACAATTCATGTATACCCGCCCCGGTACTGTCTATAAGAGACTTCTTTCTCCCCTATACGGGAAATTGTGCCGCCGTGTCGACACACTGTTTCGACACACTGTTTCGACACAGTATAATTAATTGAGCCGACTGTCTCGAAACAACGGAGTGTATCGATTCGCCCACCTCTACTGTCTACACGAGTGATATAAGTTGCAACACACTCGAACTATCGTTAAAAAAAGATACAGATAATCTGATCAAGTGGAGCATCGGAAATCGCATGCTAATAAATATAATTAAAACAAAGTGCATGTTACTACCTCACGGTAGAAGGGGAACGACTAAGTAAGTAAGCATGTTAATATCAACTAGACAAAAATTACAAAATTCAGAGAAAACAACACTTCAGATCTACATTGGTACCACACCAATTGAAAACATAAATGAACATAAAACTCTAGGAATAGTCGTTGATCAGCACCTAAATTGGAACTCACATGACATGCATTGACCAAACAAACGGCACAGAAAGTTTACCAGTTAGCTAAAGTCAACCATTTCCTAGATTAAAAAGCAAGAAAAGTGTTCTATGTATCTCAAATACAAACAGACCTTGACTATTGCTCCACAATCTGGGATGGTTGCTCCATGTCCAACACAAAAAAACTCCATTCACTACAAAAGCGTGCAGTGCGTCTAGTTTCTGACAACTGCCAAACACAGTGTGTAGATCTTATATAAAGATCTCAAAATACTGCCCCTAAGAAAGCGCCTTCTGTTCAACAAAGCTAAATTTATTCACAAAATCTGTGACAGAATGCTCCAACATATCTGTGGCCAATGTTCAAATACAATAAAAGACGCAGTCAACGCTTTAACAAAATACACGTGCCCAAGCCTAGGCTTGACTTTTTTAAAAAAAAAAAAAAAAAAAGCTTAACTTACTTTGCTGCTCATCTTTGGAACATGATCTAAAACATAACAACCTCAGTCCCTATTCATACAATCGTAAACTTTTTCGAATACTTTATGAGTTCTGATTATTTGCCCCTCTAATGTGATTATTTTTCCAAGCAAATGATATAATATCGAATGTAGGTTTAATGATGATGTTAGTGCTTTTCACCATATTTAGTTTCCTGGTAATCCTTAGTTTGTACTTTTAACCATATTATATTTAATGTTTATAATTAGATACTGTGAATGTGAGTATGATATTATTTTACCTTTACAGCGTTGAATTCCTTGACATTGATGGGTAAAATGTATGTGAGAATAAATGAAATCAGTACAAAAGACGAGAGAAAGGAAGGGCAGAATGTCAGACGGGCCTGCGTGTCCAATTCTCAACCCTTTGAAAATAAAGTTCGTTCGTTCGTTCGTTCTCTTCTCTTCACAAGCCATACCTCACTCCCTATTCTACATTAGTGACTCTATCTATATCTACTAACACACACCCTCACTCATATTCTGTATCCACTCAGAAATAATCTACTTCCATACTCGTGCAAGTCCTACAGTTCTCTCGATGTTGTGAGGAGAATGAAAAAGAAAAGAAAGGCAAAAGTATCATAATTGGACTGCCAATTTAGTGCAGTGCAGAAGTGGCAGGACAGACCGGCTCACAGGGTGTGAGGGTTGAGTGACATGCAACAACCAAGACACCGTCTTACTAAGAGACCTCGACTTTGTTTTCACCTCCACTTTTGTTTTTGTTGTAGCCACCCACTATTTCTATTATTCTGATCAGACAGATAGAGAGGGGCAAAATAATGATTGGGAAAACTTCGTGTCTGGTAAATCTTTTGCAACAGTTATATATATATATATATATATATATAAATACCCGGCGTTGCCTTGGTTTTCCTAATAACTGTTTAGGAAACTTGGGAAATGTAAAAATCAAACTATACTATTGGATATTCGAGTGAAAATGAATTTTCGTTTAAGTTAATGACTACTGCTTTAAGTGACTACCCTCGTGCCTTGTTTACAATAATTAAAAATGCAAGCAGCACAAAATACTGTTATTCCTTATGGTTACCGGAAGAGTGATTTCATTTTGCTTCCGAGTTTTTGCAAGAAGCAAATTAATATATTGCACATTTTTGTGTTCGATCTGGCTCACCAAGAAAAAATAGTCCATCATTTCCTTTTTTAAACGTGTTTACTATTTATCTTTGTAGCACGCCCCCTTTAAACATATACGGTACAGTGTTTCGTAAACCAAGACGCCTATTATTTTCTGTGATATCGTGTCCTTGATTGTTTATGTTCTTGTTGCTGCACTGACATATTCTTCTTGATGATTTATTTATGTTTTATTTGTTATTCAGATTGTTTTGTTGTTGTGACACTCGATTTATTTTTGCACGCGTTTAATATTGGTTGGAGGTTTGTTTATGTCAATCTGTATCTTTCTGGGCAAGTCCGCCCACTAGTTTCTTATCACGCTTTGTTCATCCAAGACACAATTTCCGTCCGTTATATTAACGCGCGTATAAAATTAAAATTCTCCTAATATAAAAGACCGAGTAAATGTGTTTAGCTGTATTCCACACAAAATACTCCTTTTTCTTATGATGGAACCGCAAAATCAATTTCATTCTGCTTCCGAGTTTTAGTGTGATGCAAATTAATAAAACACATTTTTTCCTTTCCGACCTAGCGCACTAAGAAAGAATAGTCCCCAACTCATCTTTTCTAAAGTGTTTACTACTGCTTTCGTAGCACATTCTTTTCAAACATATATACGTTGTTGCCACACACACACACACAAAAAACACCATTATTTTCTGTGATACATACTTCTAATATAAAAGACTTAGGGATTGTGTTGAGCTGCTTTTTTAAAATAAAAGTTTCTATTTTTGGCGAGACGGGACCCATACAACCTAGATACACGGATGACGTCGGTTATATTAGGACACATGCTCAAATAAAGAAGACATGTCGTTCTGTTTAGGTTTGAGCTAGTNTTTGTTTTAATATACAAAAAATTTTGCCTCGTTTTGGCGTTTTTTGGCTAGGCGCCAGCTTCATTAAGGCGCATATCCAAATAGAAAAGACCTTGTTTCATTGTATATCCATAATGAATATCATATCCTGTTACTCCGAGTATACAATTAAAATCCGCCTTTTAAAATTAATTATATTAAATTGACATATTTTAAAAAATACCGGAATGCTCATACAGCTTAAATTTTCTTTTAATTTGCAATTATAACTTTAAAGTGTAATTAAAACTTTTTAATTGGGTTGTAAAATAATAACAATTTGCCTATTTATTTGCAAATATATATATCTTCTTCTTCTTCCGTCCTTAGCCACCGACCGTCAAAGCAGTCAGTGGCCATTACGCCTAGTGGCGTCTTAGGGCAACAGCAGATAAGTTTTCTTTGCCATTGTTTCCCATCACGCCTATTGGCGTCTTTAGGGCAACGGCAAATCAATCCATTTGCTGTTGTTTCCGTAATCGAAGTGACTGGCAAACGGGTGATCAGATATATTATATATATATATATATATATATATATATATATATATATATATATATATATATATATATATATATATATATATATATATATATATATATATATATATATATATATATATATATATATATATATATATATATATATATATATATATATATATATATATATATATATATATATATATATATATATATATATTTATTTATTTATTTATTTTTATGTATTTATTTATATTTATATTTATATTTATATATTTATATATTTATATATCATGCTGATTATTTCCCTTGATTCAGCCTTTACGTTGTATACGTCAATCAAATTTTCTGAATGTGTCTCCAGAGTGTAATCCTTTAAGGCAGGAGTTCACAGATTTTCACTTTTGTATCTAAGGCACCAGCTTTTTTTTTTTTAACCAAATCAGTGGAAACAAAATTATTTAAATTTGCTTGCCGCAGTATTGTAAAACTGCTGTAAAAATTAATTTTTAAAAAAAAAAGCTAAATCTTGTTAGATTTTCATTCATAATAAACATGCACAGTGGATGGTGCTTACTTTGAATGTTAAGTCACATGGAACATTCACTGGTTTCAATGTATATATTGATACAACTCCGATGCAGTTAGAATCCGCGTGGCAAAAATCACCCATTACCTGGTAATATGCGACACAATTACTTCTCTAGAAACGGTCCTTCAACGATTACAATTATTATATTTTTAATAATTTTGTTTTCTGCAACAACTAAAGTTTTTGCTATAAAATGACTTAAACTACTACTAATTGCTATCGAGTGAGTTTGGTTTTTATATACAGTATGTGTATACAACTATTTTACAATTTAAATCTACTTGACGTAGTACTTTAAAATGCTGTAAAAATTTCAACAACTAAAAACTCTAAATCTCGTTAGATTTTCATTCACATTAAACACGCACAGTGGATGATGCTTATATCGAATGTTGATCCACATGGAACATACACTGGCTTTTTAATATATATATATATATATATATATATATATATATATATATATATATATATATATATATATATATCGATCGATACAGCTCCAATGCATCTGGAATCCACCTGGCAAAATCAGATCCATTAAAATTACATAGTTAAAAAAAAAAAAAGTGCTATATAAAACTGGGCTTTTTTTCTATTTCCCCTTAAATTGAAAATGTGTAGTAAACATTTTTAATTATCTTGTAAAATATGCAAACGTATGGTTATTAATTACAAACATAAAATAATAGTTTTAACATTTGTGTTACGTCCCTTGATTTCTCTTGAATTTCTCTTTCCCTTGATTATAACCCCTGAAAAAATGAAAGGCATGTTTACAATTATCGGAAAACTTGGAAAAGAATGTATACAATATTATCTACCTGCCTATATAGATAAAACAAAACTAAGCCTTAGGGCATCTCATATGAAACCACAATAGTTTGACAATAAAACATTAAACCAACAGTACGCACAGGGTCACGACACTGAACAGGAAAACACACTTTCACAAGTAGGATGAATACACCGATTGTCCCTGGTGTTGTTTTAGCGTTTGGCAGCGAAGATTGAGCCTGCTAGAACGTGAACAAAACAAAACCAATTCTAATCCACCTGTGTAGTCCGTCCGCTGTGTGATGTACAATATCCTGGCTCTCTGAAATAACTCTGGTTCTCCCGGTGTTTCTCTGAAGAACAATTATAGTTCAGAAAAATGCCCTTTTCAGATTGATCAATGCCTGGGTACTGAAGTTGTCTGGTGAGGGCTAGAGATACATTGATAAATTTATTCCTAAACGATAGTTGCTCCAACACACTTGGCTTTTAGAGCCAGAGGAGATCTGGGCCCTAAAAGGTGAAGTCACTAAGTGACTGAGTAACCTTCTGTGCTGTGATGTGGAGCGCTTTAGCAAGCTTACTATAATATGTATGCCAGCAGAGTTGTAGTTAAACAGACTCCGTATGACTGGGTGACTGCGTGACTGAGTGACTGTGTGGGTTAAGAAGTTGTTTGCCTTCTGCTTGATCTAGAGTTTACAATTAAAGTGATGTTTTGCTCCCTGAATGGCGAGCAATTGAACCAGCTATTGTCTGAAAATAGACACATGCCCACATACATAATTAACATCCATTAGAATGTTAATCCTTATTACATATGACAGAAAATTATAACCATTATTACATATGTGCAAATTAACCCCCTGCCTGCCCCCCTTTTCACAAATTAAAACTCACCCCTCTCCCCATTCACAAAGTACAGGTACAATAAGCTGGTACCTAACACAGCCCTGCAGCTTGCGCTGGTGTGTCGACCCGGCGTGAAACAAAATCTTCAGGCATAGCGTGCTACGGCCAAATAAAAGGTAAAGAAACACAGGATGTGTATCTCGCTCTGAGTGTTCCGGGTAAAGGTTATTTAAAAAAACTCTCCTGGCTCCTTGTTATACCGGGAAGCTCACATTCAATATATATATATATATATATATATATATATATATATATATATATATATATATATATATATATATATATATATATAATGGCTGCTCATATAATCCGCCTGGGATAAAGGCATGTATGGCTCCAATAAATAACCATAAATACAGTGGTAATGACATGATATATGTTACAGATGTCTTAGTGCTTTCCTCTATTTCTGTAGGCCCAACGTAAAAAAAAAAAAACACTCTAAATTTACACAAAAGATCTGTGAGGTCGAAAGTATTAATTTATTGATGAATTTATCTCAAGTAAAACTTTAGTTTGTTTTTCCCTTCAGAGGGATTATCTGCACCCTATAATTAAGTTGCTTAGCAAAACACTACACTTATTAAGATAAGAAAAATAACTAACCGAGAAATATTTACCAAGTTCAATTAGTATTAGTTGTATTAGTGCAACACTAACCTAACTAAGTGTCGGTTACCTAACAGAAACAGTATCTGTTAACTTATAGTGACTGAAATACGATGACTCGATTATCCACTTCACCAAACATGTATGTGTTCGCTGCTGCTAGTGAGTAGGAAATGTTAAGTGCTAGCTTTTATAGGGAAACTGTCTTACTTTTGAGCCCATCTGCTCTATTTCTTGTTCACCAAGGTGGCCACAAAGAACGGCACAGCTAGCAAGGGACAAAAGCTCTGGGGGAATGGGAATTCTCCTCGATGTAATAAGATAAAAGAATATGGTCTCCGGCTCATTGGGAGATTTGAGAAGCGTGCGACTTGCCAAGTGTCCGAAGACCGCGCAGCTCAGGGGACACGAACAGAAAACCCCTGGTCGTGCAGGTGTTCTCGTTTTCCCATCTGTCCGTGAAAAGTTAGATCATGGATGAGAGCTTAAAGGAATACTAAATAGGTAGCTCTCCCCTGAATCAAAGACACCAGAAGATACACCGTGACGAGCAAAAGAAGCATAAGTGAAGAGACCTCAGGGGCTGTCTTTAGGGTCTTGAAAATTGACACTGACGGGGTCTGGAATTTTACAATAGACTCAATGGAAAAGTAGAAAAGAGGGGACAAGAATTAAAGATAAGAAGGGGCGGTTCTAAGATTGAGAAAATCGACAGAATTTCTGTGTCAACTTATCACACTCGGGTATGGTTTTGTAAAAGATGACTAAAATGAGGTCATGCCTGTTGAGGCTGGCAACCTTATAATGTAAAACAAATTGCTGCAGAACCCATCGCTGAAAGAGTTTATGAATGCTTGGTGCAGGCTTCCTGCAAGGTGGCCAGCTGCAGTGGTGGTTCCATCCTTTAGAAAGAGCGAAAAGGACAACGATGACAATAATGAATTAATATTGTGTCTATATTTACTAAGTTTTCGGAATGATGTATTAAATCTTTAAAGGTCTAATAACACTAGTCAACAACCAAAATGTACCAGAAATGAAAATAGCTGATCTTAACTAATTTTGGTGTGCTGAAAACGAAAATGACATTTAAAAATGTTGATTGGCTC
Source organism: Oreohelix idahoensis (assembly GCA_024509875.1). Lineage (NCBI taxonomy): Eukaryota > Metazoa > Mollusca > Gastropoda > Stylommatophora > Oreohelicidae > Oreohelix > Oreohelix idahoensis. The sequence continues at coordinate 25,742 of JAMPIV010019254.1, read as the reverse complement.
TAGTTTTCAAGATATATGCTACTAGTTTATTTAATTACGGTAAATTTATATATATATATGACGCAACTGTTGTGGGCGATTGCATAATTTTTTCTAATGACCAATAAAAATGTTACTAGAAGTTGATGATGCAATCCTACTTATGATTACATCACCTTTGTGTATAAATACCTTATCTCTGATAAAATTTTGCCATTAGTTAGTGCATTTGTCCTTATCAAAAGTATCGTAGTTAGAAATGCCAGAAGGCATACAGTTTGTATTTTGGCTGCAGAATAGGAGATCAAGATAAGAGCTGGGTGCCACACATATGCTGCAATACATGTGCAGCACATCTTAAACTGTGGTTGACTGGCAATAGGCAAGCTATGCCTTTTGCAGTCCCAATGATTTGGAGAGAGCCCACTGATCATCTCAACAACTGTTACTTTTGCATGGTCCCTCAAATTGGGAAAGGCATATCAAAGAAGAAAAAATGGACTCTGGAATATCCAAACATCCCCTCTGCAATACTTCCGGTACCACATGGCGATGACCTACCAGTTCCCAAAGTGCCAGAATCCTTTTCAGCTGCTTCCACTGATGAAGAGGACATTGGTGGGGTCCTGAACCATCAACCTCAAGTGACACAGATTTTGAGCAAACTACATCCACTAACCCAAGGTGAACTGAATGATCTTGTAAGAGATCTGAATTTACCGAAGAACAAGGCGGAGCTTTTGGGTTCCAGATTGCAACAGTGGAATCTCCTGGCAGAAGATGTTACAATTTCTGTGTATAGGAACCGCCAGAAGCCGCTTATTACATTCTTTTTCAAAGAGGGTGACCTTTCTGCGTGCCACAACATTTCTGGTTTAATGGCAGCCCTCAACATCAATTACATACCGGAAGAGTGGAGGCTTTTCATTGATTCATCCAAGACAAGTCTTAAAGCTGTTTTGTTGAATAATGGTAATGTGTTACCGTCAATTCCAGTTGGTCACGCAGTTCATATGAAAGAAACTTATGAAAACATTAAGCAGCTTTTGAAGTGTATAAACTACGATCATCATCATTGGTCACTTTGCGGTGACTTAAAAGTGGTCGCTCTTTTGCTTGGACTACAGGGTGGATACATCAAGTACTGTTGCTTTCTCTGTGAGTGGGATATCCGTGCACGAAGTGACCATTACATCAGAAGACATTGGCCAATCAGGCAGTCATTGCAGCCTGCAGTAAGAACGTTGAGAACCCAGCAGTTGTCGACACCAGCAAGATTTTGTTGCCACCCTTGCACATTAAGCTGGGTCTCATGAAATACTTTGTCAAGGCAATGGAGAAAACAGATGAGGCTTTCAAATACCTCATCAGAAAATTTCCAAGACTGAGTGAAGCTAAAATAAGAGAGGGAGTATTTGTTGGTTTACGCAAATTCGAAAACTTCTTCATGATGACGAGTTTCTCTGCGTGTTGCATGGCAAGGAAAAAGCAGCATGGCTAGCATTTAAGTCAGTGGTGGACAATTTTCTTGGAAACAACAGATCTGATAATTACAATGAAATTGTAGAAAATCTCCTTCAGAAGTATAAGAGTCTTGGCTGCAACATGTCTTTGAAAATTCATTTTCTGGATTCTCATCTGGATTTCTTTACGTCAAACTGTGGAGCGGTCAGTGATGAGCATGGTGAACGATTTCACCAGGACATTGCTGCTATGGAGACAAGGTATCAAGGCAATTGGAGCCCTTCAATGCTTGTTGATTACTGTTGGACTGTGACAAGAGACACCTCATCGATTGACTACAAGAAGCAAGCAAAGAGAGCTCGAACAGCGACTGAATAATGACGGAATGGGTTCAAATGTGCCTTTTTAAAGCATGATATGTGAACTTTAAATAATGTTTTTATTTTTTCTATCATTTTATGTTAAAATATCAATTAATTGAGTATGTAACCACAATTTTTATAATGCTAAAGTAGAAAGACTAGCTGTTTAGCCCAGAGAAGTAAACAAGCATACATTATTTGTATTACTGTAATATAAATTCATCATTTAAAAAAAACCCAGAGCCAATTGGTGAATTTCATTATGATATTTGAAATCAGCATGTCAAAATCAATAAGAAATGGTACATTTAATTTCTGGTACAAAAAACTTTTGAAAATTTGTTGACTAGTGTAATGTGTAATATAACTTTAATCTCTAGCATATTTTCAGTATACTAACTCATGTCTCTACCGCACTGTCGTGTACAGAGTGTCTAATGTCTGCTAGGAGTTGGCAAACTCATTATGTGAAACAAATTGCCACTGAAACGGATGCTGCAAAAGCAAAAGCAAATGCAAAGTTCCTGCAAGAAGACCAGATGCAGTGGTGTCCTCATGCTCTGTAAGGAGCTCAATGGAAAATGTGACGATGATCTTTGGTTGGCTCATTAGTCAGTCTTTCAGCATGATAGATCAAATCTCTAATGGTGTGATCATGCTTAAGATAAACTATTATAAATGTAGACAACAAGGGAAAATGAAATCGCTATCAAAATGTCTGGCAAAGGTTAAAGTTCACTTGGTTTTTCACACCACACAATCAGCAAAGTAGACAAGAGTTCACACATGTAGTCGATTAGTTATTGAACGTGGTTACTATACGCGTAGGCAACAGATGTGGCTACGGATATGTCTGCCCTAACAACAACACTTCATGGTCGTCACGGTTACCTTTTTTATTGCTGTCAAAACAATTCAGTTTTTATGAGGGAAATATCCTAGTTATTAACGCATAAACTTGTCAAAATTCTTCTTTTCTTTCCCTGTCACGTAACCATAGCGATATGTCACATATAGAACGTGGTCTGCCTCATGCTTCTCTCATTGACATATAGTTTTTTCCATCCACGGGGTTGATGAAGGTCATGCTAGCAATGTGCTCCTGTTGTGGAGTCGGTATTCTTGGAGGACATGTTCTACGGCTTGCTAGTCTTCCCCACATGGGCATATATCTGGCTGCGCGAGATATAATTTGTTGAATAGATGGCCACATAGGCCAAAAAAAAAAAAAAAACAGCTGAGGGCTATCACCTCAAGAGTCCATTGCCATAGTCAGTGATGATTACTACTACTACTACTACTACTACTAGACGGTATAAATCTAGACTGGTCGGTTCTCAATCTGAAAATTATTACTTGATCTCTGTCACCCCACCTCATAACGTTGGATTTAGCACCGCGAAGTCTGTAACACTTCATGTCCCAGCTGCATTTTTTGCAATGGGGCTACTTTTCCCTATACTCTTCATAGAGAAGGGAAGTATGCTTCTGTTATATCTGATTGTGAGTGTTCTCCAAGCAGTTTTTAATTCATTCACTTACTTAGTCGTTCCTCTTCTACCATGGGGTGAAAGGTTTGCAAGAGAAAGCGGCATACTATCCTGGCGGCTGTCTTCCCCATAGCCTGATTCCAATCTAGTCCTTCAGAGATTGTGTAATGTTGTCCTCCCAACGAACTCTGGGTCGTCCTGGAGGTCTGGATCCCTGGCTCTTGGTTTCCTATATTTGTCATGGCAGCCGATCTTCGCACATTCTGAACACGTGGCCAAACCAACGTAATTGGGACTGTTCCACTTGGGTCTGCAGGGGCTGTGATTTTGAAGCCATGGCGTATCGTCTGGTTGTGGACTATGTATCTTCTTGTCACTTCAACCACCTTCCTCAAATACCTCATTTCTGGAGTTTGGAGATGGTTTGTTGGTTGTAGTCATTGCCCTTGACTCGTATCCATAAATCAAGACTGAAACATAGGTGGAGGATACATATTCACCCTCATCTTCTTGTCAATTTCTCTATTGTCTATGAATCCTCGATTTATGGCCTGAACAAAGTCTCCTAGTTACTGTTCTTTGCGTAGCCAGCTCTTCATTGATGTCTCCCTTCCAGTCTATGAGAGCTCCAAGGTATTTAAAGTGGTTGACATGCTCCATGACCTGTTCTGCCAGCACAATTCGATGCTTTCTTTCCTCTCGTTATATCACTATGGTTTTTAATCCACGCTATTTTAAAAATTGCTTTTATCTATTCATATGATATCCCGTTGTCAGTTTGAATTTTACTTCCTTCTTCTTTGGCAGGTCTCTCTGCTGTCTCCTTTCGATATATCTTGCAATGGACAGTAATGCGATGTACTTCACTTTGTAGGATTTATATACGCATGGAACAAAGTAAGTGTGCAACACTTTATAGGGCACTGTGCGTGATTTCATGGACGAAATGAAATAAAAGTTGGCACACAATGTGGTTGAATATTGAATAAAAGACCAAGTGATCACTTTGATTTTAGTGAAAGTGTCTGGCCCAGGCCAAGCGCGCTTGTCTATGGCGAACTGTCAGTGCTGGTCTAACTGCAGGTCTGTGAGGTAAGAGATTTGCCTCTCTGAGCCTATTCCGCCCTGTTCTGCACGACACGGGTCTTAAACCTGGAATGTTCCTGGCAGTCCATGTTGCCTGAATAAACCTGTTACGCAAGTGCATAAGGCGTATGTAACGGTCTTGTGCAGGGGTGGTAACTCGTGGTCGGCCACTTCTATGGCGATCAGCAGTGGATCCAGTTTGGTGGAAACGAGCTTGAATGCGTGATATAGTGTTCCTGTGAACATTGAAATGTTGTGATACAGCTAATATAGTCGCTCCAGCAGCTAACATCAATATAGCTATTGCTCGCTGTTGTTGGTTCAATCTTGGCATTGTCAAAAAAGATGTTTCTGTTGGACTCTTAGTACTCTCTATTTCAACGATTAAGTTTTCACATGCTTGTGATTAGAGCTACACACTTACCTTCCTTTTATCTGTGATAAATTCTCCCCTACGGCACTTTTCACGTGATTTATCTTGCACCGTGATTATCTCCCCATGAATAGTGCGATCCAATTGTAATTGCACGGGTAAGTGAACAACACTCACACAGAAATGTGTGCAACTTGCATTTGAGTTCACCCAAGAACACACGCACAGTGCCCTGTTGAATGCTGCACACTTACTTTTTTCCATGAGTTTATATTGTTTTCATTGGTACTTCTGAGAAAATGTCTACTACATTTTTTTAATGATTTCTTTAAGGCAGTTATGACCAATAGGGAATGTAGGGAAAAACACTATCTGTATATACTACTGATAATAAACCTTCCTCTGCCATATGCACGTGTGTGTAAGACTGGCATTTCATATTCCCCTGGCGTGTTAGAGGAAGGGAGATTCTTATTTATTTACTTTTTGTACATTATTCAAGTCACCTTGGTACTCTGGCATCACTTTTATTAATTCTTTGCCCTCTGCATCTCTCCGTTTCTGTGTCGCTCTCATTAAGTTATATTCATGAAACACGTCCTGTTTGTTTTAAACATGTTTTGTTTTTATTTCGCTGAACGTCAGTTCCGTCTCTTGTTACTCGTATTAGTAGTCGGTTATATTAGGGCGCATGTCCAAATATAAAAGACCTTTAGGTATTAAGGCTTATTGCGTTATTACCATAGATTAACTCTTCATCACATCTCTTTCTGTGCTCAACATGGGGGCAAGAAGCCACCACCACAGCTAGCCTCTCTGCAGTAATCTTGTACCAAAACAAACCTGCAATCTTGAAGTAGTGGTTTATGTAGCAATTTATTGTACAAGATGATGTTACCAGTCCCATTCACAACCTTATATTAATCTCCTCATACCATATGTCTGAGGGCGCTGTAGTCCTTTTTTTTTTGTCTTAATGAAAGACCCGTGGGAACAACAAAAGTTTATTTTGACAGTTAGGAAAATCTTTTTCATGTCTTTAAGGTAAGTAATAGATTTTTTTAGAAAAATTGTACTCAATCATTATCATGAACATTGTATTCAGAGTCAGCCCTAGGGATTTTTCAAGGTGGCGCGAGCAGTGGCGTACTAATGGGTTGCAAGCTTGGTGGCGCCTCTCCCCACTCGTGCAGTACAAGGCTACTAATATGAGTTTAAGCATGTAACTGGCAACCTCGTGCTGTAAAATACACTGCAAGAAACCACCGCTGCAAGTTCATGATAATGTTAATTCAGGATTCCTGCAAGGAGACCAACAGCAGTGTAATTTGTGCCCTAGATGAATGGAGAGTTACGCCAACTAAGGTTTGGCCGCCATTTTCGGCCGAACCTGTATCGCAGGAAAATGGACCCAATCGTGACTTTCTGACCCAATTTGAAATACTTACACTATTGTAAAAGTGTAGTGCATTATAAATTTTAATTTTTAATATTTCAATTACTAAAATAATCGGAGTGGAAAATGAAAGCCACGACCGTCTCATGTTGCTCTGATCCTAATGAGCCTCAGTTTCGTATTTCACCATAAAATCTCTAGAGCTTGTGTGAAATGGCCGTGTAACAAAGGTGATGGTTTGATGAACTTCTCAACCGTTTAACTGTTTGAAAGAAAGGCAAGAAAACGTCGAATTTCTTAAAAAGGATTATACTTGAGTTTAGTAGACTTTATCTCAGGAATTATAACGTCTACTATAACTCTTTCGGTGTGGGTTTAAATTTATAACCAGTTTAATTCTCTATGACAAACACCGTTGTTGCACGACAGAGCTAATGTATTCGTTTGGCTTTGTTCGTAATCTTCGAAGTGTATTTTTTTGTGTCGGTAAATTTGCCATAATGTTCGTTGTAGCGACCTATATCGACAAACAGCTTTATTATGTCGCCATATTGTTGAGTATTAAAATGTGATGACTTGCGCCATGTTTCACTAAGAATTGTTGTTTGTATACCTTAAACGCAACGTTTTCTTCATGGTCACACCTCGTGATCAATTGCGGCGCGCAGGAGATTCGATGGAAATGAATCAACCATGTCCGGTTTCTGTTTGTGTTTCTTGATACGTTTGTAAAGAGAGAGGGCTTATTCCTACCACATCTGTGCCCTTAAACATTCTTTCAAGTCGTCAAATTACAGATAAGCCTGTTGAAACTGTCAATGAAGACTGGGGTATCGGTTTAAAGTTATCAGATTACAGAATAATATATTAGAAGTTGTGTTTCAATTATATCCTTTGTAGTATCCTTTGTAATTGTGTATGAGTCAAAATGAGACTTCTTTCTTGAAATCAAACTGGAGTCTTGAGTCAGCTCAGCCTACTCGAAGGTCACAACAAAAGCCACAATAAATTGCGATTTCTTCTTTAGAGTGCGTGGAATTTGTTGTTGTGTTTTGGTGGTTTTTTTTTAAACACTTCAAAGTTGAATACTTCACCATTTTTCCAATTCATTATCATCTAGCGCCGTGCTCGGCGGCGTGGGCGATGCTTTCTCTTCTCTCTGACGTTGCTTAAGTGTTCTGTTGGTGATTTCTTCTCGTGCTATGCTGTCACTCCATGTAATATTTTATCTATTTCTTGTTTATAATTAGATATTGTAAATTCGAGTATACTGCTAATGTGTTCAGTCTTGCATTCCTTGACATTAATATTTAAAATACATATGGGTAGAATCTAAAAGATGAGGAAAATGTTAGACAGGAGTGCATGCCCTAGTTTCTAGTCTCCGAAAATAAAGTTCGTTCATTCGTTCGTTCTCTGCCATCCTGTGTCCTTTCTTTCTCAGCCCTTCACCTTATTACCAAGTGTTACAATTTTCCCGTTCTCAGAACACGTCTTATAAGTTTTGATTGTTACACTTGGCAATAATTTGTGTCCTTACCCGGGCTCCCCCGGACATCGTCATTATCTTATATTACTCCCATGGTATTTTAAGCATTCTTCTCAGGAAAAAAAAAAAAAATCTTAATGTGTTCCACTTGACTCTACATTGAATTATTCACTGCCCATACATGGTGGATTCATGCTCAATAAAAAGGCGATAAAAGGTAATGAACTAATGCTTGACTTCTATTTTGTTGTTGTTGACAAAGCACAGGTTAGGTGTAGCGCTGGATTTCTATTCCCATACTAGATAGTGGAGAGAAGCGTTAGAGACTTCACTATGCCAAGTCCAGCTTCTAGAGATGGGGTGACTAGTTCCTTTCCTCGTTTGCTTTTCCTTTCCTAACTCAAGAGCAGAATCAGGTACTTATTTACAGCTGGGTAGACTAAAGCGTGACGGCACTGTGTTTCCAACCTGGTAATTTTGCCGCGAGAGGTCAACGATCTAACCACTCTGCCAGATAAACGTTCATAGCACGAGATGACCCCTTCTTTTACCTTTCAACTCTGTGTGGAGAATAACACCTTCAACTTGATATCTCTAATCCTCTGTGATCAATAATTAAGCTCTTGTTATTTTCATGTAATCCTTACCCTCCTTAATTTCTTTTTCCAGTTCTTCCCTCCGGGTGATTTAAGCGTGGACGGACTGAGAGTGATCTTAAATATTCAGTAGACTAGCTCGGGCGTTGGCGTAGCTGTGGCGTTGGCGTAGCTGGCGAGTCCTTTTTAGGGCTTTATGCTAGCAGATAGATAATGTTAGTCCTTGTCAGGACTTAGTATCTATCAACACTGATCGGATTAGCAGTCAACAGAGTTGACTTTTTTTTGGGATGGTAAATGCGCTCTGATATAACCAAATAGGTTGAAAGGTACGCGCCTCGCCAGAAGAAGGCAAAAACCGAACCAAAAAAACAAAAACAAAGAGTGATCTTAGCCCCCGAGCAATAAGGGTCATTGACCGTACCAGCTATATGGAGGCATGGGGGAGAGTGGGCCTCCTGCTGCTATTGGCCCACGGGCACTACCTGATTGCCCGACCGCTCAGGCCGCCTTGGCGTTATGTTTTCATACAAATCATTTATGTTCTAGAACAATAACTGTCCTGTGACGCTACCGGATGATTTATGTTATTGGATATTATAACAGCTCACAACGTCTTGTCACCACCCCTTGATCCACATGAATATTTTCTTTCAGTTCAACTGCAATTTAAGTCTTTCTACGCTATCAAAACCTAGTTCATCATCATTATTTGGTCAGTCTGTCAACCGATTTATTTCCAAGGATACTGTGTGGAGAAAGAATTAGCTGAATCCACCCCCCCCCCCAAAAAAAAAAAAAAAATAGGTCCCCAGTCACATAAAAGAGAAGCAAAGAATTTTTACAAGAAGATCATTACCGTCATTTTCTTTGTGCTTCGTACAGAATATTGGACCATCACTGCAGCTAGCCCCTTTACACGAAGCTTGCACAAAGCATTCGCATGCTGTTGTAGCCGTGGTTTTACATGATGAGGTTGCCAGCCCAATGTACAACCTTATATTAGTAGTCTTGTGCGAAATGAGGGAACGTCCTTTGTCTCATAACATCCCTGGGAATTACAGAGCGAGCTACCAAGAAGGTACAATGTTATTGTTTTCAGACTAAGCACCGGCCAATGCAGACTTCAAAACGACTTTTTTTTAGTAAGACAGGAAATTAAAAAAACACACACACACACACACACACACACACACACACACACGCACGCACACACACTCACGCGCGCGCGCGCACACACACACACACACACACACAAATATAATAAAAATACTGTACTGTACTGACAAAAAAAAAAAACCAAAGAATGTATTATTAATGATTACAGTTGCCAAATTCCATATCACAAACCTCCAACATAGTGTCGTACAGATAGGTTGTGAGTTATTTTTGGCCCATCTGAGTAGAGTGGATGGTGATAGGTACGTGAGAAAGGTGTGAGAAATAGATTTCACGGGTGGTAGATTAAGGAAAAAGATATGTCTCTGGAAAGAGTAAGTTTCTCTATTCCAGCCTATCTATACGACTATAATTTAGTACAAGACAACCTTGCCCTCCTCATACATATAAATATAAGTTTAACTACACACACATACAGCTTTATGACAACAAGACACACAAACGTGAAAAACTACGGTTACTTAGGTATGGGTCTGACCAACACAGAAAGGTAAGTTTCTTTGTTGGTTATTATCATTAAACTTGACAACACCAATATCTAAGGAAAGATCAAATAAAATCAGATTTACATACATATGAAATAGCAGAATAAATGCGCCCTCCCCCTATGGAGAAAAGAACCCGAAAGTTAATAACCCAAAGGTCGAAGGTTAGCACTATGTTACAAAGTAGACAGTAAAGTAACCAAGTTCCTACTATATGTTACCCAGTAAAGTAAATAAGTTTAAGCAAATCCAATGTTGGTAAATTCCCTGAAACAAAGAAAAATACTCAGGCACTCTTTCATACAGTGGCCACTCAATCACTCTTGCCTACTCTTGGTGATATCCCTTGGAAATACAATTTCCCTGAATATATGTTTTATCTGGTTCACTTCCCAAATTGGCCCCAGTTCATCCTCTAACAAAAAAACAAAACAAAGACTAGTGAGGTGAACGCCGAATCTGGTGTGGGTTTTTCCTGGATGAACAAATTGTCACCGCCAATAGTTGATGTAGGAACGTGATCTTGGGGTTCACAGTTAAAAGAGGAAAATACTTCCAGTATTGGGAAAACCTATGGTTGCTAAAAAAAAACAATGTTACAAATGATGATGATGATAATCCTATCGGACAACTCTATGTTAGAGCTCCGATTCTGCACTGCGTAAAATCTGGATAAATCTGCTTGAATACGACTGTCAGAAGTCGGGAACAATAATGTTAATTTTGTACACTCCAGTGGGCTGGAAAAATTGGAAAAAATATCTGGGTTTTTAAGTCCAGTTAAACTTATAAGTTAAAATGTTTCTCATGAATCTTTGGCGAATACTCGCTCACAAATGAAATTGGTCATGCACAAGCCAAGAAAAAGAGACAACATTAACCAATCAGAAAAAAAGACAGCTGGACGCCCTTGTGATCAGGTCTGCGAAGAATACAAGAAATAATATGTATAAAAATTATGCTAATCCTATATATACACACACAGACGGGGACAAGACGATCTCTCTTCCACTCCGTCAGTCGTGATTAAATTTAAAAGGCACACGGTGTTTTCCTTTACGCCTACACGGTCAGCCTTCGCTAGCGCGGAGTTTAGGTCGGATGGAGTTATGCAACTCTCCCGCCCCTTCTCGGCCGGCAGTCAGCGTACAATGTTAATTATTATTTAATTATCCATATGCGCACTTACACAAAGTATCGCCTGTCGTTAATAGCTATTAAATTGTCGGCGTCTGTTAGTCATCGTATGGTATTAAATTAATAGGCACTTATAATAAATACGCACAATGAAATAAAGCGTGAATTCTTTTCTGTCACTATCAGTCGCGCTTAGCATATAAACTAGTCAGCTAAAACCGTCTCTTCTAGCGTGAGAAAGCATGTGGTGAAAATTAACATTATAACTGAACATCTGGTATGAAATAGCTACGCGTTAATTTATTTCACTAGTTTTAACAGCTAGAAAATCTATGTGAATTATAATGGTAAAAGCTAACACATTTAATTGGTAAAAGCTAACACTTTTAATTGGTAAAAGCTAACACTTTTAAACACGTAAGCACTAATTTCTATTACCAGAAAATAAGAATGAAAAATCCCCACGAATGCTAATAACACATTTTCCACAATAATGGGTCTAGAATTGCGTGCTTAGAGTATTCAAAAATTCTGAGTGACAACTGAAAAAACGGATAGACTTAATAAGTTTAGCCAACAGGTGGGATTGAACATCAATTTAAAGAAGTCTGAGGTCATGACGCTCAATGTGAGCAACCCTGAGCCCATATCAGTAAGGAATCAGCAACTGGTACATACAGACACCTTCACATACCTAGGATTCATAGTAACACCAGACGGCGGGGCAGGCAAAGACATCAACTTCAGAATGAATAAGGCAAGAGCAGCCTTTTTTAGCCTATACAACATCTGGAAGTCCTCTCAATACAGCACAAGCACAAAATTAAGATTATATCAGAGCTGTGTGCTTTCTGTGCTTCTCTATGGTGCAGAATGCTTGAGAGTTACAGAGAAGGAAATGTCCAAATTGTCCTCTTTTCACACAACATGCCTAAGAAAAATTCACCGAATCTTTTGGCCGAATACCATCACCAACCAAGATCTGCTTACTCGGAGCAAGCAAGAGGACATGCACACCATCATAGCTGGCAGGCGCTGGAGCTGGGTTGGCCATGTCCTCAGAAGAGACTTCGATGCCATCACAAGAACAGCTATGCTTTGGACCCCTGAAGGAAAACGAAAGAGAGGCCGACCAAAAGCAACCTGGCGGAGGACTGTGGAGGTTGAGATGCAAAGAATGAACCAGAGTTGGGGCACTGTACGAAGGATGGCCGCCGACCGTGCAAAGTGGAATCAATTTGTTGTTGCCCTACAAGACGCCACTAGGCGTGATGGCCACTGACTGCTTTGACGGTCGGAGGCTAAGGATCAAAGAAGAGAAAAGAAGAAGAGTGACAACTGATAGCAGGTTTAAGAAAACACAGTTTATATATCATTATATTTCTCTGATCTATAGATGTTGTTAATTTTCGCGCTACTGTGTGTAACGGAGAATCAGAAACAGAGTTACAAGATAAAGGCTTATGGCCAGTCTTTCGTCGGCGTTTTCGACCGGTATCAAAAGACTTATTACGTGTAACGGGCTTTTCGAAGATTTTGCCCGCGACTCGACATCAAAGCGTACTCGGGGAATTTTCTGATTTCCCTTCGTAGACTTCAAAAGATTCTGTGTTTTTCACGTGCGGTCTGTCAGGTATCGTGTGATTGACAGATAAGCTCGCGTGAGAAGACGAGGTAAACAAACCTGATTCGCTACCTGTTATGACGGGCAGGTCACAAAAGTTTTGTAAACACTGCGTTAGCTCGTGTTAAACAAAGAGGCGGGACAAGAGAGTAAGCTTGTGTAAATAAACAGTGGGTATTGATACATGGTTTCTAGCTAGCAAATCAGAGGGCAGCTATAGGTGGTACTAAGCTGTCAGATTGACTTGCTCGGTCACAACGGGCTGATCACCCGTTTGCCAGTCACTTCGATTACGGAAACAACAGCAAATGGGTTGATTTGCCGTTGCCCTAAAGACGCCACTAGGCGTGATGGGAAACAGTGGCAAAGAAAACCTATCTGCTGTTGCCCTAAGACGCCACTAGGCGTAATGGCCACTGACTGCTTTGACGGTCGGTGGCTAAGGACGAGGAAGGAAGAAGAAGCTGTCAGATTACTGTAGACTCTTTTTCCATTACACGTCACACATAGCAAATGCTCTCGCTTTTAAGCAACAACAAAAAAATTGCTAAAAATGTAATAATCGATTAAAATGTGTTTTTATCAATTAATAGGTAACAATTTAAATCCATTAGTTAATCGTTTGTGGTCCCAAACCTAATATATATATATATATATATATATATATATATATATATATATATATATATATATATATATATATATGTGTATATATATATATATATTGTGTGTGTGTGTGTCCATGTTGGGAACAAGAAGCGATCATTAGAAAATGTCAAGAACCAAATAAACACTAGCGGAACTGGAGGTGATGACAAGACATTGATAGAAATAGATCAAGAAAAACTAAAATAGCATTACATGACAGACCATGTTCTGGAATGCCCAGAGATAGAGAAAAAGAGGGATACACAACACACAGTGAAGACCACCATTTTCTCGCCTGAGAACTGGCCACTGCAGATTACTTGGCCATCTCTATCGCCTCAGAATATCTCACACAAATAAATGCCCATGTAGAACTGGAATCCAGACTCCCGAACACATTCTCCAGAACTGCCCAACCCATGATGACGCATGACCTGGCCAATGGCTGCTGAGCTCAAGCAGAAGCTATGGGGTAAATTAATATGAAACAAATATAAAGGTATGTTATAAGGCACTCGTAGGAAATAAAGAAGTAGAACACTAGACAACAGAAAAACAACAGACATGAGTGGCTTACCCAGGATTTGAACCCTGGACCTTCCGCGTGACAACACCGCCTAGCTATGCAAGCGAATTACACTGTCCTCCCTGCCATCTACGTTTCATATTAATTTACTGTTTACAGGCCTCGTGGTTTCCCTTCCTTATGTGTTATAGAAGCTATGGGGCTGCCGCGCTGACCTGGAAAAGACTGTGGACTTCGTCCTGGCGACAGGCCTGCAGATTTAGCATGACGACAAACTGAACGCAGAAGAAGAGGACAATGTGAAGATAAGTGGAGACAGACACTAGATGGATAAACAAGACATTGAAAAATTGAGCGAACCACTACTGCATGGTTCTGCCGATGCCTGAGTGGAGATATGTATAAGACCCAACGGGCTGATCACCCGTTTGCCAGTCACTTTGATTACGGAAACAACGACAAATGGATTGATTTGTCATTGCCCTAAAGACGCCATTAGGCCGTGATGGGAACAACGGCAAAGAAAATCTATTCGCTGTTGCCCTTAAGACGCCACTAGGCGTAATGGCCACTGACTGCTTTGCCGGTCGTTGGCTAAGGACGGAAGAAGAAGAAGAAGACTGTATAAGAGACGGGAGGGCGATGACACGAGAAGTTTATCTTTGTTGTACGATACATCTTCTCATAAGTGAGATGCAAAAGTAGATTTGTTATCCAGCGGCTGATGTGTCATTGTAAAGTGCAGAATCACTACCCATGTTACCTGTGTGGTATGTATACAATATATGATGTCGGAGACTGAAATACGGAGTCTGTTCCATCATTTCATCTACCTGTGACATGTTCTGTCGATGTGTCGTCAACCTAAGTGGTGTATTCGTCCCGTAGACCAGTTGTTCTCAACGTGGGTCATATTGCCCCCAGGGGACCATCCCACATTTCTAGGGGGCCACAGTAAGATGGTAAAGTACATTTTTTCAGCTAACAGCAACCATGGGGGTGGGGGGGGGGGGTGTGGGGTGGAGGACACAAAGAAAAATGATGCTCAGAAGGGGACCATGAGCAATAAAAGGTTGAGAACCCTTGCCATAGACAATGTAGCTAAAAGTACACCCCATTCTGACGCATGTCAGCAGATTAGTGGCGTCACACTATCACACAGGGAAATTTTTTTTTTTAAAGGGGGGGGGGGGGAACTACCGCAAACAGAGCAACATATAAAGAAGTCCAGAGACATCGCGTATAGGTACGTACAAATACAGGTGGGATACAGAATATTCAGACGACCAGAAAAAAAGATTCAACCGGAAGACTTGACCGAGAAATTCTAACAAGATATCAAGATGCAGTGACTTGCCAACTATCGCTACTACTCAAACATCCAAATATCAGTGCCGACACTAAATGACATTTGATCAATAGTATATTCTTACCAAATCTTTGTTACTAGTCAAACATGGCCCCCGACAAAAGAACAATAGAGAAAAATAAAATCCTGTTAGATGAGATGATTAAGTTAAGCCATTAATGGTACAAGGAGAGGCAGAAGGAGAACTGATACCAGAAAAGATTGTAGAAATGACCTCCTTCATCAAATATATAGAGAGACAAAAATACAGTAGAACTCCATTTATCCGAACCCCAATTATCCGAACATCCAATTATCCGAACACTTTTTCGAGAAAAAAAAATCAGGCGCCACCAGTCATGTTAGACTACATTTTTGAATCTTTTGATGCAGCAAGCTTCAAATGTGTGCGAACAATTTGTAGAGGATGGAATAGGCTAATGGTCGGTCGCTTACGTACAGGAAGTCATTAGATCATAAAGTCAGTTAATATCTGGTTTACCAATCTAGTGTACGTGTGCGTTCTAGGCAGAACACTGGCTAAACAGACAGTTCAACTTAAAATAATTATGTCTGCTACTACAGCAGAATAATTTTGGTGTGCAAGTATTTCTCTGTGCGATATGGCATCTTCCAGAAGGCCTAAAGCATATAAAAGGAACCGCAATGTTTTGTCAATTGAAACAAAAACAGAAATTATCAAGAGATTAGGAAAAGGTGAAACTGTGTCTTCACTTGCGAGGATTTTCAATGTTGGGATAGCTACCGTCTCTGACATCAAAAGTAACAAGGATAAAATTATGAGTTTTGCATCGAAATTGGATAGTGCAAATGGGTCGAAGAAACGTAAACCATGAGAAATGCGAAAGATTTGAAATTGGAAGAGGCTTTGTATATATGGTTTGTGCAAAGAAGAAGCAAAGGGGAACCTATCTCTGGCTCTCTATTGTGTGAAAAGGCACTTAAGTTCAACAATCAACTTGACTGTCCACCTGACTTTAAGGCTAACCAGGGATGGTTAAGAAACTTTAAATCTCGTCATGGCATACGAGAATTGGAGATTCAAGGGGAATCTTTATCTAGCGATGCAACTGCCGCTGAAAATTTTAAAGAAACATTCTTTTTGGAAGAAGAAGGTTATTCACTCGATGATGTGTATAATGCCGATGAGACTGGCTTATACTGGAAATCATTGCCTCAAACATCACTTGCATCTCAGCGCGAAGCAGCTTCCCCTCTGTTTAAAAAGTGCAAAGAGAGAGTAACAATTTTGGTAGGCGCGAATGCCAGTGGAAGTCATCGTTTACCGGTGCTATTGATCGGTAAAGCCAAAAAAAAAATCACGTTGTTTAAAGAATGTGACATGTCTCCCATTGTGCTACAAAGCACAGAAGAGTGCTTGGATGAATAGTGAAATATTTCTTGATTGGTATACAAATCAGTTCATCCCAAATGTGAAGAGGTTGAGAGAACAAGAAAAAAAAAACTGGAAAAGTAATTCTTCTACTGGACAATGCACCATCTCATCCAGAGACGGATACATTGAATGCCGTTGATGCAAATTTTAAAGAAATTTTTCTGCCTCCCAATGTAACAGCACTGATTCAACCAATGGATCAGGGTGTTATAGCAAAGCTTAAAAAGATGTACAAGAAGGAAGTCATGCGTTGTTTATTGTTGGCTGAAGATGAAGAAAGTGTGGTGGCGTTTTCCAAAAAGCTTAATCTCAAAGACTGCTGATATATGTTAGCTGATGCTTGGACCACCATGTCACAAGATAATCTCAACAAGGATTGGAATAGATTGCTTGGGAAAAAAAAGGAGGAAATGAAACTACTGTAGTGGACACAAATGGTGATTGTATAAATGAAGTTGTGGAACTGTTTCAAGCAATGCCCGGATTTTCGGCCTGTGACAAAGATGATGCACACATGTGGCTAGAAGATGATAATGATTCTGGTTTACAGTTTTTGAATGTCGAAGAAATTTTGTCTTTTGTGCAAGAAGAAAACCAAATACATGTAGTGACCGATGATGAAGACTTCTCAGAAGTACATGATGTACTTGTAGATTATGAAGAAAACCCAAAACGTCGACCAAGTCCTGAAGAAGCCTTTATAGCACAAGAAACAACGATGGCTTGGTACCAGCAAGAAGATGACAGCTGTCCTACACAGCTTCTGCTGTTGAAGAGAATGCGGGACATAGCAGCCAAAAGGAGACTATCCAGTTTGGTGCAAAAGAGGATTCCTCATTATTTTAAATAGTGGGCTACATCTGTGCAAGTACATGTATACGTAAGTTGTGCCTGGTTTTGAATCGTTTGTAATGCTATTTTGAAAACATTTCTCTTTCTTAAAAAAAATAATTAATACAAGTAGTACATGCACTGCAGTGTAATGAAAGATTTTGGTGATACAGTGATCTAATACAGTGTGGGTATTATTATTACAGTACAAGTAAATATGTTTTATAGTGTAATTTCCTTGTGATGGTTAATTATTTTTAGAAATATGTGTTCATGTACTCGATACATTATGTAATCCAATTATCCGAACATTTGATTATTCGAACGACGCTCGGTCCCATGGGGTTCGGATAAATGGAGTTCTACTGTAGTAAGTGTTTTGACCATCTCATGAGAATGGAGCCCGATAAATTACCACTACGCGCATGAAACAATAGGAGATCTGGTTTCAGGGCATTGAGAAGGCCAAGAGACAGATGGATAGACATACGTTCTACAACAACATGGACTCACGGCAGCTAACGCGACATACTTGGCTCCACTACGCTTCACGGGAACAATGGAGGGCAAAAGTAGGTAGTAGCAAGTAACTAGCTCAATTATAATATTTTGACTAAATTCCGGCCCCAACAGAGGAAACATTGGCTCAATAAAGATGTGAATTGCGGATGAATGTACTTCTGGCACTGTTATAATGACTGCTCAACAATTGTTCCTGGAGCGCCCTACACATGAGACATAGAGAAAGCGCATATGAGCATCTCCAGTGCTACTCCAGGTGAGACTGACCACTGGTTTCTTCAAACATGTTCAAGCTGTTTTTAAGGGTGTTCACTTGAGAGTAAAACAAAAGATATAATAATAAAAATGCACAAACACCAATACGAAGTAATTGATGTTTGCTTCTAGAGAGTTTAGATAGTCTGTCTCGACTAAAACAGAATCGCAAACTTTTTTAAATATCGAGGCCTACCTAAAAAGTCTTCAAAGTATAAGTTAAAACAAAGGTCAAACGGTGCTTTATTCAGTGAGGGGTGACGGAAAGGGAGAAAGCCAAATTAAGGTTGGACCTCCCACTGTACTGAAAAAATAGGTCACAATGCGTAATTTAAGGCCAAGAATGCATTTCCTTTGGCCATGTCGATCTACACACAATCCCCCCGACGATAGGTTAATCCACATTTCATGTTATACCTACCGGCGTGTCATTATTAATCCTAACTTAAGAGCCATAAACATTAAGAAATTCAGGGCCTGAATATTAAAGCAGTAATCAAACAACAGAAACCACAGACATGTGTATGGGAAGAGATAGCGTGCACCCGGCGACACTGAAAAGGAAGCTCCATAAACATTGTCGCCTCAGTCAGAATGGATGAGCGACAGTAATAATTCAAAGGGGTCCGTCTAGTAGACAGACGCATCAGGCGGACGCAGTGGCGACGGCCAAATCTAGCGACACCTCTGCATCTCAAAAAGTCGCCGCAAACACAGATAAAGGTGCTATAAGCTTAGTGTATGCACACTTTATGGCTACTAATGGTTGACAGTTGGCGTCAAATCATATTTCGCTCTCTATAGGCAGGCTAGATGAATAGCCATTAACCTGGTAGGGGTCATCAGGTGTAGCCGGTTATGACAACATAAAGTTAAATGAATTTGCTTTTCTTATGTGTCGATGCATTTTTTATTTTAAAGATATTCAACTGTTGTCTGCACATTTCTTTTGTCAGTTTACAATTTGTTGAACAAAGAACACAAGAAACCGGACAAACAATCTTGGTGGATCTGAGTTGACAGTGTGGTTAGTGACGATTCGTTCCTGTATCGAGGCTTTGGCGTCGTTTGAATAGTCAGGGTACGATTTTCTAGTTAACCTTTCTAGTTTTCTACTTCTTAATTTCTCACGAGTGCCTGAAGTATACCCATTTATGTTTATTACAAAACCACAATCAAACAAACAAAAAATAACTCCATATTTGAGGCTATCAGTTTTCGAACATAAACTCCTGTGCCGTTGGCGAAGTAGAGGAGCTTGTGTGTCCCTATGACCCCAAGAGCTAAGCCGGCGATAGCATAAGTACCAGCAGAGTGTCACACGCCGGACAGGTCGAAGGGTAGGGACCAGGCCAAGAGGTTAATGATTAAATCACGAAAACAGCCTCAAGCTAACCACTACATTCTTTAAACATAGTCTAATTAACTTCTGAGTGTTACGAAGAAGAAGAAGAAGAAGAAGAAGAACATTTCGCTTTTCGTATAACGTTCTTTTCTGAATATCCAGCATTTTCTCTTCCGTTGTCTCCGACAGACTGCTTCTGTAATTCCTGTTGTCTCTGTTGACGGCCTTCACATACATGTATGCACATTTTGTGCTTGACATGCGTAACAAAATAGGGGTACACCTCGCTTACTCCCTGCTTATTGTTTGTACAGTACATATATCCTGATAAAGCAATAAGTTTATCGTTATTAACTCTATTAAATTTATTAGTCATGCAAAATATAATCGTTGCCCTGTATAGTCGTCCCCTGTCATCTCTGAGGCGACCAAAAACGAAAAAAAGAGTAAGGCTACACAAGGCGACACTAATATGAAGTCATGCATGGGGCTTGCAACCTCATTATGTAAAACACATTTCAACAGAAACCACTGCTGCAAGGGAATGTAAATGATTGGTGTAGGCGTACTGCAAGGGAATGTAAATTATTGGTGTAGGCGTACTGCAAGGGAATGTAAATGATTGGTGTAGGCGTACTGCAAGAGAATGTAAATGATTAGTGTAGGCGCACTGCAAGGGAATGTAAATGATTAGGGTAGGCGTACTGCAAGGGAATGTAAATGATTGGTGTAGGCGTACTGCAAGGGAATGTAAATGATTGGTGTAGGCGTACAGCAAGGGAATGTAAATGATTGGTGTAGGCGTACTGCAAGGGAATGTAAATGATTGGTGTAGGCGTACTGCAATGGAATGTATATGATTGGTGTAGGCGTACAGCAAGGGAATGTAAATGATTGGTGTAGGCGTACTGCAAGGGAATGTAAATGATTGGTGTAGGCGTACTGCAATGGAATGTATATGATTGGTGTAGGCGTACTGCAAGGGAATGTAAATGATTGGTGTAGGCGTACTGCAAGGGAATGTAAATGATTGGTGTAGGCGTACTGCAAGGAAATGTAAATGATTAGTGTAGGCGTATTGCAAGTGAATGTAAATGATTGGTGTAGGCGTACTGCAAGGAATGCAAATGATTAGTGTAGGCGTACTGCAAATGATTGGTGTAGGCGTACTGCAAGGGAATGTAAATGATTGGTGTAGGCGTACTGCAGGGGAATGTAAATGACTAGTGTAGGCATACTGCAAGGGAATGTAAATGATTAGTGTAGGCGTACTGCAAGGGAATGTAAATGATTAGTGTAGGCGTACTGCAAGGGAAAGTAAATGATTGGTGTAGGCGTACTGCAAGGGAATGTAAATGATTAGTGTAGGCGTACTGCAAGGGAATGTAAATGATTAGTGTAGGCGTACTGCAAGGGAATGTAAATGATTAGTGTAGGCGTACTGCAAGGGAATGTAAATGATTAATGTAGGCGTACTGCAAGGGAATGTAAATTATTAGTGTAGGCGTACTGCAAGGGACCAGCTGCAGTGGTGGTTATGTCTGTCGTAAGGTGCACACAGACACATGATGATGATGAAAGAAAACGTGTTTAAATAAAAACATCTACTTGGCAATGCCTAAAAGTAGGGATTGTCATTTTTATTGTTGATCAGAAGCGACATCACAGCACTCCAGGCAAACCCATAGGTGCCCCTTCTCCCTCAGCAAATGTCGAAGGGTATGAATGCTAATTGTTCCTCTAGCTCGCTGGTTGTACTCATGACGGATGCATCCTCTCATACGTCCATCCTTGCTAGCCTCACGTTTAGAGACAAATTGCAATAGTCTTAGCCTTGTTTATTCATCTACTGCAGTGTCATTCTCTAACAGGCGATCATTAATTAGGGAGAAAGTTATAAGGATGAAATCAACATGAGTTTTTGCTCAGGTGACTGTGTCAGCTGCTTTTATAGAAATCATTTTAATTAAACTAAATGTAATGATTTTTCAGCCCCTTTTAGGGACCCAAAGACGCAGCAATAGAGAATGCAGTCAGCGACCCATAGCTTGACTGCTTGCGTTAGGGTCAGCGAACCAGAGCTGACCAAGAGCCTACTCCACCTCCACGTGGTGGACCTGGAAACAGGCTGCATCACTGCAGTCTGGCTGAGTAGGGATCGAAGAGGGAAGGCAAACCCGGTCCCAAAAAATGCCGTGCTGAAGTCAGATGTGCCGGCCGAAAGGCGCAGAAATCGCAGCTCCGATGTAAACAGACACAACGAAAACCAACGTCCTTTTCAGGACGAACGAGGAAGAAGGAGAAGAAGAAGCCCCTTTTAGAGCAAAAGCCTTCAATCACTCTACCCCCCTTTTCCCACAAGCCCTCCTTGTCATGAGCTATCCAGTCCTTGTTTTTCCATGTCTTCTCCATTCTCCTTAGGTTTGTCTCCAGTCCTCAAAGTGTTTTTGGGTCTCCCTCCTTTGCCTGTTACCTTGAGGTTCCCAGAATAAGAACCGTCTTTAAACGGCATTACCTAGATTATGTAAACAAAGCCGGCACTAAGGATATTTCAAGGTGATGCGATGTCTCCTTTGCCAATTGCCGTACCGTATTGTATTGTCTCTTATGAGAGCCAATTTCACACTATTGAGTTGGTTTACACTATAGTTTCCGCAACGCTTTTTTTTATTCCACCCCCTACCGCGCCCCGATGACGGCGCCTTGTGCGGCTGTACCGCTTGCACCACCCAGGAACCAGCTATGTCTGTAAATTATTATTAGTTGTTTAACTCTCATGTCAGTGTCCCCAAATACTGATATTTTCAGTGTCCCCAAATACTGATATTTTCAGTGTCCCTAAATACTGACATTTTCAGTGTCCCCAAATACTGATATTTTCAGTGTCCCTAAATACTGACATTTTCAGTGTCCCCAAATACTGATATTTTCAGTGTCTCTAAATACTGATATTTTCAGTGTTCACAAATACTGATATTTTCAGTGTCTCCAAATACTGATATTTTCAGTAGCAGCTGCTGTTACACTACTATATATACACATCCCCCGAGTGTATATAGTAGTATATCCCGGGGGTTCTCAACGTTTTCTTGCTCATGGCCCCCTTCTAAGCCTCATTTACATCTTTAACCCCTCTCATAGTCGCTGTTAGCTGACAAAAATATACTTTACCATCTTACTGTGGCCCACTAGAAATATGGCATTGCCCCCCCCCCCCCCCCGGGGTCATATGGCACACGTTGAGACCCACGGGTATATCCCCACTAATGGCAGTGTTTGGTATGCAAGTATATAATACATGCATTCATAACCCAAGGAACACAGACCTTGAACAAACGAATGCCAAGTTTTCCTATATCGTGTGCCTTCAGCTCAGCGTCTTTCTGTGTCTTCCCCATCATTTTCATTTGCCCCCAGTTCTCTTCTCCAGTTCTCTTCTCCAGTTCTCTTCTCCAGTTCTCTTCTTCATACGTTTTAAGGTTTACTTCTGCTTTTCTTACCCTGGGAAACCCAGAACAAGGACGGCCTGGTAATGCTATCAATAAGTTTTCTAAGCGTGTGTCCTATCCAGTTCTAGAGTCTTCTTCTCATTTCTTGTTCCACTGGCACTTGTCTAGTTATTAGTGTTCTGGTCATACCATATCAAATCTTCAAGCACCAGTTTAGGAAAGTCGGTAACGTTCTGTTTTTTGTTTTTGTGGTTTCTATATAAACAATTACTATTCTGTCGTAATGTTTGTAGACAACTGAAATGTCCATAACTAACTCCCATTAATTACATCTATTACTACTAAACCCGAGAGCCGTGGTAGAACAGTGGTTAGTGCACTGGCTTTCAGAGTTCAATGGTCTATGCTTCGATCCCCAGTGACATCGGATTTTGTAGAACGCAAACAGCTCAGGGGTCGACCCAGACTGAATTGGGAAGGTTAGAGGCGACTGGCGTGATGCTGACAACACCACTCCTAGTGTGCTGATGGTCAAGAAAATATGGCCTAACACCGTATTCCCAATATGCCTCAAAGGGCATGTAACGGGATCCTTACTGCTAAACTCACTACAATAGCAACTGCTACAGCTGCACAGCTCCAATGACAGTTGCCGCTTCTACTACTATGACTTGTACTGCTACTATTACCATTACTACTTGAGCAAACACTACTATCGCTGCTATTGCTACCGTCATAACTACCAGTTATACTGCTATTGCCATTATTATTCACAACCGTCAACATACAGATACTTCGGAACTATAACTAATAAAAATATATTTATAAAAACAGATCTAAATATAATAAAAATGATCTGCCGGGAATTGAACGAAGAATCTTAAAAAAAAGGCTGTTGAGTTGGAGTCGAGAGTCGGAGTTGTGAAGTCGGTCGTTTTTTTAGTGGAGTTAGCAAAAAATTTCCGGACTCCTTCACATTTTTTGCCGTATGATTAGAAAATAACTGTAGTCAAGTCGGGAGACGGGTTTATAAAATTTCAGGAGTCGCAGTAGGGAAATTTTTTAGCCCACTCCACAATCCTGTTAAACTGGAAGGCACACATTCTAACTATTAAACTACTGACGTGCTTTGGTATAATTGGTACAAACCACCTGAGGACCAAAAAATAATGTTTATTATCATTTTTTTAAAAACATTCGAAAAACCGCCAGTTTTCAAACGAACAACACTTCTAACACTAGTTACATGGTCCACGGGAGAGAAGAACAAAAATTCGTGTGTTAAGATATTTAGAGATTACGTCCCTTTTATACATATTAGAATACTGTACATTCATTCATTTCGATTATCAACAGTGTTGAGGGATAGACCTCACTTTGGTTATTACTACAGGTACACGTAAAGACAAGAAGGGGGACATGAATTGCCAGGGCATCATACAGACCTGTCTTGTGTAGTTCCAGGGATCTTTCGGACAGTGTTGTGGAGTCGGCCAAATATTGTCCTTCTCCGACTCCTGAAATTTTAGAAGCCCGACTCCTGATTCCGAGTACAGTTTTTTACTAGTCATGGCGTGTGGTAAAATTGGACTTGGAGTCCGGACATTTTTTTACCCTCCGACTACATTAAAAAACGACCGACTCCACGACTCCAGTCCTGCTTTCGAGAGATAAAGAGAGAATATAACTACTGCTCCCTGACGAAAGTCGTTAAAAGCGACTGTGCATGGCCCTGGCAACTTCATGGTGTAAAAAAGTTTGCTGCAGAAGCTATAGCTACAAAATAACACTAATACCTTTATGCTGGCTTCCTACAACGGTACAGCAGCAGAGTTGGATCCAGCGTAAGAAACGGAAAGGGGTAATGTATTTATTAACTGAACCCAACCCACGCATGTGAGTCACGGCTGAAACTTTACAGAACTGGCCGTCAATTGAATTTACTATCAAATGATTTTTATAATAAATCTAAGATCACTTTTTCTACTGTGTATGTGTTTTTAGATGTAATAGTAAATAAATCTGTTTGTCTTATGTAAAGGTAAAGGTGGTCGCATAGAAGGTACTGCCACAGGGGAGATAAGTGTTAGAGACGTTACTAAACTAGGTCTAGCTTTGAGACGTAAGGTGACCAGTGCCCTTGCTCGTTGCCTTCGCCTTCCCTAACTCTAGAGCAGAATCAAGTTCCCATTTACAGCTGGGTAGACTAGAGCGTGACTTCGCCGTGTTTCGTATTAGATACCTTTGCGGCGAAAGGCCAGCGCTCTATTCACTGTGCCTATTGGACGCTCTTGCTGTATGTAAAGCAGCTAATTGTATGTTCAATCATTATAGCATGCTAATAAAAACGTTCAGGAAAATTTGTTCTCTATACCGATGTGTGAGCGTCCGATTGACAGAGTGGCTAGAGCGTCAGTCTCTCGCGGGAAAGGTGCAGGGTTAAATTCACATAATCGACACGCTTCAGTCTACCCAGCTATAAATGGGTGCCTAATTATGCACTTGAGTTAGGGAAGGAAAAGGCAGCGAGGACAGGAACTGGTCACCCTAACTCTCGATGCTGGACCTAGTATAGTGAAGTCTCTAACGCTTCACTCCCTACGGCAATATCTGCAGTGGAACTACATTATATCGATCTGTATCTTATAATGTGCAAATATGTATTGTCTTACACGTATATATGCTAAGTTTGCTTGCAAGAGATAAATACGCATGAAGATGGAAAGACTGCCATCAATGGT
>JAMPIV010019253.1:45000-63940 GCA_024509875.1 Oreohelix idahoensis | reverse complement strand
CGGACCTGTGTACCTTTGCTACAGTTTAATTGGACGTACACACTCGACAACACGGATAGTGACAAATCACAGGTTGGCATAATACATCATGGTACAGTGGATAAATGGTCTTGCAATGATACATGGGCACTCATGTAGAATAATAGCATAATTGGACTGTCAGTAGACAAGCACTCAGTATTGCCCATATATATATATATATCATCTGAGTTTACTGACAAAGCACGTCAGATTATAAACAATATTCAAGATGGCTTCTAGACCTAACCTCGTCTAGCGAAGATTCTTCAACATAATGTTCAGCACATATTTTTCATATAATCATATTGAACCACTAGTAATGGGTTCTCATGTGTAGCAGTGATCTCTGGACTCACCAAGCGATAATACGGGGCATCCCTTTCTCTTCTTGAAAGTCACAAAATATTTGGATACAAGATGGCTTCTCTCGTGAGCTGTCACTCACGTTTGGATACAGATAATGAATCTGTATTAAAGTTAGTCATTCATTAAATGTTCTCATTGCTCTGTAGATTCTATCATGATACAATTGACTTCATCATACAAGATATAGTGCTGCCAGGAATGAATGTCGTTTTCATCTAGTTAAATATATTCTCTCAGACGTACAAATCGTGCCTATCGAAAAACGGTGGCTTCCTAAGAGAGTTCACAAGAAGTATCTTTTGTTACCTTGGTATCAGAAATATGATTCTGCCATTCCTTGGCAATAAGAATAAACACTGGGGTAAAGCATACACAATAGGTCTAGACGACTATCAATTTCCCCATAAATATTGAGATCACTTTTTCCGGCGACAAGCCGACATAGAAAAACACAGCCCCCATCAGGGCGAAGCCAAATCACACCTCTCTAGCAACACATCCGCCGAACAGCCCTTTGACCTTTCTAGCGACCAAAAGAACATATAGTTCGACTTAGATATGTAAAGATATACAGGTATAAGACAGACTCGTCCTACCCAGACAAACAATACACATAAATTTAGGCCATAGATACACTGAAGCAAGAACAACCTATTTCTACCCAAACAAAGAATAAATCGCAGTAAAACTGGATTCATCCGCGGAGTTCGATCGAAAGTGACGACACTCCTTTCAAGGGAAGTAACTCAATAATGACTTTTCCGTAAGCACTAAAAAGTATCTATTTTGTTTACAAAATATTTGCGAACATAACAAGCATACAAATGTATTATATTGTAAGATATCAAAGACTGCACGTAACACTGTTACGATATTTACATACTCACTATCATCACTACAAGCACTAGAACACCCAGGTAAATGTAGCCGGCCAGACATAAAGGAAGAAATTCTAGCAATTAATACATTACTAGGGAACAGAGGATGTAGTGTGAGGCTAGTGTGGGTTCCAGCACACATAGGTATAGCTGGTAACGAGTTGGCAGACCATGACGCCAAGAATGGAAGAATAAGTAAAAACAATATAAGAGCAGGACTGGGAAGGTCGGAGATCAAGAGCCAAGTGAAGCTAACTATAAGCGAGGAATGGAAGACAGCGTGGAAGAACAGTAGAAAAGGCAGACACGCATTCAAACTGCTGAAAGAACCAACAAGGACGTGCCAGGTCAGAGAAGAATTAAAGATACCATCGAACAAAAAACTGTGGCGTCTCCGTCTCGGTGCAGCATACTTTATGATAGAGGAACCACACTGCCAAGAAAGTCAGGAAGAGAATGACATAGACCACTACCTGATCCACTGTAAAAAGTACGAACAACAAAGGCTTGAATTAAAAACTTACTATAGAAATCACAATATAGACATGACAGATGATAAGGTTTTAAGTATAGATGCCACAGGAGATGCCCAATCAATACTTTAAAGATATATACATAAAACAAAGGAAAACATATAAGGTTAGTACTTCAGAATTAGTTACTCGCGACTGTGTACAATAGGTGCGCACTCGTGCGGACATGTAGTCACTACACTAATTCAAACAAAAAAAAATATTTTTGAACGGATCTTGTAACTTTCCCGTAAAACTACTAAAAATTAACCCAGACAACAGTAAGAGTTTTTTATATAACGTAAAGAAGAAAATTCGAACATGACATGAGTTTTGTAAGGGCAAAAAATATATTAATAACTGCATGGAAAATCTAAGACTGCATGCAAAAATTCATGTCCATACAACAAACAGTTTTCTGTGGGCACGAATTTCCGAACGGACTATAAGAAGAGAGATGCCTCTGTAGTTATTGCAATCACTTCTGTCACCTTTATTTTTATACAGTGTTACAATCTTGGCATCTCGCATGTCTTGAGGAATAGTTGTCTCTTCCCAGCACTGGCACAGCAACCTTTGCAGGGGATGTAATAGCGTGCTCTAACAGCATTTGATTAAATTGGTTGGAATCCCATCGCTGCCTGGTGGCAGTGGAACATTGTATTACCTGTCTGATACAACTTTTATTTATACGAACATTGTATTATCTGTCTGATACAACTTTTATTTATATGAACATTGTATTATCTGTCTGATATAACTTTTATTTATATGAACATTATATTACCTGTCTGATACAACTTTTATTTATATGAACATTGTATTACCTGTCTGATACAACTTTTATTTATACGAACATTGTATTATCTGTCTGATACAACTTTTATTTATATGAACATTGTATTACCTGTCTGATACAACTTTTTTTATATGAACATTGTATTATCCACATTCTAATATAAAGCTACAGATACGCTTATTTATTAACTTAATTTAAACAGAAAAACTTAATTACTTAATGCTGTAAAACAAACAGCAGTATGCGAAAGTAAATTAGTAACAAACTTACTTCATTCTTAACTTCAGTGAGATGGATGTGCCTGGTGTGGTGATATCAGCTTCTCAACATCGGGCTGAAAGTTACTTAGAAGGAGTCTCAGATCCCCACTTTCAGTACAGGTAATCTGCAGTCTGTTTCTCTGCTTCGAAAGAAGATGGACAACCGCGCTGAATCCACGCTCTACTAAATACGATGTTGGAAAGGCAATACAGAACATCTTAACCTTTCCCCACACTGCAGGGTAGCGTTCAGAGATTTCTTTCTGCAACCAAAAGTCTTGATATGATTTCTTGAACATTGGCTTAAGCTCAACGTCATATTGTAGCGATATCAGTTCATCTTCCACCCTTCCTAGTTCCTCACTGCACGCGTCCAGGAATGGATTTATTATCCAGTCTGGAATCGTGATCAAAAGAAGATCATGAAACCTCTGAGACATGTCTTTATGCAGCATATCTAGATGTGCAAAATATAGTTGAAGATTATCCTCTGGTATTTTGTCTTTCTCTTCCAACTCTTAAGAGGCTGGGAAATTGGATTAACTCGCGACGGCCAATATTACGTTTGAATAGCGTTAATTTGGCCAGAAACGTGGAGACGACAGATTTGACTTTTATAAGATTAATATCATTTCCTTGCAGTTGTAGATTTATTTCGTTAAACTTTGTGAATAAATCTGACAAATATGCAATGTCATGCCTGATATTCGTTAGTTCTGTACTGAGCGAAGCATGCAAGTCTTTGAAGAATTCTACCACAGTTTCAAAAAGAGCATAAAAGCGTCTCAGACAATTTCCTTTTGAGAGCCACCTAACTTCTGTGTGCGTCAGCAAACGTTCAAACTGTTCATCATTCTCAGTACAAAGATCTCGAAATAGTCGAGAATTGAGAGCATGGGACTTAATTTTGTTAATCGCTGTGATACCAGTATTTAATGATTTCTGAAGCCAATCACTTAGGTTTTTTGCGACAAGATGTTGTCTGTGAATTACAGTGTATTGTAAATATACCAGGTACAGCTTCTTTTAAGAAAGCGAAAAACCCGCGATAACAACCTATCATTGATGGTGCCCCATCTGTTGCACAAGCAAGAATGTTAGTAAGCGGAATGTCCTTCTCTTTGAAACATTTCATTACTACACGAAATATTGACTCTCCTTTTGTATCAGTTACTAGTTGCTTAGCAAATAACAACTCTTGAACCAAGCTTTCATCTTTTACGAAGCGAACATAGGCAAGAAGCAAAGATTCGTTGCTAGGCAAAGTTGACGCATCCAACTGCAATGCAAATTCTGTTGTCCTAAGTATCTTGCACAATGTATTTTCAACATTCTCAGCCATTTCATCTATTCTTCTTTGAACAGAGGTATTGCTGAGCGGAATTGCTTTAATTATTTGTTCAGGTGACTTATGCATAACTGTACTCATAAACTCCCTTATACGAGTAGCTGACAAAATCAAATTTTCTGCGATTGTATGAGACTTTCCAGATTTAGCTATCAGCAATGAAATTTTGTATGAAGCTCGCAAACCATCACAGCTTTGTTGTGAAGTGTTGACAAATATGTCACGGACTGTTTTACGTTTCTAAAAGTTTTCACGAAGTGACTGAAAATATGTCAAACTTTTATCTGCTTTATCTGGGTGAATTTTTTTCAAATGTTCAAGTAGTCTGGAAGGTTTCATCGCCTCATTTGAAAAGGCCCTCTCACATAATAGACACATTGGCAGTTGTTGGTTATTTAGTGCTGGAATAAATCCATATTTCAGATATTCCACGCTGTATTGTCTGCGCTTCTTTTTGGTTTGTTCTGCTTTTGCCATATTTGTTCTGAATTCTGGAACAAAGAATTGATTTTACAATTTTGCAGATAGAAAAATGTTCGTCGAGTAAACAACAAAAGCTGATTTAAAAGTGGCTTTACAAAAATGTTGACACAGATGTTCTTACCAGTTTACTCTTCTATTTTATAAAGTTTCTTAACCACAGCCATAAATAAATTTTAAAAATACAATAATCAGAAGAAAAAAAACACAATTAGCAACAGCCACACCAACACTGAAGTAACCCAATAATCATTTCATAAAGTATAATAATAGTTATTTAATATGAACAACATATAAAATAACGCACTATATTGATAGGTCTTCAGATTTAAAAATTGAGAGACAGTAGCCTAACTACAAAGTGTGGAGATCCCGGTAACAAATTAAAAGGATGTAATATAATGGATTGAACAGAAATATTCAATATACGACAAATCTGTATCAAAATGTATCTGCTTAATTAATAATTAATATTAGTAAAACTGATGCTAGCTCTGTGCAAAGAAAAAAAAAATATAAGTAAGAAAACTTACCTTATCGACAGAATGAAATTGTTTGATACCCGGTACACGCTTATTTAAAACCACTGTTCACAAGAAAAGCTGAGAAAGTTTGTTGGTTTTGCTCATAGCCAGCGCAAAGTTGAAATAGACGGGAAACGTATATCGCGCCAGTCGATTTACGAAAGTCTGAATGTAAGGTAGGAAAGCCGGTTCAAAGACTGATTTATAATACCAAGTACCGTTAAAAACTTTCTCCCTTGAACCTTTTCTCTTATTTATTACCATTCTGCGAATATCTAGTTACCACTAGCCCCCGCAAATACCGAGACAATAAATACCGCAACAAAGCAAAGTTAGTACTTTCTGAATCACCAGCAGGTATCTAATTTCGTCCATACCATCGGCACGGATCATTTCTCTTCCTTCAGGAGTGAACGAATGGACAATAGGTGTTTGGTTAACCCCCTTTCATAGCAGTTCCCGATTACAGTTTATGGTCAGCGATGGTTACCTGAGCTCAGAACGACACGCATAAACGAAACTATGCCCTGCTTAATGATCCTGGTAATACAACCATCCACATCATCCCCGCTTCACTGATGTTGTCTCTCAAATCCACAATTCCTTTCTCCCCCGCACGTATTGAATTTAGCTTGTCAAATCCTGAACCCCCCCCCCCCTTACTACTAAACGCCCACTGTTTACTACTGAACGCCCCCCTCTGGCCCATTTTTTCCGTATCGCCCCCTTCGACCCTTCCAAAGCCCCCAGGGGGGCGGTACCGCCCACTTTAGGAACCACTGATTTATATGAACATTGTATTATCTGTCTGATACAACTTTTATTTATATGAACATTGTATTATCTGTCTGATACAACTTTTATTTATATGAACATTGTATTATCTGTCTGATACAACTTTTATTTATATGAACATTATATTACCTGTCTCATTCTACTTTTTTTATAGGAACATTGTATTACCTGTCTGATACAACTTTTATTTATAGGAACATTGTATTACCTGTCTGGTACAACTTTTAGTTATTAGGAGCATTATATTACCTGTCTGTTACAACTTCTATTTACAGGAACATTGCATAACTGTGACGACATAACCTTGATAGTTACATTTTCCTGTACCATCCTGTAATGAATTCTGCGCTCTTCCCTTTTTTCCCACCGCTGACAGAAGTTGGGATTTTCGATTTACACTTTTTTCTTTCAATTCTTGTCATGTCGGGGCTTCATCGACCATCTTTACTGATTATTGTAATCACTAACTTTCGTTTGAACCCATATTGACACCTAGATATGTAGAGTGAAATGTTGTTTATGAACGCGTAACACATTTCCGACCAGACAGAGAGTGGGAGCGCCAGGATTAGTGCCTTAGCAAAGCGGAGATAGCCACAGTCAGTGTCTTATCACTGATAATATTTTTTGTCTGGCCGGTTTGCTGCTTGATAGTTGTTTGCTTGCACAAGAAATATCAATCTGGTAATAGATTATATACACGTGTGACCGTTTGGCATACACTACTATACGTGTTAGAATAAGAATAACAGACGTTAAGCAAATAAGACGTTTTTGCACAAAACGCAGTATAGATTTTGGGTTCAGATGGCAGTCACGACGATGAGAGGCATTGTGGAGCTGTCTCATAGAACAATAATGAATGCGTGTATGCATGGAAAGTGTGAAATGAATGTTGTGAATTCTTGGGTTTTTTCCATTGTTTAGAGAGAGAGAGAGAGAGAGAGAGAGAGAGAGAGAGAGAGAGAGAGAGAGAGAGAGAGAGAGAGAGAGAGAGAGAGAGAGACGTGTGGAAAAAGTCGAAAAACTGAGAAAACGTGTGCAAATGTAGATAATTGTAACGTGTGAAAAAAAGAATGAGTCGTGTGGGAAAAGGCGGGAAAAAGACAGGAGCTGTATAAAAAGGAGAGATGTGGGCGATAGACATGATTATATAGATAGAAATTTTTGCTAGGCAGTTGTAGCGTTAGGTGAACTTCGTCTTTGAGATTATCAAGACAAGTTTTTAAGTTGACAAGTTTTTATATTATTCTGTTGGATATATTTTCCTTGTGGATATATTTTTCCTTGTGGATATATATTTTCATTGTGAAATTTGCAGTGCTTGTCTAATGACATCAAAATAAACTCTGATTGAATTTTCTACATTGCTGTGTTTTCTTTGGAACGTACAGTTGGAACATTTGAAAACCACTATACGATATTGCTTATCACTAAACCTAAAAGGGTAAGAACGGACTTGGGAAGAAAAATAAACTTCAGTCAAGAATTTCCATCTCAGGCGGAAGGCCTGTAACGACTTGAACAGAAACGTATAAAGGATTAGCTCTCGTCAATATATTTACCTGCGCACAATACAATTGACTGGCCAACTGACCCGGTCATACACATTCTTGCATTGATATTGTAACCAGCCCGGTTACACACGCAGTTACCATAACTCATGGGATTTGTAGCAGGTAAATGATATAATCATTTCCGGGCAAGATTGGTTGTGGGCAATAGTTACATTAAGTTACTGGGAAGATGTTGTTTGTGATAGATCTATGAAGTGGTGGGTTGTAAACATGTCGGAAGAGAGAATATCTCATATGGAAAGTGACTTGTAAAAATCACATTTTATGTGTCACGCAGGAATTTTCCAAAACAGGGTAGTGGGTGTATACCCCTACCAATATACGCAAGTTGCATGCTATTGGTTTGGCATTTGAGATGTTAAAATACAACATTTCTGATTGGAGCCTTTCGTCCAAGGTATCTATCTTCGCGCAAGATTACTCTTGGCAAAGATATAGATACCTCGTAGACGGTGAATGGCTTTTCTACCTTGGGGGCGCTTTCACAAGATTTTCACAGAAGTCAAGAATAAACACTGCTTAAGGTCTGAGCAAATTTGTTAACTTATTATCTGGTCCGTCGCCTTTTGTGAAATGTTTATGCAATGGTTCTGGCCCGTCAAGCCCCCAGTTGGAGTAATCCAACGAATGCCCTCTTATAATTAATGGCTGTATATATATATATACTGAAGCACATTAAAAACGCACCACTATTATATATACTGATGCCGAGAAGCTGGCAAAAAAAAGTGTGGGAATGGATTTTCCCCGTGTTTGCCATGCGGTAGAGAGCGAATGGCTGCTGGAATGGAAAGTGCAAGATTCAACCCATGGGTGTGTGTACAGACTACATGAAAACGATGAAAGTTACACGTGCAACACGATTCTCAACAGCTATGACCCTGAAAATGTGTACGCGTTGTGGCAGTATACTCGGTATAAAAAAACCGTTGAGACAAAACACCCAGTACATGTGCTTGAAATGCCACGACTATCTGAAAACGACCGCCAACGAGCCATTGGTATGTTGGAGACCGGAATGAGCTCGCGGGCCATTGCCAGAAGGATGAATTGCCACCACAGCACTATTGTACGTCTCAATGAACGTTACGGAACCACTGGCAGTGCCCGGGATAGACTTCGGAGTGGCCAACCACGAGTTACTACCCCTGCGCAAGATCGTCATATTGTGCTGAGTCACCTAAGGAATTGACTCTCCCGGCAAGTCAAACAGCAAGAGCAATAGTGGGTAGACATGGGCAAGTCTCTCGAATGACAGTCATACGACGACTCAGAGATACAGGCCTTACCGCAAGACGACCTTATGTTGGGCCAAACTTGACTCACAGACATCGTTAGCAGCGCCTGCAATGGGCAGAGCAACATATCAGATGGACTAGACTGCAGTGGAATGCTGTCCTATTCAAAGACGAGAACAGATTCAACATATCCTTTGCAGATGGACGTATGCGGATTTAGCGACGGTGTGAAGAGCGCTTTGCAGATTGCTGTGTCAACCGATTTCGAGGTGGCAGTATTCACATTTGGGGAGGATTCAGTTTTCACCATCGCTTGCCTCTTCACGTCTTCCGTGGAAATGTTAATGCTGTGACATATCGAGATGAGGTTCTGGATGCACTGGTTGCTCCTGCGTTCACAATTTATCCAGACTTGCAGCTTCTCCAGCAGGATAACGCACGTGCATTTTTTTGTATTTTTGGTTTTCTCCCTTGCCTGCACAGAATGCAATGAATTTCATAACAATCAAATGTACAAATTAATGACCAGCATGGATTCATAGGAAAATGAATAAAGATTCCAAATATGTAAACTTGTACACACTTATATTTACATTTCACACTCTGTTCCTGGATTATACAGGTGGTGCGTTTTTAATGTGCTTCAGTATATATATATATATATATATACATATATATATATATGTATATATATATATATATATATATATATATATATATATATGTATATATATATATATATATATATATATATATATATATATATATTTGTATGTATGTATGTGTGTATTTCGCAAGAAAAACTGGCTCATACGTTTGCTTTCGTACATATAGACAGAATTAACTACTATTGTTTAGTGTAAAATAACAATACAACAAATTTAATAGTCAATTAATTCAACTAGTTAAAATAAGGATTAAATGGGGTGAAAGTTATATTAAATTTTTCCTCATTGAGGTTTTGGTAGGGCGTTAATAATAATGTCCGTATTTTTGCTGCAGCCTGTTATATAAAACTTAGCTCTAGTGATGAGTACACTTGTCCACATAATTCGTCCACTGTAGGCGGTTGGTGGTGATACTCTTCTCTCACACTAATGGCGTAGAAACTTCAGTACTTAAGTCTGATGTTTTGTAACTAGGAACTGTGACAAATTAGAAAGAAAAAAATGCCTCAGTACATTTGTTCTCCACAAACTAACAGGCCCATTTTCATGCGCTCCACCCTCTCAGAAGAATTAAATACTCGAGCACACAATGTAACTCAGGGAATTTGATGAAAATTCACCAATATCCTTTTGGGTGTCAACTAGGAAATTGCGTCTGGAGTGCATGGATAATGATTTGCCTGAATTACAATTAAAAAAGGAATATAAATCTCACAACATGATTCTATACACTTTAGGCACATGTGATGTATCATCACTCATTACTCGTCGCTCATCTGTCGGGTTTCCCGCACGACTAGTCAGAAAAAATCACCATCTCTTGCAGTAGTGGTTCATGCATATACTATTTTCATATGTTGAGGTTGCCAGCCTCACATATATAACCACTTAGCAAGAAACCTGTAAAATTTACATTAGTACATAAATTGTTTACACTTACCCCAAAATTTTGGGAATACACACTTCTCCTGGCGCAGATTAGAATGGACCCACAGCCCTGTATTTAGATGCTGTCCGAATCACGTAAGTCTGAGAAATTCCTCTTATGACGGGTGAAACACTGGGTCTGGAAATCTATAATTCCTCTTATGACGGGCGAAACACTTGATCTGGAAATCTATAATTCCTCTTATGAAGGGTGAAACAATCGCCAAGTTTCCAGTCTTGTATTAAAATTGCGGGTTTACTTGTACTTCCACAGTTGCCCAATACTCGATCTGGTACTTATAGTTGTGGAATGATAAGTCCTATCCTCTTTCCTCGGGCTTGTAGGAAGTGTTGAGTTGACGCTGCTATGCAGTCTGTCTGTGTGCTGTGACTCCGAGTTTGTTAGATTATATCTCACACTCCTTAGTTTCAAATCCAAGCTGTGTTTCCGCCGAAAGTTCCAATCAAATCATTGTAGATTCTGGCGAACCAATCCAATCTATCTAGCACTGTTTGGGTGGGGAAGTTTATCATTACTCATCCCACGCATATTTGAAAATATTGAATTTAATATACACGCGTGGGCTCTTACACAGTGATGTCATATCTTTACCTAAGACTTCCGGCGCACCTCTGTTTATCACCTTTATCTGCGTGCCTCCGCCAGACAAATGACTGGTCAGACCGTATTGTCTTCTTTCATCGTATCACGAACCGGCTTGTGTCAACATGATCAACAGCTTTCCAATGGGGTCAAATGTTTGACCGCCCCATTTCCACAGGTGGTCAGACAGATTAGGCGATAAAATATTATCGCTGGCCGGGTCACCAAACCTGGCGAATCGTAACAACAGTCTGGGAGTGGAGTGTGAAACAATAAGATACGCATTACTCCCGTAGCAAATACTGCCATAGGGGAGTGGCGTGTTAGAGAATTCACCATGCTATGTCCAGCATAGAGCAAAATAGTGAAAATAACGAATGAAAAGGCATGATTTATGCCAAATAAAAGCGATGAGTGAGAAAAATGAAGAAAAAGAAAGGATACTGCCGGAGGGCTGAAGGTGTGAGAGATCACACAAAAGAGCATGTTCAGACGTTTTGTCACAGACTTGCACCGTAAGAAAACTGTACCTTTATTAATACATAAGCCCGGAATCTTAGGAACCTGAACACTAAGTCACAGTGGGATGTTATTGCAAAGTAAGACCCCAGATCACGTGTAAGAGGCATCTTAACCAAGTTTCCGAAACTATTTCTCTGAGTCAAACGTCTGTGTTCCCAAATATATTTGGGGCGAGTTGTTCATTTTATCATTCTATGTTTTGCAATATTAACATGTGAAAATTGCTAGTGGATGTCCAAGTTCATACAAGGCTGGCAACCTCAGCATATCGAACGATGGTTTCATAAACCACCACTACACGATCTGGTGACTGCTTCATGCGGGTTTCTCAGAGAGAACCAAAAGCAGAGGTAGTCTCAAGTTCCATATTGAGCAGGAAGTGCATGATGGCAGAAATAATGTACATAATTATTATATTAACCTTTTTAACCAGTGCATATGTATATGTAAACATGTTTTATATAAATGCAATGGGTGTTTTCCACCCACTGGTACTAACATTAATACTCATAGAGGGTAAAGTTCTGAGACACCTGATTTTCCTGTCAGGAAACCCAATTCTCAGGAGGGTATTAGTTCTCTCTTATTTTATGATTCTAGTCGGTGGTACCAATTGGTGATACTAGTCAGTGGAACAAGTGTGTTGTATAAGTGGTCTTCAGCTAGAGCTAGTTACCAACAGCAGAGTGGTCTTAACAGACGTTGAGCCATCTTCGTAATTACCCCATGATACTACGAGGGACGTGTTGCGGCCACCAGACTTAATCAGTGGCGAGAAGAACCAGTCTACAACCTGCAAGAAACAAGCACCGACTGGAGCAGAAGCCAACCGACATCTTACTGGCAGCTAAGTACCCATTCAGAGCTGCCAAGTGAACTTTTTTTCTAAAGAAAATTTTTCAAAACCATATCTAGATCATCACCAGTGATGGATCTTTAAAGGAATATTCCTAATTCACCCCACCCTTATTTATTTTACATTGTTAACTATAAGTGATTATTAAATTTGTTATCTGTATGTATGTATATATATATATATATATATATATATATATATATATATATATATATATATATATATATATATATATATATATATATATATATATATATATATATATATATATATATATATATATATATATATATATATATATAAGTTTATAGTTGATTTAGTTGAAAATTGCCATTGTTGCTGCAAAAACTCGTGGTTTTTGCAACACGCCCCACTAGTTCAAAAGGTGAAAAAGTGAGTTGAATTTGAATGCATGTAGAAAATGATCATCGGTAAAGAGTGTTCACCGTTGGTATGCAATAAATCAGTATGACAAGTGGTCGAAATGATCACTACATTAGCCATGCCACCAAGGAGAAGTCTCAGCACTGTAGACCGTGGTCGAGCCATGGCATGGATTCAGGATGGTCAATCTGTTCGTCATGATGCAAGACGTTTAGCAGTGTCCCACTCTACCACTCAGAGACTTCTTGAGAGATTTCAAGCTACCGGACATTTGGAAAGTCGACCCTGCTCACGAAGAATTATATAAACCTTGTCTAAACTGAATGGCGGCCCTTAACTTTTGTCCAGTAGTATATATTTTACTGATTTAAATCAGTTGGGGGCTCATTAAAACGAGCAAAATTCTTACTCGTCATAGAAGGTCAGGAAAGAAGAAAAACTGTTTGGAGATGTCGGGAACCTTGAGTTGACTACTGCCTTTATTATAGTCATAAATGTGGAAGTCTGAAGGCGAACGAGGAAGAAGAAGAAGAAGAAGGATCCTATCAACCGTTGTACTTGATTTCTTAAATTCATATGAGGCTCCCTAGAGTTGAAGCACCGTTCATCAATTCACATCTCTGCCAAGAATAATCTTGAGCTAAAGGTAGACACCTTTGAAGACCCTTAGTAGATACTCTGAAGTTTGGCCACTATTGGACAATCACTGCAGAGCAAGGGGAGTAAATCCTGTGACAGTAACCTATTGGATACAA
The DNA here is from genome assembly GCA_024509875.1 of Oreohelix idahoensis. Taxonomy (NCBI): domain Eukaryota; kingdom Metazoa; phylum Mollusca; class Gastropoda; order Stylommatophora; family Oreohelicidae; genus Oreohelix; species Oreohelix idahoensis. The sequence continues at coordinate 50,426 of JAMPIV010019253.1, read as the reverse complement.
CGTTTATTTATATGAACATTGTTTTATCTTCCTGATACAACTTTTATTTATAGGAATATTGTATTACCTGTCTGATACAACTTTTGTTTATAGGAACATTGTACTATCTGCCAAATACAACTTTTATTTATAGGAACATTGTACTATCTGCCAAATACAACTTTTGTTTATAGGAACATTGCACTATCTGCCAAATACAACTTTTGTTTATAGGAACATTGTACTATCTGCCAAATACAACTTTTGTTTATAGGAACATTGTACTATCTGCCAAATACAACTTTTGTTTATAGGAACATTGTATTACTTGTCTGATACAGTGTAGTGAATTTCTAAATACAATATCTAAAATAATATATAACAATATAGGGCATAAAGGCAAAGATAATAAAGTACAAAAGAATTTTCTGCTAGAACGGTTGTTGTCGCCTACGCCTTCAGATTATTATTTGCTAACGAATAGCCGAACAAAACGGTACCCTATTTTTCAAATTCGTCCTTGACATAAACACCCACTTTTTCCTAGTTCTAAGAAAATATTTGCCTAAAATGCATTATGGAACGAGGAGGGGCAAGGATAGATGAAATGCTAATTCGTTTCGCATTGATTTTAAAATAAAAGCCAACACTAGTACAGGGGCAAGCCTTGCCTTATGGGTTTCCCCAAATACAATGAAAAAAGTTAGAATTATGGACACTACGTCATGTAAACATGTTAAGCTCTTATTATGAATGACCTAAGCTCTCGTAATTATCTCGTAAGTACATGAGGAAAGAAGTGAACAGGAGGTAGTTTAAAAATAAACAATTAACATAGAAAAAAAGATAGAATTTTGAACCAACCCACATAGCCCCTTAAAAATTGTATATTCGTGTACCTGAAGACTTGCTGACCAAGAATATGTTATTAGTTATATAAATAGTCCCTTAACTAATTAAATATTGATAAAACAATACATAGAGATCAGAGATACTGTCAGGTCAAGTCATATCTGCTTAGATTGGATCGCATATTTTTTGGGAAAAAAGTAGATGACAGATAGGCTAGGATGGTACAGTGAATCTGATTGGGGGGCATTTGAAGTGAGACTAAATATTATTGGCTGACCTTTGAATAAACATAAATAGCCTAAGTAACGTAGGAAAAGTTTGAATGATATTTTTGAAAAGACTGTTTACCCTTGTAAAATTAAAAGTGATTGGCTAACTGAATCGATATTGTCAGAATAAGCGTTAAGGGGACGCCATTTTCTAAGAAAATTTTCAACAGGGATAGATGAGAGCAGGCTGTGATTTAAAATACAAGTTATAAGCAGCCTGGGCAATATAACAGATCGAAACTGTGTCAGTCATCGTCTCTGTGTGTATTTCATTGAACATTGTGAGGTCCTGGGTACTGACGTTAATGTGGTACCAAACGCTTGAAAATTGATTGATTCAAGACTCTGCCTGTTTACTGAGAGCCCATGCTAGTGGCCATTGCCTATCAAACAGGGAACAGATTGTCAAGCGAGCAGAGGAAAGGTTCTATATTCTACGGCCAAGATAAGTTCTCGTTCGGCACATGAGAGCTCAACTACAACATTGTATTACCTGTCTGATACAACTTTTATTAAAAGGAACATTGTATTACCTGTCTGATACAACTGTTATTTATAAGAACATTGTATTATCTGTTTATAGGAACATTGTATTACCTGTCTGATACAACTTTTATTAATAGAAACATTGTATTACCTGTCTGATACAACTGTTATTTATAAGAACATTGTATTATCTGTTTATAGGAACATTGTATTACCTGTCTGATACAACTTTTATTAATAGGAACATTGTATTACCTGTCTGATACAACTGTTATTTATAAGAACATTGTATTATCTGTTTATAGGAACATTGTATTACCTGTCTGATACAACTTTTATTAATAGGAACATGTATTACCTGTCTGATACAACTGTTATTTATAAGAACATTGTATTATCTGTTTATAGGAACATTGTATTACCTGTTTGATACAACTGTTATTTATAAGAACATTGTATTACCTGTTTATAGGAACATTGTATTACCTATCTGATACAACTTTTGTTTGTATTAACATTGTCTGATGCTGACCACATCACCCCTAGTGTGCCGATGGTCAAGAAAATATGGGCCTAACACCATATTCCCAATATGCCTCAATAGGCGTGTAACGGGATCCTTTACCTTAACATTGTCTGATATAACTTCAGGTAATAGTAACACATCTTATTTCAATAAGGTAAAGGTACTACCATAGCAGATAGTGCCGAGGGGAGTGAAGCGTTATAGACTTTAACACTAGGTCCAGCGTCGAGAGGTGTGGTGACTGTTCCCTTCATCACTGCCTTTGCCTTCCCTAACTCAAGAGCACAGTCTGGTACACATTTACAGCTGGGTGGACTGCAACGTGACGCCACTAAGTTTCGAATCCAACAGTCACCTTTTTTCATGTAGCCCATCGTATTGTTTATGACTACACACTATAGCATTTCTGTCGCAGAAAGTTTCTAACTTACAATAGCCTTGCACACGCAGTTCATTAATAACGTCAATTACAGCACACACATAAATAACAAATACAAACACATGATCTGAAAATGTGGAACACTCCCAGCGTTCTGAATACACAGTACACGTACTATGAGAAATAATTTAACAGTTGAACGTGCCATATTTTGTAAGCACTTTTCAAATCAATTCTTTTTCAGTAATATGCACTTTTCATTAGTAGCAGCAGCAGTGGTAGCATTCGTCGTCGTAGTAGTAGTATTATAAGCAGAAGTGGTAGTAGTCGTAGTAGTCATAGTTGGGGTAATAGCAGCAGCGGTAGGAGTAGTCGTAGTAGTAGCAGCATTTGTAGGAGTATGTGGACGTACATCTGTCGAGATTCCAAAATTTGAATCTACAACTATTACTTGTATATAGATCGTCTAACGTTCTGAATACACAGTACAAATACTGTAAGACATTTTTAAACAGTTAAGGATTCCATATTTTGCAAACACTTTACAAAGATCTCCTTCTGAATGAAACTTGCCTCAAGTATTTTTCCGGTAATATGCACTTGCCAATAATATCCACTTTTCAGTAGCAGTAGAAGTAGGGCGCATTTCTGGCGAGAACCCATAACTCGAATCTACAAATATTTCCTGTGCACTGATTGTCTAAGGCAGATGTCAGCAACCGGTCGATCGCGTCTTAACTTTAGATGACAAAGGATGATCTGGTAGATCTGTAGGGTCACAGAGGAAGAAAACTATTTTTTGTAAGAAATTGAAAGTTCAGACTAGTACTCACCCGCCGTGATTTAAAAACAGCGGTATCCATATAATAAAATGGAAGGAGGTAGCCATGACTTTTGTCACGAAAGGTAATGCTGAGAGACATTTAAAAACGGTTCATTTTACAACTGAAACTGATTTTCACCGAACACTGCCGACACGACTGTGCCAAGGTGGATCTTTGGAGATCAAAGTTTTTCTAAAGTACATCCTCACCACTCCTGGGTTGTCTACCGCTGATCGAAGGAGAGGAAAATTGTTGAACGGGAAAACATAGTTCATCTTTTACACATCTGATGCCATAAGGAAAGCCCGCGCGTTGCCTCCTCTTTCCACTCTTTCGGGAAGATTTATCCTAGGGGTCACAGCCATTCCCTCCATCTCCTCATCTTCGATTGAGTCCTGATGACACCTGCCTTTCAGTCTAGCTCTTATACTGCACAAGAAAGATTTAGTCCTCCGCCGAAAACTCGGTGAGAAGATGAGGTATATGTAGAGCTTGATTACCCACTCGAACCTGCCCAGGTAAAGAAAGACTCCCTGGAGGTCCAGCATAAGCTGTCTTCGCGGTGTAGAAATGATGGCTCCGTACAGCCGTAGAAGACCCATCGGAAGTTTCAGAGTCAGTATAAAGAAAACGATGGGGAATATAACATTTGTCACCCGGATTGGTGCCCGTATGGAGGAGTTTCGCATGCTACCAACCCTGTTGGAGACCTCCATTGTGGAGGATATTCGATAATATTCACACCCGCGTCCACAAATAAGAATCATGAGCACGATTAACACGATGCTGGGGAAAACAAAGGAGAAGATGTAGTCGAGTTTCATTAAGTTGTAGAAATCTTTCCGGAAAACGTCCCACACCTGGCACATGGAGATAGGCCCAATGTTGACAGGTCCTGTCATGTAGATGACGTAGTAGTAACACGTGCCCGTCATAACCACCATACCTGGAAGATAAGTAGAGACAAGTCCGAGATAGTTAATGTAAGTATTTTGTTTTAAATTTAATTATGAAAAGTACCCCGTTCAACCTCTGATAGGTTATAATTAGGATATATATTGTTTTCAATTCCAAATAATATGAACAACTGCCGATATGGGAAAGTGGCATCACACCTGTCAAATCATTGTAAATAGGGCAAATCACAATTACCAGTTATGCTTGTATGTTTTTTAAAAAAACAACCCAAACAAAAAAAACGAGATCAAACCTAACACAACCATAAATAATATTAAGGGGGAGGGGTGTAAAGGTCTAGCGTTTTCAGTTATATAACTTACTTTAATAAGTATTTAATTAACTTTCACCTGTCAAAAGTCATATGTATTGTAAGAACAGCATCAGACTTTCACCTTCCCAATTACTATAAATTAACTTTCGTTCTTGTTAAATATTGTTTGACTATATTATGCAGTTCCCTAGGTCTGTCTATTCTTAACAACTCTTCTATATTTATAGGTAAATTTGATGCCTGCAAATAATCTAATATTGGTTTTATCATTTGTTTTATCATTTGTTCATACCTCTTACATTATAACATTAACTGGGGATCGAACCATGGACCACCGAGCTAGGAAGCCAGTGCACTAACCACTGCACTACCGCGGCTCCCAAATTATTTTATAAATATTCATTTAATTATCATATGTAGTTGCCATGGGGGTCTCTGAAGAGATACAGAAAGAAGAGGCCTACTACACCTTCAGGCATGACGTACAAGGAGACTTAAAGGAGGTTTTACATGAGGCTGCCAACCTCATAATGTGAAACAAACTGCCACAGACGCCACCGCTATAAGAACATGTGAATTCTCAGTGAAGGCTTCCTGCAATAAGATGTGGCTCCATGCTCCATAAGGAGCGCAAATGATGAAGATGATTATCGCTATCTTGATCCTTCTCCACATTATTTGTCAACCATTTTGAAAATCATACTCATTCTTGTTCCAGTCACATTAACTGTTTCTACCACAAGAGCGTTATGGTGTGCTCGCTATAACCACATTAACTGTTTCTACCACAAGAGCGTTATGGTGTGCTCGCTATAACCACATTAACTGTTTCTACCACAAGAGCGTTATGGTGTGCTCGCTATAACCACATTAACTGTTT
>JAMPIV010019253.1:0-42500 GCA_024509875.1 Oreohelix idahoensis | reverse complement strand
AATTACTGATAAATGACAACTAGTCTTACTTACTTTGTCGTTCCTCTTCTACCGTGAGGTGTAGAGGTTTGGAAGAGAGAGAGCGCCATACCATACTATCTTTATCGGATGTCTTCCTCCTGGCCTGGTTTCATTCTAGTCGTTGGTCCTTCAGACATTGTCTAATATTGTCCTCCCAGCGGACGTCTAGATCCCTGGCATTTAGCCTCCCATACCTGCCGTGGCAGCCGATCTGCAGACATGGCTTGACCATCGTAGTTGGGACTGTTCTACTTGGGTCTGCAGGGGTTGGGTTTTTAGGCGTTGACGTATCGGCTGGTTGCGGACCATGTCTCTTCTTGTTACTTCAACCACCTTTCTCATATACCTTATTTCTGAGGTTTGGATATGATTTTTGTGAGTTGTGGACAAGTAGTCTTCCAAGTTTATTCAATAGAAATAGACCAGGGTCGGCAACCCAGGAGTTTTAGGCATCTACTTTTTGATAATGAACTCTCTAATGATCTATTTGATAATCTCAAGTACATTTTTAGGTTTCTTCTTTATCTTCTTCGTACACTCTCAGACGACTACTTGAATTTTTTTAAAGAAGCAGTGGTCCCCTTCAGGTTATTTGCATCTTCATAGAGTTTTTTTTCCGAAAATGGTACTGGTGATGGCCGTATGACATTTCTCTGTTCCTCATATGTTGGACATCTTTGAAGCAGGTGTTCAACAGTTATTTTATCAGTGTCACATTTACACTAATTGGTAGTTATTATCTTTAGCTTGTTGAATAGATGATGCCCCAATCTGTTGTGGCCCGTGCAGAGTCTGAAGATTATCACTTGGTCTCTTCTCCTGAGCTGGCAATATGCATCATTTTGTGTGTGTCCTGGATGCGCTACATCTCATGTGTTTCTGTATCTGGTTCTGATAAAACTCTTGGCCTCTTCCAAAGTTATGCCTGTATCAAGCTGAGGTAGCTTTCCACCTTCCTTAGTAAATATGCCTGCTTCTTCAGTGCCGGGGATGCTTTCAGGCTACCTGACATCTGAAATTAATCCAGCCTACATGTAACCGCACGATCTGTTATTACGATCTGATCATCAGAGCGGTTGAAAATTTAAACTAAATATTTTACCGACAATTAACTTCACTTCAAAGAAAAGATCGCTTTCTGTCTTATACATGTTCAGGAATAAAGTAAATTTTAATAAGCTTTTTCACTGGAAATACGGTGAAAGTACCTTTAAACCTGGTAACATCGCGCGTGTAAGTGCCAGTAGGAGAGAGGTAGTCCGAAATTTACCTAGGTTAAAAATTCTTTTTCTTTGCCTAGAGATCTACCAAATAATGCTTTGGGACCAACGGTAGATCAAGGGTTGCCGACCCCTGGAATAGAGTGTATGGACAATTTATTTTCAGCCTTTTCAGTGCATTTGATAAAAAAAAAATAATAATTTCTTAAGATGTAAATATATATCTCAGATAAAATGGTTAACTATCTGTCTGGTCTTTGCGTCTCTCTGTCCTCCCGTAAGTATGTGTCTCCGAATGTCTATCTTATGACTATCTGCCTGTGCATCTGTGTTTATGTCTGCCGGACGGCTGTCAGTTTTTCTTCCTTCCATCTGTCTGTGAGGTATGGACAAAATAAGACTACTACATCCTCATGCATGTCGTACAAGGGGACTAATAAGATGTGCATGATGCTGGCAATCTCATAATTTAAAATAAGTTGCTACAGAAAACACTGCTGCAACAGCATGTGAATGTTTGGTACAGGCTTCCTGCATGAGGTCCATCTGCAGAGGTGGCGCTGCACTCCATAAGGAGGAATATGATAATGATGGATGACCTGTCTATCTGTACGTCTGCCTGTTAAATTACCCAAAGGATGATATGTATCCCGTGCAGAACAATCCCATACTGTATAAATTCAGTCAGCAGGGCTCCGCTGTCAACAACAGCCATCGCCGCTAGGTATGGCACAGACGGGACTTTCCGTAAACGAGTATTTGTGAATACCATATATGCTAGGAGATCGGACATGTATAGAAGCTGATCATTGTAAATATGGCTGCAACAGTTGGTGTTTCGCTAGGGCGTATAGAGTAAAGAGATTTAACCCGTGTTCCATTTCTCAAAATGTGCTGTGTTGTATTTTCAGTTCTTGGTAATGTGTTTACACTCTCATATTCGTTGATCTCAGGAAAGACTGAGAAATTAAACCCGGGTAAGTCCAGCCGAGGGTAGACAATGCTCTCGAAGAACTCTGTGACATTTATCATCGACATATTTAACTCTCTCTGCTATGTCCTCTTGCATTCATAAAGAAGCAGCCACAAGAAGAACATTTATTGCTGCTGCGAAGATTAATATTAATAATCGCTGGATTATGTTTCAAGGCTAAGTGACATAATCTGTCAGAATGTTGTGTCATTTCTAAAAACATAAAAACATATCGTAAGTCCTTTCTTCTTCTTCCTCGTTCACTTTCAGACGTCAACTTGAATATGTTCAAAGAAAGCAGTGGTCAGACTGGTGGCATCTCCGTTGAGTTTTTTTTATTTATTTTTTATTCAGGAATGGTACTGGTGATTGCCATGTGCGCTTTCTCTGTTCCTCATATGTTTGGCACCTTTGAAGTAGATGTTCAGGTAGTAAGTCCAAAAGTGAAGTTTTAATTATCTGAAGAGAAGCAGTAGTCGAGACACGTGTTGAAATCAAGAGCGCAGACAAAAAACATTCGAGGCTGATCTCCAACTGTTGACATTCTTTGCTAGAGAAAAGTCTTCATTTTTTCCTCTTTGTAAAATCTATTGTCCGTCGCCATGTAACTATGACAGTAACTATGTCCGTCGCCATGTAACTATGACAGCACTTTCACAGATTATCAGTGTCAAGTAAGTTTCGCAGCACGGACGGCTCCAGAGTGCTCCCACCAAGTTGTCACGTTCCAACAAAGGCGAAGTATCCTAGAACACTAGCACACGCGTTGCCATGTCTCACAACGGCGAACGGTTCGAGAAAGCTACCACTCAAATTATTTTGTTTCAGCAAAGTTTAACCTCATCCTTGTAACACAAGCAAGAAGGTCTTCGATGAGAATCACTGCTGGATATGAAATTGGGACTTAAATCGATTTCCTGAACAGATCCAGTGAATGACTACTCATACGTTGGGGTTGTACTCAGTCACGTCTTGTTTGGGCCGATTCCTCAGACAATGTGGCATCTGTCACGCCCTGTTGACAGAAAACAATAACCTTAAGAAATACATTGAAAATAACAAACTCGTCTTGTAAACCTTTTCATTCTGTTAATACAGATGTAAATGAAGTGATAACTACAGATGTAAATGAAGTGATAACTACAGATGTAAATGAAGTGATAACTACAGATGGAAATGAAGTGATAACTACAGATGTATTAATTGTCAGCTTTTCAACAAATACGTCCCCAGCCTTCTTGACCTGTGCTATTCGTTCAATGTCTTTCATGTCTTCTATATGCCTTTCATGTCTTCTATATGCCTTTGATGTCTTCTATATGCCTTTGATGTCTTCTATATGCCTTTCATGTCTTCTATATGCCTTTCATGTCTTCTATATGCCTGTCATGTCTTCTATATGCCTGTCATGTCTTCTATATGCCTTTCATGTCTTCTATATGCCTTTCATGTCTGTCACCAGTACTCTTCACTTTGTGTTTTAGGTCTCCTTCTACATATCTTTCATCGTGGTGTTCAGAAAAAAGACTACCTTATAATACTACCAACTGGTTTTTGTCAGTGCGTGTCCTATCCAACGTTTTAAACACATAAAGAAGGGAAACCAGAGTTCTGTAAACTTTTAAATAAATATTACACACACATAAAGGTATGTTTTCAGGCACTCGTGAATAATAAAGAAGTAGAAAACTAGACAACAGAAAAACAACAGACGAGAGTGGCTTATCGGGGAATCGAACCCAGGACCTTAGGTGCGGCACCCCCGCCTGGCTATGGAAGCGAATCACACTATCCTCCCAGCCAGCTAAGCACCACAAAAAATTATGCTTCGATGACAGCGGTTATTAGTGCGACCAGCAACACATAACACCGGAAATTTACCTAGGGCAATCCAGCCTATTATTGACGCAATCACTTCTGTTGTTCCCCTATTATACAGTATAGGTCAGATTACACAAGACAAAGACCTTAATACTGTGTCTAGTAAATGATAGAAGACTAAGAACAGTAAGTACAGGACAGAGGCTAGGTTTTGGTATTGTATAAACGTTTAAGAACAGTAAGTACAGGACAGAGGGTAGGTTTTGGTATTGTATAAACGTTTTAAACACTTAAAGAAGGGCAATACCAAAACCTACCCTTTATGTGTGTGTAATATTTATTTACTGTGTCCTATCTAATTTCAGTATCATCTCCCCTCACATCGTCTTCCACCAGTATTTGTCTGATCCTTTATATTAGAGCATATTTGTAATCTAATCACAGAGTGGGTTTAAAAATTCTTTCTAGAAACACGATAAAGGGCAAAGAAAATTGCTAACGTTGCGACCACAAGGCCTACGCCAGGGAAGGGAAAGAGACAGCTAAGTGAGAAATATGAGACTTACTTACTTACTTAGTCGTTCCCCTTCTACCGTGAGGTGTAGAGGTTTGGAAGAGAGAGCGCCAGACCATTCTATCAGCTGTCTTCTTCCTGGCCTAGTTCCATTCTAGTCCTCGGTCCTTCAAAGATTGTCTAATGTTGTCCTCCCAGCGGACTCTGGGTCGTCCTGGAGGTCTGGATCCCTGGCTCTTTGTTTCTCATGCTTGTCGTGGTAGCCGATCTTCTCCCATTCTGCAGACATGGCCAAACCATCTTAGTTGGGACTGTTCTATTTGGGTCTGCAGCGGATGGGATTTTAGGCCTTGACGGATCGTCTGGTTGCGGACCATGTCTCTTCTTGTTACTTCAACCACTTTCCTCAGATACCTCATTTTCTGAGGTTTGGATCTGGCTTTTGTGGGTTGTAGTCATTGCCCACGACTCGCATCCATATGTCAAGACTGGGACATAGGTGGAGCGGTATACAGCCATCTCCGTTTTCTTACCAACCTCTTTCTTGCTGAGGAATCCACGATTTATGGCCTGAAAAAGTCTCCCAGCCGCTGCTTTTCGAGTGGCCAACTCTTCTTTGATGCCTCCCTTTCGGTCTATAATAGCTCCGAGATATTTAAAGTGGTCGACCTGCTCCAGGACCTGTTCTGGAGATATGAGACAATAAATACAACTCGTAAATGTCACGCAAGGGTCGGCATATTCAAGTCTTACACTTTAAATCTGTCTACCCATTTATAAAAGTAAGCATCTTTCTGTTGTTATTTTTATTCTTGTTTCAGAGCCACAAACTAGGAATGACTTGACAAGAAAGTTGAAGATTCTTGTCGCGTGACAGCAGTGACTGACTAGAGCGTCGAAAGGTAACATGGAAGCGGCGAGAGCTTTGTTTACTGTTGTCAGCTTCTCACACTCTTGTGTTTACTGGCATATTTTTGGCCGGGGCAGAACCTAACGTTATCTCGTATTCACGTGCAAATGAGTTTGGTGATAACTGTCTGGGCTAAAAGATCATTACGGTGGCAGTTGGACTTGGAAAGAAGTTGTGGGACAGAGAAATTGTTGCATCATGTTGACATTAACATAATTTTGGGATACAAGCCCAAGTGTATGATGTGCTGTAGTGTTTGGGAGCTGGGGAAATTTTCTGTATATTGGTGCAGCTTTGTATATATACTTACTTGTTATCTACTTAGTCGTTTCTCTTCAATTCAGAGGTGTAGAGATTTACCAGACTGCCACGGAATGTATAGGAGGCTAAGAGCCAGGGATCCAGACCTCTAGGACGACCCAGAGTCTACTGGGAGGATAACATTAGACAATCTTTGGAGAACCGAGGACTAGAATGGAACCAGGCCAGGAGGAAGACAGCCGATAGGACAGTCTGGCGCTCTCTCTTCCAAACCTCTACACCTCACGGTAGAAGGGGAACGACTAAGTAAGTAAGTGTCTTGTTATCACATAACTGTGTGTGTGTAGTTAAACTTATATTTATATGTATGAGGAGGCAATAGAGAAACTTACACATTCCAGAGAATATCTTTTGTTCCTTAAGCTACCACCCGTGAAATCTATTTCTCACACTTTTCTCACGTACCTATCACCATCCACTCTACTCAGACGGGCCAAAAATAACTCACAGCCTATCTGTACAACAATGACCAATATTTAAAGAGTCGAATGACGATTATTATCAAAGCTTGAAGAACAACAACTCTATGAGGATTTAACTTAAATGAAGAGGAAAGTGCCATGAGACAAGCCTGAAAGCTTGAGGATGCATTATAGATGAGGTTTTTGTAGGATAAAGTAATAAGATTTACTCAGACATTTTCAGTAATGGATAACTGTTTAAAATGTCACATGCTATTTGGTCATCTTGTCATACCATCTCACACCTCCTATTCTGTGCAAACACCCATTAGGTTTCCCTTTTTGTTGTTTGCTATGTTTCAGAGTCATACAAACTGTCTAGATATGTGAATTGAAGGTTCTTATTTTTGTGTTGGAATTGATTTTTCGTATTATTGCAATATATTTCCCAAAGCAGTGACAGCTACTCTTGCCCTTTGTATCCTTAGTTTGATAACACTTTCTGTTCCTCTGGCTTTGTCTATATTGTTGCCAAGATATATTTGAGTCAATTTCTTAAAGATACGTTCTCCAAAAGCAATTGTTCTCATAGTTTTTCTCTTTTTTTCTTTGAATTGTCAGAACCAGATGCTATTTAAGATTGTTTTATCATTCTGTCTTGCATCTAGTTATGGTTATGAGAGAGAAGAGCCAGGTCATTGACAACATTTAGATCCTCAAGCTGTTTTAACAGAGTCCATCAAATTCCATCTCTTGTGGTTGATGCTGTTGTTTTTATAATTCAGTTTAGAACCAGCAAGAAGAAAAACGGTAACAAAAGGCATTCCAATTGCACTGCAATTCTTATCTCGAATGGCTCTGTAAGTTGTCCTTTATCAAGAAGTCTGCATTTTTTGTCTGCATATTTTGTCCCTATAAATGTAAAGAACAAGAGGGACTCCATAATGTGTCATTGGTTTCCAAAGTGATTCTCTGTCTTACCTTCAAATTCATGTTCAAATCCAATGTAAAGTGATTTCACTTCCATCTGTTAAGTGCTGTGGGGCTATCTTGTTTCTACAATATATTTTGGTGTAAAAAAATCTGCTTGTTCCTCCATTAGTTTTATGTATATGGCCTCTTGTAATCTCTCAATGACAATAGTAGTATGTCATGTACATTACGACGCGTATTTCTGGCGGTGGAGCGGACTTTTATATAGGAAAATATACCAATCGATTCCGGCGTGTATTACAAACGGCAATACCCCGATCTTTAGGAAAAGCGTAGACAGGCACATTACTAACCATTACTATATACCTCTATATCGCTACCTATTTACATATATATCCCCGCCAGCACTATATCATAATATAGTATATAATATTATATCTACCCTTATATGACACAACATAGTTCCCTGTATCAATCATAGGACACTATAACCACATGTTATAACTTAATAGTACCAGTACATTCTTTACAAGGCATTACGATTAACAATGAACGTGCCAAGATAGTGACCTTAAATAGCGAAAGAACGGATTTTAATATCATCAGTGTTTCCATGTTAAAGCTGCCTGCCCAGAACTAAATAATTATAAATACTTAAATGGACAAATGGCGGAAAACTATAAAAATCTGATGCGAAAAACCATTGGGCCCGTGCCATCACGTTGGTCTACTATGGGTTTTTCTCCTTAAGGCAAAAGCTCGAGGTAATTGGACTAATGGCTGGCCGGGGGACACAGCCGCCAAAACTTAAAGTATGACGATACTCACATGTGTCTGTTTAGTGTACGCTGGCGGGTAACACTCCACAACAAGTGCGGTGGTATTGCCTTTTAGTTTAGTCTGGTGTTTTGTAACGTTGCTAACGGTATCTCAATTATAGCTGTCATTCACTGACAGCCAGTGTAACGTGTTATGTACAACAAGTAATTAAAAAATAGCTATATACGCTTAGATATGATATACCTTAACTATTTATCGTATCATCATATATCTGCATCCATCTCACTCTCTATACTATTAACATATATACATCTTTCATATATTATACTATATGCTATATGTATAAATGGTTGTTTACGCTTTTGTTAAAATTTTCTGTACCTTCATAGTTTATGGACTAAGTACAGCACGCAACACCACACTATCAAACACAAACATAAGTAAAATATCCCTACTAAGTCGATACCACGACATTATTGACAGCGGAAACTACTCCACTTTGCTATTATTATCAAAGTCCAACAACGCACTCACACGCCGGCAATAGATGCGTTATTTTTTCCTTATATATAAAGTCCACGCATCTTCCAACACCGAAGCCAGAAATCACGCTCGTTGTAACGAAGTCTAACACATCACTTGACAGTACGTACGTCTGAGTACCCAATCCAACTGGTTTAGTATTTTTTTTTTTCTAAAGCATAACAGGATCAATCACTGTTCCTCTCTCTCATCATGCAGGCCTTGCAATATTTACTTTGTTAATGCAACTTGACTCAACCTAGCACCTCCTGTCCTAGTATTTTCCTGGTTATTTCTCTACTCTAATCACCAGCGATTTTACCAATGTGATTAGTCATAACTCTTGCCTGTTGAGGTTGTTTTATCTGAATCTGCTGTAAAACTAACTGGTACGACGCGCCTCAGAAGTTGCTCGTCCATCAAAGGCGGTAGTTAACAGATAACTGAAAACAAAAAACACATAAAAACATTTAACAATAAGCGTACAACTAAAGTATGAATCACAATTTTTCTCATGATAAGACCAGTTCAAAGAATGCAACTCGACCCAACATCAAAAAACCACTGGAAGGAACAAGATCCCTGAGTACACTAGTCTTTAAGTCAGATTGAGATAGAATCAGCGACGAAAGCTGATCCGCGAGATATAAATTGCTACACACCTCATTCACCTCGCCTTGGCCCCCCCCCCACACCCCCCCTTACCCCAGACCATCCCCCCTCCTCATAAATCTACTAATCTGTGTTCTCCTGAGAACATTTCACAAAGCAGCCAGTAAACATTATCCAAACAAGGTCTGACAACATGCTGTAAGTGATTGATACGAGTGGGGGGTATACTATTGAAATTGTTCCTACCTCACATGGCTTTTGCGAGGCTGTGTATTTAGAATTTTATTGTCGTGTTACTTGTTGAACACTTCAATTAATACTCAATTCCGGTCTACTTATTTTTCTCTAGCAACTTATGAACATCACGATGTACTGTGCCTACACTTTTTTTTCTTAGTTGTAAAGTTTGTTTATTTTAGTTTTCCAAACATTGAATTCAGATTATAGCGTTCTACTCAACTCTTCCGATCCGATATGTTTTGCAGACAATCCTCTAGAACGATTCGACCCATGTAAAACCTAAAACACCAATTTCTTTTTAGATATTTATTTATTTTATTACAGACAGGTCTCACCATTGAATTAATGGAGTCCCATTCAGCGATACAATTTTTTTGCACAGTAATAGCTTCAAGGAACCTTATGATTGGCTACAGTTTCATATTCCAATAACGTAGTCATTTGTACACTATCCGTTAAGCGACAATGTCATTACTGACCTAATGTCATATATATAACATTTACATCATACACTTAACTTATGATGCCGTATATCCGAGTACTTTTATAAGATTATATTCCCTATAATCACTATATCTAAACATAATTGCATATATATTTGTCAAGCGGGATTGCAACTTAATACTATAAGAAATAACCTGTGGCTTGTAGTAACAGTACCCAAACGCGTGAACGCATGCGACGAAACGGGTTTCCGTTATGCGTGATGTTAGGTCTCTGGAGCCAATTTATTGTTCCGATCACAAATCCCTATATAGTGTCAAGATTAACCTATAGTTTACATTGACGCACGCCTAGTCACCTCAGACCAATGATCATAAGGAGTTTCCTTGGAAAGTGCACCAAGATGCGGTCCCACTAGCGATAGTCCCTCTACGATCAGTCCACCATTATACCACACCTCAACTCGTCATGTTCAAGAGTACTGTGTGAGCTATCACCATAAGAAGCATTGTGTCCTCACACACAGAGACAACAGATGTTTTTGATAGATAACAGTTTTGAATGGTAGATACCGTCAACAAGAATCGTCCTTAGAGGCACCTGGTTTTCACTACATTTCCTGATACACTGTTCCAAGGGTTAATGTTACTTTTCTTATTCCCATAATCCCAATTAACACAATGTTTCCTATAACTTTATTGATGACTGTAGACTCTGACCCTCGTATGACGGAATGTTAAACTTATAAGTACCAATTCGAGGACGTAATTCAATGTCTTGACATTTAAATTGGATAAGCTATAGTAATATAAGTAAATTGTACATTTTAATGGATAAAGGTTATATAGTTTACAGATAGAATCTTCGCCTTTAATATTTAACACATCACCACTAGTTGAAAAAGTGTTTTTACAACAATACATATTATGTGTATTATGTTTTACACTTTATACTCTACACACTTGCTGGAAATAAACGTTTTGAAATACTTTAATTAATATTTTTAAGTGATTTATGTTTACTTAGACATTTACCACTGGTTTGAAAATGTAAAACTTTTCTATACTTTAGAAATGTACTAGCTATTTCTTTCCATCTTTTCCTCCCTGCCCACATGTAGGAACTCTGGGGACTACATTAACGCTTTTAAGCCCCCTGTTAAGCTAACTAGCGTTTAAAGCAGTTTCACAACCAGCCCCACTTGCAGTCGGAGAGTTCATGAATATTCATACATTCTGTACAGCCTGAGGTTGCACTCCAACCCGCCATACAAATCTTGCCTACGGGTCATTCACTTATGCGATATTTTCATATTATTTATATTACCCTATGGCTCAACCTATTTATATACAATATTAGTTTCACATGTTAGTAACGAAAAATGCCTTAGAACTTGTCTATTCATATGAATACTTACGCCACAATTCCGTGGCATCACACCTACTTATCTTGCGCTCAGTGTTACTGATAACATGTTATCTACGGCACTTGATATGGACCTACCTCTGCACGTGTTCCTTTCGGGGGTCTTTAATTTTATTAATAGTAAATATAATTTCATCGCAATGACTCCGTTGCTGTTTTTTGATATCCACTCAGATTTCCCGGTCTCTTGTTCCGTATTTCATTAAATATACAGCCATCAGAGATTTCCCTGGGCTGTTTTGTATGTCATTCCGATCCCCAATTCCCCATTCCAATTAAAAGGTCCTGGTATGATAATAATGGAATTCTAATCTCAAATTCTGGCAGTGCTGGTTTGTCGTCGGCATTTGCAAGAAAGTTCTCACAGTAAAGTGACCTTGGTACACAACGCACCCCAGGTTTTATTCATGCTCTCCCAAGCATTTGTTCCTTGTTATGAAGATGATCAGGGCTTCCAACAATTTCTACAATACAAAAAATGTTGCAGGATTGCGGTTAATTTCTAAATATTCCGACATTGGAATAATTTTGCGCTCCCGTGATGAAAAGGTTAGTACTCCCATTATATAGCAAATCAGGGACGTCCAGTGCCTTGTGGTATCAAACTTCACAACTACATCAGGTAAACTTACTCTAAGCCAACTGTGTGTAAGATGTCCAATGTGAGTGTATATAGAAAAAAAGTCTACAGTAATCTGACTGCCTATTCTGTAAACTCATGGCTCCTGCTATGATGATTTGCTAGCAAAAAACATGCAATTTATAATGTATTAGCCTTCACTTACACAGCTCAAGTTTCCGTCCCACCCCCCGTCCTCATTTTCATTGTTAACATAGCTAGCTAACACAGTCGTTTATAACACTTCGTGACATGTCAGTCATATCAGGAAACGCACAAATAAGGTTTTTCCTTTATCCTCGATCAACTTCATTCTGCGAGCTTCATTCTGTCAACTCCACCTAACATACCTCCTCTCTAGACAGACCTCAAGCAAAACCGTGGAGAGACGAACACAGACTTTTGAAGTTTTTTTAACTCAAAAAAAGAAGTGGAATCTCCTGTTGCTCATTGATACTACACGAGGACAACGGCAGGTATTCTATATCCTGAGTAACCTGTTCGAGCACGTAATAAAGGCCTATGATGTCGGTTCCCACTTCATCCGCTATGCTTTCATTCTTGACTGGCGCTCAGTTAATCTTGACTTCATTCAGTTCTAACCAGTAGCGTGTGAAAACTTAACCAACATTAAGAGATCAGCAGCAAAATCATACATGGAATATATTATTAATAATATATATAAGTCACATAATATATATATAATATATATATTATATAATATTATCAACTAACTCTTTTATTAAGCTATATTTTAATTCTTACTTATATTATAACTCTATATCAAACCCCATACATATATATACTCCATCACTTATACTGAGGGTTTTCTATAAACACTAATTAACTTTATTACAAAGATTCAGTAAGAATCTTTGATTTTCTCGCACTCGCAGTCGTTTAGAACCCTTTTTTGTGGATATGGTGTAATATTGATTCCGTTCGAGAGTTTCACTTCTGAATTTTCTGGTATAAAAGACATAATAGTGTAATGATTAAAAAAAGTGAATAGCCTTCAACATTCTATTCTTCTACTATAGATTTCTCTCGCTAGTTATAACGACGTCGAAATAAAAGTAACGCGTAGCGATTTAATACAGCTCTATTTATATTTAAATTGTTTCAATATTCACGCCATACGCTAACCCACCATATACTTAGACGGTAATCTAGCGTTAACAGTTGCAGGCAGACGCGACAACTTAATCTCTACAGGAGACGAAGAGAGATACAACACGACGGTTTAGATGACACTGACTTATAGGCCATATATAAGAGGACTGCTAAGTGGGAGCTTTAGAAATACACGTTATATTTCCACTTTGTATATTTTGTTATTTATAGTTGTCTTGCTATCTTTAATTACCCATACCAAAAAACTATACAGGGGACGCCTCGACAATTTGATAGCTATTTATTGATAGGACGATCCTTTAGTCTAGGGGAGCGCGATAATAGTAATAGAGTAAATTTTATATAATAATTTATATTTTTTTTTACGCCACTCAACCACCAAGCGCGAGCAGGGGCGGGCGAGTTAAACATCATAACTCATATAAAGACACAGAACCCCACACAGAGTCACAGCGACGTACTGCCGCAAAAGTGTACGGCGTAAGGAACACCGTGATCGGCAATTTTAAACCTGTACTGACTGACGGAGTGGAGGAAAGAGATCGTCTTTCACCCGTCCTGTGTCGTTATATATCCAGTAAGTAGATTTTTTTACACATAAATGTTTTTCTTGTATTCTCTTCCGCAGACATGATTCACAAGGACCGTCCAGTGGTCTATCTTCTGATTCGTTTCATTTTCTACTGTACCTTGATTTTGTTGGTTCACCATTTCGTAGCGAATTAATGTGAATGATATTAGACATCGCTATAGATTTTCAGGGAAGACTTTTAGTACTATGATGAATAAATACAACAAGCACCTCAGGTGTTACTTACTGGTTTCATCTTCATCGCCTCACCAGTAGGGGGTCGCCATCGCAATTTGTGCAGTTTGGGGAATGCTAAGAAATATGACCCGCACGTAAAAAATCTAACACGCTTTTAGTCTCGGTTTCAGAATAACGTACAACCTAAAAATAAAACGAAACGGGGGGAGGGGGGGAGCACTAGTAATTAACGGAATTGCCAGAACTGTGAGGACCAGGATTCTAGCGCTTTGAACTTAACGCTTATTTTATGTACCTATTACTTCTAATACACTAAAACAATTCTTAATTAATTCGGACTCATTTCCATCACAGTAGTTAAGAACGAGACGATTGTAATAATTACCAACGCACAAACAATACCAGTCTATAGTTTTGAAAAACCGCCTCTCCTTTCGCTCCTGCACGCGGACTTTTATTTATTTATTTACCACGCTGTGGGCCAAGACCAGCAGAACCCGGCAAACACACAGACAATTTTAACAATTCCTCCTAGCGGCTTTAATATTCATGGGATGTCAATCAAATAAGTTGGTTTATTTGATTAGTGAGGAAAACTCGTTGTAGTAGACAGCGGGCGTAGCGCGGGGGGGCGGCGGGGGGGGGCGGATAGGGATAGATGGCCTCGACATTGTGCTTAAAAATTTTATATTTGACGATTGCAAGTGACATAATTGAAAAATCTATAACCATACTGAAAATGACCATTAAAAATCATATCGCGTAGATAGCACACTTATAAGGTACCCTACCTGAGCAAAAATATGTTTTAATTATAAATCTATAGTAGTCCAAGTATTAGCCAAGTTATTTCGAGAAAATACTAAATGGTCTAGACATGACGCTTGACCGGGACTGGACTGATTGTATTGATCGTTACACACTTCAACGTTTATTGCGGACGATTTAGTGTAGTTTTATTAAAGTAAGTTATCTGGCATTGTCAGATAATGTGTACCTCAAAGACTATTTGCTATTTCAGTTCGGTTATAAGGAGTATAGGAGTATGAATACAGTGGAAGCAGATAGGAAAAATGTAACTTAATACACCAAAATCTCCCCCCCTTTTTTCGATTGCCCGACATAACTAACGCAGGGACTGGACACAATGGGACACGCACCACACCCCGCGCGACACATAGTGTGTTTGGAATTCGTTTTAGTTTTTTTAACAAACTACAATTACCAAACAAGTATGTAGTACGTGTGCTTTCCACATGGTACAGCTCTATTAGATATGGCCTAAAGGCATTAAGTGGTCTAGTGGCCATTGACCTAGAAAATTTTATTCAAACAACTTACGATTGAGATTCAGGATGTGTGTCTAAAATTGCTGATGACAATTTAACTATATCTAATTAGATTCCACTGTAGTAGGAACGGCCCCGGAAGAGCACCAGGTGTGAGGCCACCTTATCTCCTTGCCTGTAAACGTTAGTTGTGACACCCCTATTTCTTTTGAACTAGTGAGCATTTTTCTCTCTATTTCCTGTTACCATCCGAGTGCGACAGAAAAAAGACTGATGAGTCGGGTGTAAAGTCTCCATTATAAAGTTCTAATCTGTCAGCTTGATAGACCCGAAGGAGTATTACCGTGTGTGGTGCTGATATACATTGTCCTATACATTGATCATTATGAAAGTTTCTATCCCCTCAGAAATACAAAGTATATACAAGCGTGGACAATGTTATCAGCTGGCCCGCCTCTGACATTTCACTCCTTAGAAATAAATGTTCCTATACACAAAATCTTAAATTGAATTAATATTGGGGCCTTGAGAAAACAATCAGCTCCATCATAACAAATGACAATCACTAGCAAATTTTAATAGTATTAGTCTGTGAAATACAACTAACAAGGTCTAACTCTCTTATGATCTAACATTCAATATCATTCATAGGACCAAGAGTCCATATTTTTAGATACCAAGCAATTGTAATGTTAAATATTACTTTCCTCATTTTCAAAGGACTGTCAAAATAGAAAGTTGGCGGGACTGGCTGCAGGATTAAACACACTTGTTATAATAGAAAAATAAAATCCACCTTCTAATTTATAAAGACAACACTACATCTTACCACCGTCTATTCATTTTTCTCATTTAGTCACCATGTTCATAAAGTGTATTGCTGATTGATAGTACCATTCATATTTTTTTACACCCCTAGAAACTAGAGCAATCATACTAACAGCCCTACGAATCAAAATACGGGGAATCGTGTGAGATCTAGGGACGGTCCCTCCCGTTAAGCGTTAGGTTCCTCCATCGTATTCTAACAAAAAATTATATGATGATCCTTCATCTTCATTCTTTTTATGTAGGAACCTACATGTTGTTGGACATAACAAGTTAACACAACAACAAACTACCTTTTCTTGTTTATGGTTATACAACACTCTTAAACCTCCCCAGCATAACATCACACCACCCCCACCTCCAATAAAAATTACATTTGCTACACCAATTTCATTTACAAACGTTCACTCGCCAAATGGTATTTGAGAACAATAAAATTTAACCACTGGACTTACCAAATCCACATTTATATTTTTACCAGCCACAGTTGTGTACCTATAACATTATTATTGGTCCCGACTTCTGACCGTCGAAATTACAGTGGAGTATCTCCACTTGGAATAGGTGATTCACACCTTGATGGTGTTGCATGTGCGAGGAGGATACACCGTACATATGTATGTTTAGTGTACTATCTGTGTACGTCAGTTAAGCCAGTCAATGAATATTGATTATCTCTCTCAGGCCAATGTGGGCAACCTGAGCGCGGATGTACTGCATGCGCGTGGTCGATATTATTGATGTTCTGCCCGTATGTTCGATTGTTTTTATAAATGTTATGGAACTGTACCCCGTGGCTGTTAATGACCCTGTCCTCAGTTCGCCTAATTCTTACTCCTAGCATCTGGTTACCCCATTCTACCTTCACGACCACATCCATTATTTAATAGTTCCTTTACTATCTGGGGAACTCGTCAGGGAGCTTGAAAACCCGGGACCCTCTTGCATCCCAAGCGAGAATTCATTACCCATAGGACGCCTATACATTTTAACATTATATTTACATAGTACACACCTCTTTTAAATTATATTTACATAGTCCCATCTTCTCTTTTCAGGTTATTTTCTTAGTCACAACCGTGACCATTTGAGTATACTTCAGTCCACCTTTGTAATAGAGCTTTATTCTCATGTAATTGCACCCATTGTTAGTGTCTTCTATTGTACAATAGTTGATTACCGTGTCATTGTGTATTACTCACCATAGTAACATACTTGTATATTAGTTTGCATTAATACACCTTGCTTCTGTGGTCTATATTACCTTGTCAATTTTCAAATGGTTCTTACTTTTGTTATTGTCTCATATACCAGATACTTTCTTTTACAACAAAGGCACATTTCAGAATTGGCTGTTAGGTTGTAGGTCTAGTTCACAATGCACTGTTTGTATCCACACTGTAGCGCAGTCTGAACATCCTTCTAATTGGGTTAATATGAAAAGAAACATGTGCTAAGGGACTAAAAGATGATCTATTCTAAGAAATGTGTCACACTTAACACAGGACAGGGCACATGTTTTTCAAAAAATGAAACCTCGCCCCCATTGCTGTCCACGTAAAACTGTGAAATACCAACAACCCCCGCCTTCATTTGCTATTCCCACTAGATATTCAGAAATGGCTGAGACCACCCAGTATGACTTTGTTCCAGAAATCTTTTACATGTGCTATATAATACTACTGGTCACCTAGATATTTCCAGGTTGCATTGAAGCAGCGTGCTATTCACATTTCATGGAACACTTAACAAAATGCTCTCTAGGTAATACTTGATCATGCTTCAGTTCGAAAATGACCTGATCAATAGCTCCCATGATGTTTGACACATATAGAATTTTATCGTTGCACAGCATGGAAATGCCTCAAAACATATTTTCCATAAGTGCTGATAAAGATTGCTGAAGTGTTTAGGAGATGCACATATGTAACTGAGTGTGATAAAGAGTCCCATTGAAGTGACCCATGTAGTATATATCCACGTTTGCACAGACTAAATGCATCCCAGATGATGGCTGCGGAATTTTTATTAGGCACAAAAAAACGGGCTCCTGGGTCGACCCAGCCACTAAATGCGGTACACCAGAGCACTACTACACGGCGGAAAGGTTAAGGGCCGAGCCGGCAGTCTATGATGACCACATCTAACCCCTCAGTGTGCCGTGGCAACACGGTTCAAGAAAATATGGGCCCTAAACTCATACTTTAACAAAATATGCATAAATGCCCGGCGCTGTAACGGGATCTATTACCATCCTTTACCTTCACAGATAGAATCGCCTCCCATATTTTTCCTATCAGTGCTGATAAAGATTGCTGGGGACGTTTTAGGAGGCGGGCTGCCACATCTGTAACGAGAAGATGTGTGTAAAAGCTCCATGAAGTGGAGCCCATATCAAAATATGACGTTGCACAGATGAATGCCATCCAATCACATGTTTTCTTTACAGTGATGATGAAGTCATGCCTGACTGTTTTTAGGAGCGCCTGAGAAAAAATTTTTCCTTGGTAACTCGTGTGTGTGCTTCATGACTACAAGTAAATTACACAAGCTGCTATTTTCATTATGGATTTATTTGGCTTTGTATAATTTACAACGATTCATTGATTTTGCTATTTGTTGATGCAATTGATTATAGATTCTTATATCTGTGTTAACAGGTCACATAGACGCATCAAAAGTGAGTAACTGTATGTAAGCGACCACCATAGCTTTGACTGGTTTGCGTCACGGAGTCAGCTACAACCAGAAGCTGATCCCAAGGACCTCTACCTACCACTCCTAAGTGGTGGTTCTGGAAACAGGCTGCACCCCCCACTCACTGCTCAGTCACTGGCTTGTGTGTTACGGACATGTTTTTAACTATGTCGTCTAGCCCTTTACTGTTCGGCAGGTGAGCATTTTTTTGTTGAGTGATCTTTGGAATATAGAAGGACCCTTTTTACTATTCTTGGGTTAGTGAAAACAAGGCCGCAGCGGTCCACGATTCGTGAACGTGTGAGCGTTGATATGGTAAACGCTTCGGTGGACTAATGTAACATTTACCCTTTTTTACCGTGGGGACCGTACAAGCCCTCCGATGACGCGTTCCTATTTCATTTCAAGGGTTAGGCCTTATATTCTGACCGATTCTATCTATGGATAATTAACGACGTGGGTCAGTCCGTATCTATATTTAATAAAAATGATGGAAAGTGTATGGCTTAACTGATACAATTCTATGGAAGGATCGTCGATCCTGTTTTTATTAGTTCTTATATTATATTCGTCAAACAATACTATTGGGGGGGGGCTATTCATTTATGGCTTGGTCATACATAGTTAGCCACGCATGCTATCACAGCAATGATGTTCGAATGAAAACCTAATTACTTGGAACCATCTCCCCCTGCAAAGGGTAACCAATAGATTCCAATTGAATCAAACTGCTAGACGTTATTTTTATTCTTGATTGAATTAGATTTTATGATGTTTCCACCATGTCTTGTCAAATCCAATGGATGTTCATTGGACTCTAACCCGACGGACTTACCACCATCCATTATTTACGTTAAGGGTGGTTCATAAGATTACGATGTTGATTGTTACTTACTGCACGATGGAGCTCTCTTAATAAAAGAGTTTATTAATCTCTCACCTCTTTTAGAATTAAGTTCGTAACGAAACCAGAATTAATTCTTGGACATTCTGGGTTAAACGATGAGAACCTAAACATTGGACCCACAATTTGGAATAACTTAATCAAAAACAAAATGAACCAACCTTATCTCCTGAGAGAGTAGGGATCCGAAGAGGGAAGGCTAAACCCGGTCCAAAAATGCCTGCGATAAAACCCGGAGGATGTGTCAGGGCCGAAAAGGCGCAGATATCGACAGAGTTGATGTAATCGGCAGGCACTAATAATCGTTTTTCACGCTAAACGTTCTTTTTAGGTCGAAATTCAGAAGTAACGAAGTCTGTTACGCTTCTACCTTGATTTACATATGAACCCGTTATAGGTTGCTTTAAAATCTTGGTTAGATCTGTCTAAACTGTGTGACAAGGAATATGGTTGTCGACTCAACAATGGCAGGGAAGGAATCGTGTCATGAAGCTGTTGATTAAAGAAACCCTTTGAATTCTACAAACTATGTTCCAGCAATTTTTGTCCTCTAGTTGTGGAATGATGTTACATTGATAAACCGGATAGATTTATTAATTGTAAGTATAACACAATTATGTAGAAATCGACCAATAGTGGAGTTTTGAAGTTTCGTCATTCTACCACTACGCCGCAAGCGCCCCCCGATTGACTTTTAACAAATTTCGTATTCTTGGTGTGGAAATAGATAGTAACACTTCGTTTCTAGTGTCCTTGGAAAAAA
Organism: Oreohelix idahoensis; assembly: GCA_024509875.1. Lineage (NCBI taxonomy): Eukaryota > Metazoa > Mollusca > Gastropoda > Stylommatophora > Oreohelicidae > Oreohelix > Oreohelix idahoensis. Next base: position 22,360 of record JAMPIV010019253.1, on the reverse strand, counting down.
CTATTTATAACCATGAAACACGAAAACAAAGCACTACTCGTCTCAAGACGGAGCAAAAGAGAGGTAGAGACAGAAAAATGATACGTCTGCACACGCGTGGCCGTTTGAAAATATCGCAAACCCAAATTCAACTTATGTTCCGGAATTGGCGTCAACGCAACAACCTCTAGCTATTATAAAACTGACGTATTTCTGACACGTTAATTACGGGTGCACTTTGTTTTTAGTATGAAAAATAGCGGCAGAAAGATAGTGATACAGGTGTATTATTTTTTCATAGCATTTCTCATATATCTATGTCAGACTAAATAATGAGAATAAAAAAATTAATTATGGTATCTTTGAATACAAATCTTATAACATACGGCACTCATAATAACTCTAATCTATACTATTCGGGTGCCACATAGTGTCTCCCCCTGACCAAAAAATATGTTTTTCATATACCTATATCCAATCTATAAACAGCCACCAAGATATGGTCATAACTTTATAGATAGGCAACTCGTTTCCTACAAAGTGGACCAAACACATAGTGTTCTGACGTTCGCTATCGGTAAAGTAATTTTTGCACGAGTTGTTGAAAATGAGGCAGTTGAGAGGCTAGGTCAAAGTCCAAAAGAGGGGAATCGTTAGGAATGAAGCTCAATATGATATGGGAGGCGTGAGTCAGAGTTTGACCAATGGGGCGGAAGAAATTATGCGGATGGCTCAAACTGAATATTTTTTTTTGTAGAAGTTTGACAATACACCACAGTCTAATTTTTTGCACGTAATGCCAAGTTTGGTCACGGGACAGTAGACCGACCGAGAAGTTGTGCACTTAACATTGGGACCGTAACCGAACATTGGACCTTAGGATTTTAAAAATTTGCAAATTGACGCTAACTTTGAGTAGTTCAGTGTTATCTCATTGGTCGGGAAAACTCGTTATAAGATTACTGTGAGATAATGTTGTTTTGCAGCTACGGATGCCATTTTTCACGAAGACTGTCTACTTAGATTAGCCTGGAACGCTTACGAGAGCTCTAGAGATGTGTGTCGTGCCGTGAATTATACCCGATATAATAATAAAAATTGTATAAGTGGGCAGCCATTAGTCCAGCAAGCCCAGTTACATCTGAGGTTGTGGTTAATTTCTATACGTTCACTGTGTGTGTATTCTTTGAAATTGTGAGTATGGTCAAGACCGAAACTTCATTAACATTATTCTATTAATATTAATTTATGTTGTTTGACTGGGGTAATGAAGAAAACATTACGACTGTAACGTAAAGAATTCACATCAGTAGACCCTATACAAGCCTAACTTTGTTGCACTCCATCATAGTTTATCAAGGTTACCATGTAAAGGTAGTAGGTAAAAATATTTATAGGTTTAGTCATCCCACGCGCACCACCTATCCACTATACACCTCGATCTTCTCCATTGTATGGAATAAGCATCATTGAGGAATGGCCAAAGGCGTTGCAGGACATTAGGGAGAAGAATATGAAAAACTTGTACTAACAGTGTTACCATCATTTATTTTATGGGAGCATGTGCTGAGTTGACGTCAGAGAATATGATTTCCATGGTATTTTAGATTTAAACCATTGTATTGTTTGTTAAAATTGGTGGTTAGGTATTATGCTAAGACAGAAACATAATTTCATCGTATTACAGGGGTTATTGTTTGGAACTAGTAATGGTTGCAAGGATTCCTGTAGTGAAAATGTCTACCCCAGAAGAGATAGAGGTACTAGCGGCCTACCCTAATTTCATTTTGGGACAAGATTCTAACGTGTGGGGCTGTTGACAGATACACAATACACTCCTATGTTCATTACTCCAGCTGCCAGTTTATAGTAAACAAGCCCTGGCAACGAGTGAATTTATAAACTTTTCCCACATTAATATAACTTGAAATAGGGGAAATATAAATAATAAGGACTTTCTGCTAAGGGAAGGTTTAAAGTGAACATACAAAGATGAAAAGGAAACAATTGTGGACAAAGAATGGGAGTGATGTCATAAATAACCACAAACCAGCCAGCTCATTAAACCATTTAGAGGACTATCTAGAAGTTTACAATACAATAAAAAACACTACAATATATATTATGAATTAAGGAAAATTGTCCATCTTTTATTTAATTAAAGTATGGCACTATTATTTATGTATATATTTATAAATTGTTATCATTAGTGATTTTGTCAGTCCTAATCGACAAGGATCTTAGGCTATAGGAGCTAACTAAAGTTATAAAAAAATTGTTATTACTAACCATTTTATAAAAATATCCGGTGTTTGGTGGATTTGATAAACATAGGAATTAATATTGGTGGTTTGTGTGTGTAGTTTGTGTAATTTAATTTACATCACACACCAAATTGCATAAACTCCATAGACATTAAACGTAGTTATCATCCATACTAAGTCCAAGAATAGGTATGGATGAGGTCATTACGGGTGCCCGGTCAGCAGAAAGGTGTCCTGTCTACTCAACCCCCATACTTTTGTTATAATCAGGGAACACTTAACAGATGACTATTTCAGTACAATAGTACTAAAGATACCACCAACATACATTAGCATAACATCCAAAATACTCCCACCACATCCGTTCACTGCTGGTTAAGTTGGCAGGGACTTTGGACGTAGGATGTTCAGCTTGCATAATGATTGACCTATAACAGATATTTAAGCAGGAACGAGGTCATTATAATCTTTACGATTACGCACCTGGTCATCTCTTCTAGGTTGAGGTACATATCTATATTCTCAAGTACAGGATATATGGCTCAAAGGGATCCTACTGACTCCTGTCGACTCAACCAAAACACATGACCATCAAGATCTCAAAAGATGATACGCAAATTTTAAACTTATGAGATACCTGTATATTATACAATAATGCCAAATTGTTGATCTAACACCATTATGAATATAATAAATGTGTGGAATGATTTAACATGACCCTGATTTTCTGCTCAATTTTGACATTGTACACTTCCAGAACGGATTATAGTGGAACCATTTACACAATGTCATTTCTGGAAGAGGGCTTGGATGTATTATGTTTTAACTTTATGAATGGATTTAATTAACAAAGGGTCCAAGTTTTGATGTTTGCTGAGTTTTAATTAGTTTTTGTTTTAGTTTTTAATTAGTCAATGCATCATTTATTGCAGTCAGAACTGCATTTATCTTTTATGAAAAACAGTTTCATTTCTATCAAATATAAATGATCTTATCCATTAGACATGAAAAATAAAATGATAAATGTTTAGATAAATGGTATGCGCCAAACTGTTTTATCGTATCAATGCTTTTCATGCCACAAATTTAATTGATCCATTCTTGTTGGTTTTAGTCTCTAGTTCTCTAATAGCTTGCATAGATTACTTATTGTGTGGGGCCCTAGATGTCATTCTGAGACCCAGAGAGGAAGAAAAAATAGATAAGATTCACCACCACCGTGATCTCACATGGTTGTTCGTTGTGATGCACACTCCTCTTAGCTCTTGCACATTATTTAGGCACCAACCGTTCTTCATTCTCTGTATTATTGTTCTCTCCTGTGTGTTTCTTTCTTGGTCTTAAACATTTTTTTCTCTTATAAGAAATATGACACTGAAATGGTTGCAATCTGACTGATAGAGTTATTCTGTACATGAAATACTCCCTAAGATATCTAATGACATTGGAAAGTGGGTAATCCTGATGGGCCTCGATAGAGACTATCTCTTGAACTACTGAATATTTCTATATGAAATAGAACTTTTTTTTTACCCATATTCTATTTCCTGAGATGTGCTTGTGGGGACATGACCCTTGGGGAAATCCAAATGCTGTGGGATTCGAACCCAGATCTCATGATGATGGTTACTTAGAAAGTTATTGGGGTCCTTCACTTTTCCTCATAACTGGTGAGTCTTGGAAATCCTATCGCTTTATTGTTACGAATGATTTAGGTTTTATACAAAGTACTTTGCACCTAAGCTGCAGGAAGAGAGAGAGATGTTAAGTTTTCATACCAACAGAAACAGGAATGCTCCACGAATGCAGCCGCTCATAACCTTAATGGCGCCCGAGAGTTTTATATCAAGTTCCACATACTGAAATACCTGGACACATTTAAAAACACACACATTAGTTGAACAGATGTTACCCACCAGCAAGTAATAGATCAGGACAGCCCAAGTGAAAAAATGCATTCTAGGAAAGTGCATTCCCCATTCCAAAAAACATCTTTGTCAGTGAAGTAAGGAAAGCGGAGCGTAGTTCTTTGTTGCTGCACAGTAAAAATAATTGTCATGTCTCAATTTCACCATATTAGTTTTACATTCGTTTGGATGTAGCAAAGTATAGTCTATTTGTGTCTTTGTCGTTTCAGTGTTTTTTGCTTTTTTGTTTGCTTCATTCTCGGATAAAATTTTCAAATGCAAAAAAATTGTAACTTATGTTAAACTTTGGTACCAGCAATGCTCAAAAAATATAGAAAACACCATATCTAATAAAAATTACCAATGACTGCATGCATGAATTTCCGGACTTTGAGAGAACAGACAACACATTAAGTAGAAAAGCACTAAGAACAAACTACACTAATCATCTAAAAAATGAAATCACTCCTTGTCTATGCCAGGACCAGATATGCGCACCTGCCAGTTCCATCAACAGAATGGTGGAAAGGTCAAAAACTAAATATTTGTACCATTGTCTATACTTCACTTATAAGGTATGTATTTATGACTTAAGTGAATTTTTAGCCACGTCACCGCTTTCTGTGTAGCACATACTGGGATTGACGCTATCAAGTACACTTCAAACTCCAAGGTTCCATTACTGCACTTTTAAATGTGAGGTGAGTGTTAGGCCTCGTAGTTTTACTAGTTTAAATATATTGGTTCATCCCTCTGCACACACCTTGTAATTGATCAAGTAAAACATTCATATTGGCGATAGATTGTGCTTTCTGACAAGTACCCAACAGTTCAATTTACAAATTCTTTTCTGTGTGTGTTTTTTTTGTTTTTTAAAAAGTGTTTAAATATTAATTCATCACTTCTGTATTTGCGAAACAAAAGATGTTTATTCTCCCCACACATGGACAGAAAGTCAGAGCTACATATACATTGGGAGAGTTTTTCTCGAAAAGCTGGGAAATGCGGAATACCACCACTATGACAATGGGCTCCATAAAACAATAACATATTCAAGGCAACTAACAAAAAAATTGCTCAGATGGCGAAGTGAACACAAGATTTCTTTTTCTTATACTTACCTTTTAATATAGGAAGTTTGGTGAATGTTTATCAACACTAGATTACAACAGAAATACATGAATGCTAATTGTACCTGTAGCTACGATGGTTGTAACAATACGACGGTTGGCATCCCTTCTTTTAAGACCAATCTCTGATTCAGATACACCAACGTTTGATGCCAAACCTCACATACTGTCTCAGCACTTGTTGATTCTTCCAATTGCAGTGTATTATCTAGCAGGCGATCTTTATTTGTCACACTTAAGTATCTCTCCGTTATCCCATGTACCAGTGTCACACCCCTAACTGATCGGGTGCTCTCGAGTGGGGACAGTCTCTGTTCAGGCCTCTCCTATCTCTGCACTCGTGTTACAATGCTTGTACACCAGGACAGTACACTACACAGTTCTTGAAGACTTGAGGATTATAAGGAGGTTTTCCTTTCATGCTGAGCCTTCATCCTCTTTTGACCTTTCCGAAGGCATGGATTGTGAGGGATGGATTACAATTATAACTGCACCTTGTTAAATGAAGGATCAAGAGTCATTTTTAAAGCTAAAGTGGCTGACCCTCTAACCTCCACCATTCTATGCTGGGAGGTTGTTAGTTATGTTTGCTCACTGCTATGTTCAGTGACGATTATGTCCTTTACTCTAGCAGAGAAGTTCCCCTAACTGCCCGTTCTCTCACCACGGATTACAAATATATTCATCAGGTGTACACATATGGATCATTCACTACCAAATATCATGTCTCATTTAATCAAATCTGATAAATCTCCAGCTCTGTTTTTCCCATCTGGCCAAGTGTTCTGCACTCTCTACCAAGGCTGATTGGATGGACTTGTGGTAGTTAGTCTAGTTCTCATAAGACTTACTCCAATCTTCTCCTTTGAATACTTTCTCTCAAACTGCTGATATAACCTGTTTTTAATTCGTTCGCTTCTGCCAATCCATGACATCCCTCGCTGTATCTCGCTCACCTTTTAATGTCAGCTATTTTAACATTGTAGGTGCGACTCACATTTTGTATGTGGTTCACCTCAGTTTATAGGCTTTTGACCTGGGCCATTCAGCATATTTGGGTTTATCAAACATTAATCAAGCATGTACCCCGCATTGTCTCGATCGGGGGTATTCTCAAGTACAGCAAGAAATCACACATATCCCTTCTTTTTTGAATGGCATTCTAATCATTTCACATTTCCCATATTGACAACGTGAGTATTAACCGACCATACACGATGGACTGATATGACTAGCTGATGATAAAGGAGAAGCCGGTTAGTCTCGTTCACCCAAAGGGGCGCTAACCATGATCCATCCCCCTGTTGTACTTCTGTATAATTAGATCAACATTGGAGATACTTGTATGATATACACAGCGACCGAAAGTTCAGCCGAGGTATTTCAGCTTTTGTATTGCCTTTCCATTTTTTCTGCCCATGGAAAGTATTGTCGGAAGATTTGCTTTCAATAAAGAGATTCATTCAAGGAACACCACAGCACCACGACTTTTTTTGGGATTGATCCTTGGAAGCCAGTCACTATTTAAACAACATTCTCATGTAGCTGTCCTCTGTATGCCTACTTGACCATTTTATGCGGTAGAACCAATTGTCGTCCTACGACAAGTACTGGCTGAATGGGTGGCTACTTTTGCATTCACAGATGTTAAACCAGCACTGATTGATAGTGGAAGATACCAGGTGTAGTTCCGTACATTTGCCAATATTGGTTTCTGCATGTCCATATTCACACAGCAAAATGACAATGTGGTGAAAGTGGGATGTTATAAATATTTATAGCGGGAAGTACGCTCGCTACTGCTCTGAGATCAGCTGTAACACGGTCCATCTATATCTAATATGAGAGTGTATTCATTTGGTAATCCTTACCTTGCTGCCAAAAATATGTATTTTCTCAGCTAAGACTTATTTGGAATAGTGTGATTGACCTACGTCTATGTGTCTTCAGGGCTACTGTGTATGATGATGTGTACAGTCATAACACAGCAACAGACATGGACAGATAAACAATTTAATTTACTTCCACTAACACTTGACAAAAAACAACTGTGACAACTCACCATAACCATTATAAACACTTACAAAGGATATCTTAAAAGGAGTCACTGATCATATCTTTTCCAAATAAACCAATATGTATCAGTGCTGTCATGTAATGTATTAATGTGTCATGATTTTCACAAAATACATAGGTGAAACAGTGAATCTTACAATCAGATATTGATCTTATATATCTATAAGTCTTTACTTATGTTTATTTTGAATTTTATCAATATGAAATCTTGTAAGTGAATAATATCTTTTTAATAGCTACTCCTTTGGTGTCGTCAGATTGATTTGTAACATACGTTATATATGGGTAACATAATGTTTTGTTTTGTTACAAGCTGGTGTTGGTATCTTGTCATCTTGACTTCTTTATAGTTTGTCTTTATTGGAAACTTGTATTGGTCCGAAGTCCGCTTTCATCCCATATCATTTATTCTACTGATATCTAGCCAATACCTAGTTAACCATATACCCACTTCTTTATCGCAATTCATCTTAACAATTGGACCATGTCAGCAATTTTCCAGACTGGTGTTCTTTTTTACCAACGAATGGGGGTACTATAACCGTTGAGCTCCATGGTGCACAATACCATATGGTCTTCATATTACTCTTACGATGTTGAAATGCAGTAACGGGCATCCCTCCATGATTCCGATTTTTATTGGAACTTGTATGTTGATATTTGGTAATGCTGGCCACCACTCTACCACCCCCCCCTCCCCCCCCCCCACAGTTAGCTTCATATGGGACACAAGGAGATATGCTGTACCCACTCACTGATTGGCCTCTCAGCCATAAGTCCTCATATTTCCATTACCAGGTGCGCATGCTACACTCACATAACATCTAAGGGACTTATCGGTCACGTGATCTGAAAAAAAACTAGTGTTATTGACATGTATACATGCACACTTCATATGACCGTCACATCAACTACTGTCCAAATTATCATTAAAAATCCTTTTGTCTTTCCACCACGAAGGAGAACAATAGATATCTTCTACATAAAAGCATCTGAGTTCAGAGCGCTTTACGGTAAACGCAATCTAACTGTTCAGCTCATTATGGAAATACTTTATTTCAATATATTTCACCTCCCATAGGGATGGGGTTCACTACGCCTCTGGACAAATTATAATCGAATTGAGGGTGACTCGAACTTTCCTACGTCTGTTGGGAATATAAGTATGTGGGATCAGTTGTAAACTGTTTGGCCATTCATGACAGTTTTTTAATTTCCTCCGCACCCCTATTTGTCTTATGTTTTTTTGGCTGGAGCATTATAGGCTATTTCATCATGTTTACTATTGAACTAACATATATACATGACATAAGAATTATTCGACTTATTTTTCTGCTTACTTCTATATTGCTCAATGGTCAGCTACATGTCCGATATTCTAGAGAGGGGTATTAACAAGCTTACCCACCAATTCATAGAAGTATTGTAAACAGGTTCGTTTATTTGAATACGCCCCTGGATATATAGAACAATACTCGATTGTTACGATTGTGACCAGGCTTTATTTATAAAACAAGATTAAAATGTGCTCAAACGCACCTTTTAACAGTCTATCTGTCTGGTTATATTACAAGATGTGGAAATGAAGACGCTCTGTTGATATAGATAGTATTACTTCGATTGACGGCTCTTACCAACTGAAACCCATGAATACCTATGTTATATACAATATTTTCAAACAAAAGTATCAACTTTAACCTATTCACCTACCGCATTAACCCCATGACAACACAAGATCAGTATTATTTAGCCCGACCAATCGTCGTTTTTGTTCTTATATTTGTTGCGCACCAATTCAATTAGGAGTTAAGTACACAGGTAGGCTATACTCCGTAAAACACTAAGAGTTTCTTTCAACAAAACCACGTTATTATAAATTAAATTTGTATGAGCAGTAAATGATTCATGCTGTCAGGCACCCCCCCAAAATATTAAAATAACCATTTTGTGTTATTAATTAAATAAGATTCCAGAACTATTTGCGTCAAAAAAGGCTTTATTACATCATATCTTAGTAAAGGTCATCAACTACTATTTTTTAACCACCAAATTATACAAACTAAATAAATCAGAGCATAAGTGGTGCGTTCAAAACTATGCCAAGGGGTTCTCACATAGTAGCCTCTGTTTCGAAAGATGTGCTGTTGGGTAAACTAGTTACATGTTTCAAGTAATAAACCTAGTATCAAACTGTCTTATTTTACAATAAGAGTTTCTTCATGTTTTTAAAACCTAACATACTGGGATGGAGTTAGTGTATTGTTATCACTGTCACACGATTTGAAATTTCAAGTTAACAAAACATCATATGGCTAAAATACAAGCGTACGGAAGCAAATACAAGTGCTATCGAGCGACGCGTGATTAGAACATTGCATGATTCTGCCTTACATCGCCCCTCTACTCTCCCACTACTTGTTTAATATGTCTTTTTAGTTACGCCGTGTAACTCAAAATACTGGAATGATATGAAATATTAAATTTAGGTCATTTGCAATACAGTTTGCAGTATCTCCAAGGTTCGTTACCAAGATACATTACAGATAGTACTCGTTTCATGAAGCAAGGCGTGGTTATAATAAATGTTGGCTCTATCATATTCAGAACCCGTGAAAGCGTTTCAAATCGTTGTTTCTATGGACTACAGTAGATATACTTAGGGGGACTTTTGCCGTACAGTACATTGTGTCAAGCACTGTTTACCTTTTTCCATTTCTCTTTCTAGTTTAATTAAATTTACTTTCAAAAAAAAGCTCTTTACACATTTACCTTTTTCAATAACCTATATATGTGGATTAAACAATTTTCCACGAACAATGCAAATGATCTCTACAGGTTAAGGCACGATTACTGTAATCGTTGTTAGCCAAAGGGCTCTTAAATCAGAAAGCCACATTACACGTTATAACCATTGGAAAAACGTTAACACATGGGATACACAGTTATTTAATGACTAATTCCTACTAGGTCTAATTACTAGAAAAACAGGTCTGTAAGTTCACTTTAGACCAGGGTAATTTGTAAAAAATACCAAACAATAAAAAATAAATAAAAAACATCTAGTTTCACGCCCCACCCCCACCCTGTTGTTGCAATTTCCATGTTGAAACTTCATTAGGCAAGAATATAGGGTAAGGACACCATAGGATATTCAGGACACGGGGTTGTGTGCATGGTTTACGAAGGGTTGGCTCGCTCATTAACTTGCACGCTCTGCTCTAAGTACATCTCCAATTAAATCTGAATAAAAATGCATCGAATGTTGATAAATCCACTACATTAGCGCTCCGAATGCAAGTAGTAATCCCGATAGATCTGCTCCACAGGACTTTGGAAGTCGGCTCGTAATTTAATACTGTGGTAGCCATTGCCTCAAAGATTCACAATGCATAACGTCAGCCATATGCATGTTACAATTTAGATCCTGTCTGTTGAAATCCTAATCACCATATTCATATCTTAATAGATAGTCGTCCATAACTGGTTAATGACTGGTCGTTTGTTTATTGTCTACTGTACTTACAATCATGACGGGAATATGGGCGCGTGGTTGTCAACTCTTTGGTTACTAATCGTGTGCACGTCTAAACTATGTCCCTACTGAAATTGAGACGTGAAAACTGCATTTTTATTGTCACTCTATAGTTAATATGTCATTCTCCATAACAATCGTGGTATTTACGATTTTATTTTCAGAATACCTGTACACATCCAAAACAGCATTATGATTATTGGGCCTAAACTATACAATCGAAGATCACAATAAATCATCCCCTTATATTAGCATACCGTCTTTTAGTCATTATTATGTGATTACTTTTTAATCTCGATCTGGGGATGCGGGTTGGCTTCGTATTTTTTCCTATAACTTATAATTCTAACCATGTGTAAGGACCACTTGAATTTATAGTAGCTGTTTTTTTCACCCATATGTAAAACTACCTTCTAGTCTTTAATGATAGGTACATCCCTTTTAACTGCTATGCAACAAATCAGAACAGATACAACAATAAAAAATTAAAAACAAATACCCGAACTTTCATAAATTAAGTTCATAGTGTCCATCACCGATCACAACATTGTATTGACACGCACCTCACCAGTTACTCAGAAACATATCAGATGTCTAGGGACCTCAACAATAACTAGGCACTCATAAAAAGTATTGGTAGTAACTTACTGTCACATCGGCTACCATTTAACATTATTTTGATATACTCAAATACCGTTTGTTACATGGGTCAGTTGTTTATATGTTATATTACTATGTCTTGTATATTTAAGTATTCCAGTCGCTTCACAGTCTTGTTATGCCATGAATGTATTGACCAAATCTGAAAATGACATCCATTAGTATTCGTACTCTAAATCCGCTCTTTTGTGGTTTTACCGATATGGCGTCCAGTAATCCCGTTCTCGTTACGTTTGTTTTTATTACCACCCAAACTAGTAAAAATTAGTATACCGTACTGAACTGAGTCTATATTCTAGACTCTAGCATCGGAAATGGTATTTTTTTCGTAAGTTCGACTATCGCTTATTACTGTTTATTAATCAGCTACTCATTTGGTTAATTCGTTGAGTTACCGTGTTATATTGAATAACTGGTGCATTGTAAAATGTTAGGTCTATCTGATCCACCCCAATCTATCATATTCACGTTTTGTTTTGTTTCAACTGCTCTCTCGCTCTGTTTTAGTAGGATCATACTACTCGTTTCAAGTCCCCCTGTCTAGGCATGACTTCAACCTGATGTCTATGTCTTTAGAGGATCTCACATCAGTATTCCTTGGAGATGGTTTCTCAGTTGCATGTCTCGTATTTTTTTGACATGTTCAATGTCCCGATAGCTACGGCTAATGTCTAGTACATGAAATTGTGGTACATAGATGGTCTAAATGACAACTATGCATAAGAAAGCACTCATTCCTAGAAGATCAGGTCATAGTAAATTTCCAGTTGCATCGGTTATTTCTTGTTTCTCAAAGTAATTTACCTACATGTCCAAAGGTTAAGATCTTTAGAATGTGATGCTTTTTTGGCTACAATTTATTGTTCACAGTAGTCGTTATTTCCTGACAACTGATTCTTGTCAGATATTTCACTGGAATTATAATATTGATGAAACTGTTGTGCACTATAATGTGGAACGTTTATTGAGAATTGGCAAAAAGTATTTACATACTAATTAATTTGCATTTAGAAACTGTCGTACCTCGTTTAATTCTATTCACTGATACTTTAAGGTAAATTTCATTAGTTGACTGGAACAGTGTCAGAATAGTCTAGTCCAGCTTCATCCTTCGTTAGTCTCCCCGATGAACTTGTCGGTAATGATGTAAAGTGACTTTGCTATGTGTCTTCATTTCTGTCAGAAGCGATTATTTTGCGATTTCGGTGTTAACGTAAAATAGTATTTTATTCTGGGCTTACCAGTGATTCGGTTTAATGTAGTATAATCAGTTACTGTTATCTCTGATACATATGTTTAACTAACGTCCGCGCCGTATGAACTCACTCAGTATTTCCTTTCACTCTATCCCGTGTTGCTATGTAGCATACAGGAGCCCATGTTTCTCGTCGACTCAAAGATCACTCAGCTGTGACGCATCACGGCCAAGTAAGGTGTACCGCTTCTTGTGCACATGATAACACGTGAGGCACACGCTAATAATCGGACTAACTAGCCTGGAGTAAGTCTGATTTGTCGTTATGATCGACCTAGATCATCTGGATGGACCAGGTAATCACGAGGCTTGTCACACCGCTTCGGTCGGCTCCACTTTTGGGAGGATAGATTGAAACCCTGTGAATATCACAGATTTATAAATGGCGTTCAATACCTCAGCCTCAACCGTCTCCTCCAGGTTTCTTTCATTTACTCTGTTATCTCTATGAACCCAGTAGCTAGACCCAGGATTCTTTTGACCCCTTTGCTATCAGCTTCATAACTCATTATCGGATACATCGCTCATTAACGTAGGTCGATAATTTCCTAGGGCAGACGTATCTATTGTAAGACTACTATATACAACACGCAAACTATCCCATACCATCTAGCCTCACAGCTATCGTGGTCTCATGTAATAAGTGTTCTTAGGTGGTTGCAAGCAGCATTTTTAGATACAACGCCTGTAGACATTATTCGCTGTTTAGCGTTAGTTTTTTTCAGCACATCGTAGTGAATCTCCTAGATAACATCTCTGAAATACTTTAATACACGAGGATTTTACAGTAGATCCCCCTTAAGGGTTAACTTTTTTTATTTTTTTTACGATGCCTCTTAGCACTGTCCACATGATTCGCTTGGCTAATCCATTTGCTTTCCAGGGTGTCCCTGTCCCGTTTCGAGGTGGGCCTGGCCGGTACGGGGGTTATATCCTGAAAGCATCTCGACACTCGATCGGATGTGTGTTCATAGCTGTCAAGCTGTGTGAGACTTTATCAGTGTCCTGTTGCACGAAGGCCATCTCGTTAACTTACATTCACAATTATATATTAAGGAAGAGTTCGCCCTAAAGTTGCTCATCTTGTCAGATCACTTACAGTTGTCATGAAAAGATACTGAAATGGTTCAAGATTCTTCCCAACCTAGTCTCATGGAAATAAACACTAGATACTTCGATAGTAAGCACTCATGGAATTCTCCTGGCTCAATACTTAACCTGGCACAAATCTCCCCAAATCTGCTACTGTTCCAGGCTTTTATTGTTTAACTTTCAAAATGGAAGCGGCTCATCGCTTCGTTGCCGTGATTTATGATCTAGAGATTTGTGATAGCTCATAAAAACTAAACGAAGGCGTGGGATAGGGCATGGAACTATACGCATCCTAAGTGATTATATCAAGCGAGTTTCTACTTGAGAAATCGCTCAGGCCACCAAGTTCCGTGTGCAGACAGTGTTCAGAAGTGAAAGTTACGCTTTTCCCCCGAATCGCCTCTCCCTAACAATACCGGACCACAGTATATTGTGAGTATTCATAAGGACGTACCCAAATCGTGGTTAGTCTTTCATTTTGTTGCGCTCCCAAAATCATTTATGGTGTTTCCACATGGTAAGTGCTATGATCGTTTTTCGTAACGTTGAGGGTCATTATGTGGGACTGAAATGACTGTCTATAAAATAAATTTTATGAGCAGATAGGGATGATTCCGAATGCTGTCAGGCAGCCCCACTATTGTATTTATGGTTAGACCTGTCTATGTTAATTCCTGGACGATTGTGCGTATCGTTTTACATATTCCGTTGTCTGCAACGTATCGTAAGGTACCGAAATAGTCCAAATTTATAAAGACTTCGGTATCTGCGTCAAAAATATGTAGATGTTCTGACAACCTCCTGTCTTCGAACGATTCTGCTATGTCCATAAAAGGGCGAAGGTGTAGACTGTATGTATCACTTGTATTGTCCGATAGAAGTTAGTGCTTTAGCCGTAAACAATTCGCAGAGTCAGAGAATCCTGTGTAGCGCGCCGACGGTCGTCGTTTATTGGTTGTCATTTGCGTTCCCGAGTTCATTCGCCCAGGTCTCTCTCTTTGGAGTACTTGTTGATATTAGCGATCGGTTCGTTCGTTTTGCGTAACATAAGTGTAGTATATAAGGGCACATGAACAATTGCTAATTTAAAATTTAGTCAACTATTCATAGGACTAAGGTACAACCCGTTTCTATATAAATAGGCAGCTGGACTGCATTTGTTCTGGGTGTTGGGGAATTTTCGCGTGGAGGTTGCGAATGCCGTAATATGTATCGGGAACTCAGTGTCATAATACTTTGCAGCTTTCGATCTTGGAGCTTCGTAAATTGGTCGCCTTTTTGCTCGCCTGTGTGATATCAAAAATGGGGAAGGTACTTTGAGCTACGGTTCGGTTACCAGTCTTCCTTCGCTTATTATTATTAGGAGTTATTAGCGTTATAGGTCTAGTTGGAATTTATATAATATGTGGTTTGGATGACATCTAGGCCAACGTTCAGACGGGGGGGTCTCGTGTTGGACCAGGTTTCGCTTATGCACGGGCTTGACTGGAAACGTCTAAGTTTGATGGTTAGACCTTATGGAGCGGCTAGCAAAATCGAGATGGGAGTCATTTTTTATGGACTATTGATCAATTGATACACTAACTGTGCTGACATTTTCTGTTTGACAACATGTTATATTTTATCCTCATCTTGATCTAGGCATACGTCAGCATCTGGACATTTATTGTTCATTTATATCTATTGAACATTAATAATCTGCAGCGGACTCACGGTACCCAGATAGTTTACTATCGTATCGATTATTCAATACAATCGCTCATGATATGTTGGTGTTCATACAAGTCAACTATTGCGTATTTGATCTCTATAACATGACCTGTCAGTTAACATGAGTTTGAATGAGCTGCCATTCGTCGAGTCTACATAATGCACCTGATGATAAAACATATTATGTATCATTGACATGTTTATATGCTGGGGGGCTGTGCACATAACATGGTATGTATAAAACATGCTAAAGAACGAAGTTACACCATTTTTTTATGACTCTATCACGTCATGTTTCGTACCTGTGGGTTGTGTACCCTGAAACTGTTCTACCTGACAACACACAGCATCTTACCGCAACAAGTCTAAAAACCTTTACCACGATTAGGATCAACGCCACACATCTTGCCTTGTAATACCTGGTGGTAAGATAGAAGGTGGGTATAATTTTCTGGCAATCGGAGCTATAATTCGTCCCTTAAGGGTGCGCATCAATTCATGGTGGGTATATCCACTAGTATTGGTTTTATTGGTCCCAGGTATGGGACCAAACTCTCAAAAGGGGGTCAACTAAACCCAGTACTCATCGATCATGCAGACTACATACAGCACAACAGATTGCATGTTATGCTAATTTACATCACTTTGATGAAATTTGTGTTTCGAAATTGTAGCTCACGCAAGTAACTGACTATCTTAGTTGTTGATATTTTGAAACTACCCGGCCGCTTGCTCGTGTACGTGTATTGAATAGTTTGTGTCTACAATAATAGTGAAGGACAAGTACCCACGAGCCGAATGGATTTCCCTGATCTGTTGAGATGAAGGGACAAGTGCCGTAACAAGCTGTTCCGGTACTACAGAATTACTGTTGCAGATTCAGAAAGGTCAAGGTTCATGACAGCTATTTCCAAGTTCAGAAAGCGGGTTTCCTGTCAGATAGCCTCATTTCCGTCGTCCGTGGCAGTGTACGAGAGAGCAGATTATGGATCAACGGTCTGTTGTTTCAGTGTTCCGAAGAATGCTTAGCATATTTTTATTATTTTTTTTTCATCCTGTTCGTGGAAACTGTGCTGTACGGTTGTGGATACATAGAAGTTAAGTGGGCCTGTTTTGTTTGTGAACTGTGCCACCTTATGTTCTACACTGACTCTTCGGTTCTCCCCACATTTTTTCACATTCACACTGTTTTCATTTCATACATTTTATCATGTATATTTATGGATTTGTATATTTATCACTGTTCCTATATTAAGCGGGTTTACTACAGTTGGTAGACGGTGTCTTTCTGTAGTTATGATACCACGTTCACAGAGGTTCTATCTGTTAGCGGTTTTCGTTATGGGGACTGTGCGAAATTTCCCCTAACTGTGAAATTTGCTAAGGACAATCGTTGCATATATCTGTTTAGTTGTGACGAGTTGTGCATTTATTTTCGTTTTTTTGTTTTTTTATTTTTTTGTTTCTCTCCTTTCTTTCTGTTTTTTAGTTTCGATTTAAATTGGTTTGTCATTTTGTAGGTATACTTCTTTTCTATGATTTCAGTTCTTCACGTAAATTTTTGTGTATACACTGTAGCGATCATTTGTTTGTCATTTGCTTCGCATTTGTCTTCATATTTCCTTTCTTTAGGTTCTCGCTGTTTATTTATTTGGACCTTATGCCGAATGTTTCGTTATTCGTTTGACCTTCTGTTATTGATTTACTAATTGAATTACCCCCACTGACTCTTCTGCTTTTTGTTTACATTGACTCTGATACTTTTGTTCATTGATTTACATGTTTTGACTCTGATTTTGTTATTGTTCTACATTTGACTTACGATCTTTGTTTTGCTTTACATTGTTCCCGTGGTTTACTTCTGTATTTATTGTTTACATTGTCTTGTTAATTGTTTGACATTTAGTTTCCTGCGCCTAGTTAGATTTTCACAATTGTTTTCTTACCATATATGCTCTATGCAACTATTGGATCTATAAGTTGCACTTATCTAACTATATCTGGTGTTTTTTTCTTTGATTTATGCACATATTGTAGTGCTGGTTATGATAAATAAACTGAATCGGTTTATGCAACTGATTGGGTTGAGCTTATAGCTGACTCACTGTTAATTAAGAGGTGGACTTGTTGATATTTATTTATCACATATTCTGATCAATATCAAAACTTGGTGTCAAAGTCTTGTTTCCCTACATGTGATTGGAGTTAAACGCATAGTATATAATTTACAAAAGCTACTTTTATTAAGTCTTGTTGCCCTATTAAGATTGAAAATAAGATATATTAATTTATTTCAGGCGTTATGTGCTCACAATTTTAGACATCATGTCTACAATTTGAGTAATTTTTTGACAGGCAGGGTAAAGCCACCTTGGGCAAGACAGGTGATAAATTTAGAAGGAATCTTTGCGATATGTTCGCAAAATATGCAAAAGGCAATTGAAGTCGGAAGAAAAGGAAATGAAAGAACTAATGAACAAAAGAGAATAGTTGCCTGGAAATTTAAAACTGCAGATGCAGGTAGATGAAAAGAGATTACAAATGGAAATGGAAAAACAAAAAAAAGAGAAGCTGAAGATCTCAGGAGAAGAGACTTACAGGCTGAGGTTGAAAATAAGAGACTTGAAAAAAAGAAAATAAGAGACTGAAAAAGAAGCTTAATAAGAGACTTGAAATAGAGCTGAAAATAACAAGATTAGAAAAACAAGCTGAGGCTGAAGAAAGAAGGTTACAAAGAGGAAGTCTGATGAGAGAAAAGCAAAAATGGAACATGAAGAAAAAAGGCTCTTTAGCTTTGGAGGTTAGAGAAGTTGAAGTTATCTAGTAATGCTTTTGATTGCTAATAAGGTATCATCTTTGAATAAGTCTTGCTAATGCTGTTGATTTCACAAACTTAATTTACCAATGCATTTCCAATGCTTCAATTGTTGATATAATCATTTTATCTAGGATAGATTTGAAAGTGCATGTAAGGTGCATAAATATTGATAAAATGAGGCATTATATGTTTTATGTTTAGCACATCATGTCCATAGATTACTTAGAGGTGTATTGCTTTGACTTTGTTGGTGTATGGTAGATGTGCTGACAAGAACAAAATATGAGGTTGTCAGGGCGGGCATTGTTAATGACCAGTACCAACTTAAGGTTGAAGAGGAAGGATTTACGTCTTATAACCATTTAAAAACTTTACCAGAAAACTGGAGTTGCGGAATTCTCTAGAATTCATCTCATGGCATACGTCTTACCTTTTTTACGATGGGTTGAGCTTTCTAAGACAGGAAAGTACATTTGAAGCCCATCATGGACTTACTTACTCTAGAATTGACAAGGTTTGAGGATCTTCTGTTAATGAAGCTTTTCTTTGGGCTTTTTCGGTGGACGGTATTTCTGAGCGTAAGCCTAAAAACTTTAAAAGAAATGGAAGAATACTGTTTAGCCTGTATGTTACTGCACTTCACATAATCATCTAAACCAATTAGCACAACTTATTAATAGGTACCCCAAAAGAAGGCATCTGCCAGTTGCTTTCCCCGCAACCCACCCCCCTACCTTATGGCCACAGAATTTTTTATGCCCCCGTAAATTTCAGGGTAGCCAGGCTAAATTTCAATTAATAAAGTCAGTAATCCGTATATTATGCCAACTAGAAACCTAGTTTAATCAATTTCAGGGAGATTCACTTCTTCCCAGAATGGAGACATAACCTAATATTACCTCGGTATTCTATACTCCACGGTATAACTTTAGAAAAATTTTCATAAATTATCCTCTTTCTATATAAGGTAATCGGTATAGAGGAAAACTTTTTTCCCCCCTAGAGAGACCCTTACAAATACCAAGCTAATTAGAGGTTCTCAACCAGCATAGAGTTGGTAATGACAGTTATGGAAACTGGATACTTTCAGCAAACCAGGATAAAAAATCTCAACTGTATACTGGAACTCTTAATTGATTAATTGTCAGAGGCTACTATTGCATAGGGTTATGTCGGCTAGCTCTCCCCCTACATAAAGATGTCCAAAGCACTAAGACAGACCCCCAAACATCTAGAGTCCTATAAGATATCCTCAAAACGAGTACGTGTATGCCAATCTATCTCCTGCCCCCCATACATATAATCTAATGCAAAGTGACCAGGGCAGATAATAAGACGTTGCTATTCGGATCCATAAACCCCCCCCCCCGTACCAGTCCTAATACTTCGAGGGATGCTCATCTTCATTGAGCTAATTTAGGGCACGTAAATAATTGTATCCAATGTCAGTATCTTCTAATTTGATCTCAGAAGTGGTAAATAGCTAGTATTGTAGGTTACTCTACGATAGTGTGTGTCATCATTTGCCCGCTCTTCTGCTAATGTTGCTCTATGATGGGTTGAGAGGTTCTCTTTCAATATTTATATTATATTCATTACAAGGGGCTTGTTATAAAATAGTAACAGTCTGTTTTTCTACTTCCCTTTGGTGTTTTTGTTTTTTTCCTTTTAGGTGTTGATTGTGATTCTGGATGTACTACTGTCGGGCGTTAGGCTCAAAACTTCCTTGAATAGATCCTTTCCCTGTGACTACAGGAAAGGTCATATACAGAATGTGTCTCACATTTGGTGGCACAGTTGGAAAAAATATCCCTACATGCCATAATTTTACATATTGCTACTCCTTTCTTCACGGGAGAGGGTCCACGCTGTGGGTCTACTTCCAAACAGGCTATTGCGGACCTTATTACTATTGGTCGTATTCCACGGAGTTTAGGGGGGAATTGTACCCACAGCAGAGTGATGTTTGGGTAAGAGCAAAACATTGTAAGCTAACCAATGCAGGCGTGGTCACAAGAGCACACTGCTCTGGAACTCCACTCAAACTTCATCTCAACTAATAATGACTGATGAATGTAAATGAACAAATAATTGCTCACTTGAACTATTACTACCACGTGACTCATTTATCAATTTGCCAAGAAGAAGATCCAGTTATTTGTACAAAAAATTTTCTTAATTTACTAGACAAAAAAAAGGTCGATCCCTAATCATCAAATTACATAATACGAAAATAATAACTGTGAGATCTTCCTATGGTAGAACGGAGACACACGCTTACTAATGTACGTATGGTCTCAAGACCTTAGACCTACAATCCACTTCTTTACACAAATTACTTTGTCGACATAAGAGCATGATGGGTGTATTGCAAATATTCACCATGCAACATGCTCTTGACATCGCTATGTGCCTGGACCACTTTTTGGGTTTTCTACCGTTCAATTAGTAGTGAGAGTTCTCTGCGGCGCTTCTTCTTTTGGCCATGTGGGAGCAAGGGGACATTCAGTATGTTCCATGTTCGCTCTTGCAAAGTATGTCAGTGAGCGTCACATAATCTAATAAGGTACCAACGACATGCTGCGCCTATCCCAGGCTCGACTGGACATTCCTATTCGCGTCTTTGCAATAAACATTGGCAATAGTATATTATTCACCGCGTCAATTTATAAGATATTAATGTAGGCCATAGAAGGACTTCAATTATATCCTTACTTGTGGTACGAGTATGTTGCTCACGTTGGGAAAGGAGCGGCTCGACAATATACATGTCCCTAAGAGCCTATCAAAAGCATCCTCAACTTGCTGCAGTTGTAATCTTCGAAGTTTCGCTCTTTCTGTTTGAGCTATCTTTGACTATTTTTCTCCTCGCTTGGGTTTTCATCCACGGTGATATTATTGTCATGGACCATTGGCATTCATCAACCTTATATCGACCACTATGACCAACAGTATCGGTATCTGGTCTTATGGGCTAATGTCTTAAACTCCAAACAGTGTCTGCCTCAGCAGTATCATATATCAACACAAATTGTCTAATGGCGCTTTGGTCGATCGTTTTATTAGGATACCTCTGAAAATACTTTTACATTGGCCCTAAATATTTAATACTGAGGATCATCCTCAGGATTGGGACTAGGGTCTCTATCCACCGCGCAGGCTCTCTTTCGGCGTCTATTAGAGTCGTAGCTCAACAATGAACATTCGGGGATTTTCCCCTTTTGGAACTTGTTTCTTTGCGACGCGCAAACGCGCGGCCCTTCTGTCTTTACTTCCGATTATATCACTGCCGCATAATATTAGCGATGAGACTCTGTCTTATTATGAGTACCGTCATTTGTACTCTTACGGAAAAAAACAGTCGCATTGAGGCAATGCACGAGTCTAGGCAATATTCGTCTTACCGAAATTTCCGCTATAAGAAAAGGCGCAAGGCAGTTTGTCGACATTCTAGTGAGATAGATTGTCCGTACGACATACTTTGTCCCAGGGGGTCCACTAAAGCTATCCGTGATACGCTAATTCCTCTGTGCAGAATGTGGGAGAACCATGACATTTTTAATTTGTCATGGGACCTAACGGGCTTACCATTATCGACACATTAGTTCATCCAGAAAGAATTTCTCCGTATGGGTAAAAACGAAGTTTGGGTGTCGATATTCGATGGAAAGCATACTAAACTTTCTCACCATTAAATATCTGATCACGGGAAATTTCATGAATAAGACCCAGGACTTTTTGCAGCGATTTTCAGGGACAACAGGACAAATTCTTCAAGTCAACCTCATGGTCAATACTCCTTCGCTGTCAGTTATTCAGGATGAGGAAAACTACTTTCTTTATCTGATGACTCACAATCTTCCCTAATTTCTATGGTCCACCACCTTCTATTTTACGGAAAGATACTTGGGAAAAAGTGATACGTCTTATCCCTCCA
>JAMPIV010019252.1:195000-294855 GCA_024509875.1 Oreohelix idahoensis | reverse complement strand
GTTGACGGCAAGACCTACCTCTGGTGTAATATGTACGAAGTTAAGCACTGTTTTCTTTCGCCTTCTGAAAAATAAGATTGGCCATGATTATTACCATTCCAGTTACTATTATTATTGGGAGTATGTGATCGATTATAATTAGTGTTATGTTGACCATTGTGGTAGTTTGTTTGAGGGGAATAATTTCTATCTCGTGATCTACCTCTGTTGAACTCATTTTTATTGTTGAAATCATTATTATGTCCCTTCTGAAAGTTAACATTGTGATTTCTTTGGAACCTGCTTCTGTCTACACTGTGATGTCTTTGTTTGTTATTATGATTGTAGGCCATATTAGACGCCACAGGTAGAGGTTCTCTTAATGAGGAGTTAGAAATGGTTGCATTCGGATGTGCCGAACAGTAGTTTAAAGAAACTTTTTCTAACTCGTCCATAGTACCTGGTTTACGCTCCTGCAAATATGCAAAAAATGGCTGGCTAACCGAAGATAATACCTTATCCCGTAGTAGTAAATCAACTAATTTGTCGTATGATTTGTTGACGTCTGCCAGTTCAACCCATCTATTAAATGTATTGCGTATGTTCGCAATGAATCCTGCAAAATCTTTTGGAGATTCAGGTAAAATTCCCTTAAATTTCAACCTACAGTGTTCCTCGTCCAGGTGAAACCTTCGTAAAAGCAAGGACTTAATAGCACCGTAGTTATTTGCTATTGATGGGTCAGCATTTTGAGAAGCCGTCAATGGTTCTCCAACCAAGAATTCATTTAACTTGAGTACCCATGACTCTTCAGGCAAATGATTTGTTTTGCAAGTCTGTTCAAAACGTGACAGGAACGATGAAAAGTCGTCCACGTTTAAGTTTAGAGTGGGTAATTTAAAGTTGTAGAAATGTTTAGTTTGGCTGGATGATGATCCATTTTGTGCGTTATTATTCTGGGTTGCATCAGCACTTTGTGCTTGTAATTTTGCTGTCTCCAATTTGATACGCGCCAATTCCATTTCTTGTTGTAAAATAATTTCCTCTCGTTTCAATTTATTCTCTTCTTCCTGTCTGGCGATTGCTCTTTGCTCTTCTCTTTCACGTTGAGCAATCTCTCTCAATCTATTTTCCTTGTCAATTTGCTTCATCTCACGTTCTGCTTCCTCTTTCTTTAATGCAGCCTTTTGTTCCTCTTCCTCTTTCTTTAATGCAGCTTTTTTTCTCTGCTTCTTTTCTTTCATGTTTTTCCAGTTCTGCCTCAGCAAACTGACGAAGTTCTTGAGATTTATAACCATATTCCTTACCAATTTTAACGAAATGGTCTATAGTAAGTATTTTGACTTTTATCTGTAAGTAATTATTGATAATTACTGATTAAAATAGTCAATAGTAGCTTCAGAGTAATTATTATACTTACTCAACTTAGAGATATTCAATATAAATAATCACAATAGTACTGAACTCTTATGTCTAAGTTCAACCAATAGACAATATTTTGTAACAATATTGTATCTAAATACGAACTATATCATAAATAGTTATGATATCTGTTAACTATAATGTAATTACATCACACAATTAATCTCAATATCCAATAATGTTGGGTATGATTCCTAGTAATTATATTGTTCAATGTACTAAGTCACTCTCTTAGTACCAGAAAAGTATATTAAATAATATACAATGGGTCTATTACCTCAAAGGTAGACTATAAGATTATTTTATTTGGTCAATATATATATTATATTATTATGCCCTAGGCATCTCTTATAAATTGTAGTGCTACTTTCTTGGACTATCACTGCATAATTATGCAATGTCCCATATTAAACTTAAATATCAGAAAAAATTAATTAAATTAAATTACAAGTGTATTATTGCATATAATATCATATTATTAATGTAGTATTTAATATATATCATGAGGACAAACAAAACAATGATGCAACTAAAGGGTACAAACAATGTTAAGACGCAAACAAGACATTTTCACAATTAAAAATGAATTTATGAACTAAATAAAACAAGCGGAAGTGTCACAAGCCAAATGAAGGGTCAAGGTCTGACCCGAGGTCAACTTAATATTCAAAGTACACAAAAAAAAATGACTGCAAAAAATGATGACATCACAGGACTCATAACGGACGACCATTTAACAATCATCAAATAAATGATAGTAGGAGGAGACTGGACGAAATAGTTAACGAACATGATACAGAACTGAATAAAATTGTTAACTGAGTACGAATAAAATACACCAGTTATCTACGGAACGGTACAGCTAACACAAATCGTCAAACGACAGCAGATTTGGACAGATAGTCCAATGGCAAACCTCAATGGGGCTTCCAAAAGTGCAATCGTTTAACTGCCCTAAGAAACGACCGAAATCAATTCAGGCATCGTGAGAGCCACAGAATCTAATTTCGGTTCATCCTCCCTACCTCCCACGAATTAACAACACATTAAGACAACAAAAAGTACATTAAACATAGGTAAAAACATGCCGATGTAGGCAGAGGGCATGGACTCAGTTAGCACTGTTTGCAATAACAACAGTTAAACACCTAGACTTATCTTTTCCGTTGCTTATATCAGTGCTAGAGGTCGTCAACAGCTAGGCTAAAGCCCCTGACTGTCTGCTCCTGTAGTCCATATCATGTGTTTGCTTCAAATGGCTCATGTTTCCCCTGGTTAGACTTAGAAACGGCTTGGTTTCTCCGACAGATCACCTACACGACTTTCGGTGACGTCACGGTGTTAGGCATTATAATGAGTACTGCGTCATCTTCGACTGGATCATGTGATCGAAAATTGATCGTAAATATTTGTGGTTAACATGTGCGTAAGGAACAGAAGTTTGTTTCTTTTTTCTGTCGTTCCCCGCATTCGGCCGCCACTTTTGTTGCTGAGTTATTTGCCGGTTGAAGATCATGCACTGAGTATGGTTACTTTAGTGATCTTTTGTTAATCGTGCTTTGTTTAGTATTACGCGAATTAGGGTGAAGGTGTTCATACAACTCAGTAGCATGGTATGAAGAAGTAGTTCATGTAACTTGAACTCAGCAACATTAATGAAGTAATTAATTCCTTCAGATTGAGTCCGTAATATTTAATCACATGTACACACAGGATGATCATTTCAAATAGGAACAGAACATAAGTCCTTATAAGTCATGCATAAATTAATCAATAACGTAGACTGCTGGTTTACGTGTCAATGTCCGTTTAAGGATAAAATGCAGTATTGTCGTCAGAACATCACAGCTATATGCACGCGCAGCTAGACATGGCTACCTGCCGACAGTGAGACTGCGAGTCTGAATATTTCATACGAATTTGACGATTATTCTTCTCCTTCTGAGAATTCTAGTTAAATACTAACCTCCATAAATTTTCCTCTCATATAGAGTTCTAGGACTGACCCTGGTCCATCAAAAAAAATGCATATATAAATGGCTATATCATGCCATTGAATTGGAAGGTTAGAAAAACGCAGCTATTCAGCTTGGCGGTCAAGTAACAAAGGGTCGCGTTTCTTAGTTACCGACTGTGACCCAAACAACGCTATACACGTCATAATCGATCGTGTATGGAGCGTTCAATAATTGAAACATCTATCGCAATATATTAAATGCCTTAACCTTTACAATTGCACGTCTGATAACCTTTAGCAGACGGCGTTAGTTTACTCCATTTGAAGCATGGAGCCACCACTACAACTGGTCCCCCCTTACAGGAAGCCTGCACCAAGCATTCATATACTCTTACAGCGGTGGTTAATGCAGCTATTTATTTTACATGATGAGTTTGTAGAATCGTACACAACTTCATGGAGCCGCGGTTGTGCAGTGGTTAGTGCACTGGCTTCATAGCTCGGCGGTGGGATTTTTTAGACCGCAAACGGCTCTGGGATCGATCCAGCCTCATGAATCGGGTACCAGAGCAACTCTGGGAAGGTTAAGGCGGCCGGCGTAATGTTGACCACATCACTCCTAGTGTGCCGATGGTCAAGAAAATATAGGCCTAACACCATATTCCCAATATGCCTCAATGGACGTGTAACGGGATCCTTGACATTTACCTTACACAACTTCATAGTAATCACCGTGTACGAGATGCCTGAAGGAATACTCCTATTCTTGATGTGTCTCATCACAGACTGCCTGGAGCTGCACGGGGTTTAGCCCTAGTTACTTCTTTCTAAAGGTTTCTTAGTGCAGTAGTTCTCAACGTGGACCATGCCATATTTCTAGGGGGCCACAGGATGACGATAAAGTTTCTTTTCCCAGCTAACAGCGGCTATGAGGGAGCCACAGACGCAAATGAGGCTCAAAAAGGAGGGGGGGGGGGGGGGGGGGCGGGAGCAAAAAATAGGGGAGAATCCCTATCTTAGCGGATTGATTTTCCAGAACTCAAACAACAAATATAAAAATAGCATAAGGAACACCCAGACTCCAATACTGCAGAACTATACTATACATTACCATGAAGAGATCAAGTGATAGTTTTATGACTATAACCGGTCATTGCAGATTCAGATAGTATATGTACAACAAACTGAAAATCGGACAGACAGACAGACAGATATGTGCCCATGTGGGGAGAACAAAAAAAGCAGTAGAGCAAATACTCCAAACCTGTCGGCTCCACGGGATGAGCAGGGTGGAAGCATAGCGTTCTCCCACCCAGTTGAGATAGAAACTGTATCGTGATTAAAGAAGTCAGCTTTATAAGAGAAATGTATGTGATTATTTGAGAGCGAACGAAGAAGAAAAAGAAGAAGAGAAGAACCAAGTTTTATTTTAACACAAGAAATACATTCTTTCTTTGTCTTAAAAACAAAACAAACAAACAAAAATCTGTCACCCATGGTCAAGGCAACTCTGAAAATTCTGCTGCTAGATCATGAGCTAACAACACATATTTCTGCTTCACCTTGTTTTCTTCTTTAAGCTGGATAAGGTGATGGCTACAGGTGCTTCCTTCTGTCATAAGAAAATATTCCATATGCTCTTACAGTGGTGTTTTCTATAGCACTTTATCTTAGATAATGAGGCTGCCAGCTGTAAACACACAACCTCCTTCAGTACAAGAATTCTTCAGTTGCCATTACCTTCTATATTTACGTACTTACATAATGACGTAAATACCACGGGCTCAGAATCGGACATATTCTCATTTAGCAGGCATTTGATCCTCATGAGACCATCAGTAACATCCTTGGAAAATATTGCATTATAACAAAAGGTAATGGTAGTCCCACATTAGTTCCTGCCGTAGGGAAGTGAGTAGTTAGAGACTTTACTATATTAGGTCTAGCTCTTTATGACGTTTATAACACATAAGGAAGGGAAACCCGAGGCCTGTAAACAGTAAATTAATATGAGGCAAACATAAAGGTATGTTATCAGGCACTCGTAGGAAATAAAGAAGTAGAACACTAGACAACAGAAAAACAACAGACATGAGTGGCTTACCCAGGATTCGAACCCTGGACCTTCCGTGCGACAGCCCCGCCTAGCTATGCAAGCGAATCCCACTATCCTCCCTGCCATCTACGCATCACCAGTAAATGATGATTAGATGACAGGTCACTAGTGCGAACCCCAAGACATAACACCGGAAGTTTTACCATGGCTCGCTGCCTTTTCTTTTACTAAATAAAAAATTTTTTGTGAGCAAAGTATGGCAGTTATACATGCTTTAAATTTCATAGCCACATTACTTGTTCAAAATCCCATGTCAGATTACATTTAAAACCTGATTAAGTTATTGTAAATCCACGTACGAAGAATGCACTGAGTAAGTGTTTATATGTACTGTTTATATGTACTGTTTATATGTACTGTTTATATGTACTGTTTATATGTACTGTTTATATGTACTGTTTATATGTACAGTTTTACCCAAATGTATTTGTTGTGTATATCGTCATTGTCCATTTTGCTTCCTATGGAGCAGCAAGCCATCACTGCAGCTGGTCCCTTTGCAGGAAGCCTGTGCCAAGCATTCACACGCTTGTGCAGCGATGATTTCTGTAACAATTTATTTTTCATGATGAAGTTGGCTTGTCATGTATAGGTCGTTAGATTTTCTTTGTATTCATTTGTTTTCAGCTTGAACAAAAAAACAGTTTGATTTCCGATGTACTGACATAAAAGATTGAGAGTAATCAAATGTAGCTTAAAGTTAATGAAATGTAGCTTAAACTTAATGAAATGTAGCTTAAACTTAATGAAATGCAGCTTAAAACGTAATTAGGTGTAGCTTAAACATAATGAAATGTAGCTTAAACTTACTGAAATGTAACTTAAACTTAATTAGGTGTAGCTTAAACTTAATGAAATGTAGCTTAAGCTTACTGAAATGTAGCTTAAACTTAATGAAATGTAGCTTAAACTTACTGAAATGTAGCTTAAACCTAATAAAATGTATCTTACTGAAATGTAGCTTAAACTTACTGAAATGTAGCTTAAACTTACTGAAATGTAGCTTAAACTTAATGAAATGTAGATTAAAATTAATGAAATGCAGCTTAAACTTAATCAAATGTAGCTTAAACATAATGAAATGTAGCTTAAACTTAATGAAATGTAGCTTAAACTTAATGAAATGTAGCTTAAACTTAATTAGGTGTAGCTTAAACATAATGAAATGTAGCTTACACTTACTGAAATGTAGCTTAAACTTAATTAGGTGTAGCTTAAACTTAATGAATGTAGCTTAAACTTACTGAAATGTAGCTTAAACTTAATGAAATGTAGCTTAAACTTGCTGAAATGTAGCTCAAACTTAATGAAATGTAGCTTAAACTTAATTAGGTGTAGTTTAAACTTAATGAAATGTAGCTTACACTTACTGAAATGTAGCTTAAACTTAATTAGGTGTAGTTTAAACTTAATGAATGTAGCTTAAACTTACTGAAATGTAGCTTAAACTTAATGAAATATAGCTTAAACTTACTGAAATGTAGCTTAAACTTAATGAAATGTAGCTTAAACTTAATGAAATGTAGCTTAAACTTACTGAAATGTAGCTTACACTTAATGAAATGTAGCTTAAACTTAATTAAATGTAGCTTAAACTTACTGAAATGTAGCTTAAACTTAATGAAATGCAGCTTAAACTTAATCAAATGTAGCTTAAACTTAATGAAATGTAGCTTAAACTTAATGAAATGTAGCTTAAACAATGATATGTAGCTTAAAGTTAATGAAATGTAGCTTAAACTTAATGAAATGTAGCTTAAGCTTAATGAAATATAGCTTAAGCGTAATTGAAAGTAGCTCAAAATTAATTAAATGTAACTTAAACGTAAATAAATGTAGCTTAATCTTAATTAAATGTAGCTTAAACTTAATTAAATGTAGCTTAAACTTAATTAAATGTAGCTTAATCTTTATTAGATGTAGCTTAAATGCATTTAAATGTAGCTTAAATTTAATTAAATGTAGCTTAATCTTTATTAGATGTAGCTTAAATGCATTTAAATGTAGCTTAAATTTAATTAAATGTTGCTTAATCTTTATTAGATGTAGCTTAAATGCATTTAAAAGTAGCTTAAATTTAATTAAATGATGCTTAATCTTTATTAGATGTAGCTTAAATGCATTTAAATGTAGCTTAAATTTAATTAAATGTAGCTTAAACTTAATTACATGTAGCTTAAATTTATTGAAATACAGCCTGACCTTGACAAGTACTTATCACCGCCAAATTATTTCTGGATTAGTAGAGTAATAATATCATGTCAAGGGTAAGAGAAGTAGAGGAGGACAAATGAACACTTTGGGAAGATAACTGAAGACAGAAATGAAGCGGATGAACAAGACATCGAAGAACATTGGGCGGATGGCACGGGACAGGAAGACTTATGTTGAAGACCTATGTTGAAGACCTGTGTTGAAGACCTATGTTGAAGACCTATGCTCCTTGAGGAGTTGAAAGTTCTATGATGATGATGATCATGCTAGTTGTTGTTGGTCATTATGGTTTATTATGATTAATGTTTTGATAACTGCTTAGTTGAACGATTGTTTGATCTTTTCTTGTTTGTCTCTAAACAATTATTCTCGTGACTACACCTTTTATTATGACGATGATCACTATTATAAACGTATCTGTTTTATGTGAATACCATTTAAAACCCATTGAAGCGGGACTGGTAGAAGAGCATTAAGAAAGAATGCCATTGTGATCTATATATAAACCAGAATACAATTAAACGCAATATTATTCAATTCAATATTTGGATCATGTTAACTGTGTATTATTTTGTTTAAAAGTTTGTGTTTGGCTTCTGGTGCTATTAAAAGTAGTAAAAATATCTTTTCTTGTCTTGTCTCATCTTGTCTCACCTTGTCTTGTCTTATCTTGTCTCGTCTCGTCTTATCTTGTCTTGTCTCGTCTTGTCTTGTCTTGTCTCGTCTCGTCTTATCTTGTTTTGTCTCGTCTTGTCTTATCTCGTCTTGTCCTTTCTTGTCTTGTCTCGTCTTATCTTGTCTCGTCTTGTCTTGTCTCTTCTTGTCTCACCTTGTCTCGTCTTGTCTTATCTTGTCTTGTCTCGTCTTGTCTTGTCTCGTCTCTTCTTATCTTGTTTTGTCTCGTCTTGTCTCATCTCGTCTTGTCCTTTTTTGTCTTGTCTCGTCTTGTCTTGTCTCGTCTTATCCTGTCTCTTCTTGTCTCACCTTGTGTCGTCTCGTCTTGTCTTATCTTGTCTTGTCTCGTCTCTTCTTATCTTGTCTTGTCTCGTCTTGTCTTGTCTCGTCTTGTCTTATCTTGCTTTGTCTCGTCTTGTCTTATCTCGTCATGTCTTGTCTCTTCTTGTCTCACCTTGTCTCGTCTCGTCTTATCTTATCTTGTCTTGTCTCGTCTTGTCTTGTCTCATCTTTTCTTGTTTTGTCTCGTCTTTTCTTATCTTGTCTCATCTTGTCTAGTTTTGTCTTATCTTATCGTGTCTTATCTTGTCGTCTTATTTTGTCTTGTGTTATCCTATATTGTCTTGTCTCGTTTTGTCTCGTCTCGTCTTGTCTTGTCTTGTCTCGTCTTGTCTTATCTTGTCTTGTTTTTTCTTGTCTTGTCTCATCTTGTCTTGTCTTGTCTTGCCTCGTCTTGTCTCACCTTGTATTTTTTATCTTGTCTCATCTTGTCTTGTTTTCTCTTGTCTCGTCTCGTCTTTTATTTATTGTCTCGTTTCTCTTGTATTTCTTGTCTTGTCACGCCTTGCATTTAATGTCTTGTCTCGTCTTGTCTTGCCTCGTCGTCTCGTCTTATCTTGTCTTGTCGTGTCTTCTCTCATGTTGTCTTATCTTGTCTCCTCATCATGTCTTGTCTTGTCTCGTCGTCTTGTCTTATCTTGCCACGTCATGTCTCGTCTCATCTTTTCGTGCCTCGTCTTGTCTCGACTTGTCTTGTCTCGTCTCATCTTTTCGTGCCTTGTCTTGTCTCAACTTGTCTTGTCTCGCCTCGTCTTTTTGTGACTCGTTTCTGCTTCATTATCTGGTATTGTTTTGCCTTGACCTGTCTTGTGTTGTCGTGTCTCGTCATGTCTTGTCTCGTCTGGTCTTGACCTGTCTCGTTTTGTCTTGTCTCGTATTTTTTTGTCTCGTCTTGTCCTGTCTTGACCTGTCTCGTTTTGTCTTGTCTCGCCACAGCTTGGCCCTAAATATCAATGTCCTATTGCTTTAGTTCAATCTGCTCTTGCCTTGAGGCCTCGTTGGGAGCTGAAGTTTTCGTTCTAGTGCCAAGTGTATTGTGAGCTAATGTTGTCGTAGGATTTCTGTATAATTATTATTATTATTATTATTAGGATTTATGTAATATTATCTATCCGCATCTTGAATATCATTGTGTCTCAAATCCACATCTACTGGCGTAGACGCGTTGTAGTTACTGATCCATTCTCATTAGGTGGCCGAGCTTCTTTGTTTTCTGTCTTTCTGTATGCCACACAGGTGCTGGTGGAACAAGAGGTGAGAAGAAGACGCAGGCGTTTGGTGAGATGCAAAATCAGGAAACCTAATGATGACATTACAGTGAAATCCCCAGAATAGTATAGACTGATGGTGAACGAGATGCAAGAAGGAGTTGGGTACTTGTCTGACTTTTTGTCATGTCCTACATTGGTGATCCCATCACACACCTTCTATTATCCCACTCCACGTAAAAGCTAACCCATGAAAGGTCACAACCCGCGGTTGTCGCTTTTGTTGCTCTCCACGCCATAGAGTCACACAAAACGACTACACCTTTGGGCCAACGACTCTGATATATGAGTTGGACATCAACCCCCCCCCCCCCCCCTCTTCCCGGACTTCCATATATGCAATGATTTATCATTCTGTCTCTTCTGATAACATTAATGGCTTTTCTTGAGCATCTCATCTCACAGGAGCTTCAATGAGGCCCCCAGAGCCGTACAGTGCGCCACGATATGTTATATTGTTCTCCCAAGAGCCGCATCGTGCGCCTATTTGATTATAGTCAAGTTTTCTTAAGTCACATCTTTACGCGATATTAACAAATGTTGGATATATAAGTAAACAACATTTCAAAATATTGCTCAGCTAATTTACAAAAAATGTAAATACATATACTAATATATAGTTTTATAAAAATATTTATGTTTACTGCTCGTTTAAAACATACCCTGTGTGACGAGGCATAATTCAGTCACTAATTTGTCTGTGAACATCTTTGCTTCCCCACACTGTACCATCCTTCTTTTTTTTTCTCCTCATACAGTCATTATCTCTACGTACTGATATTATCTTCACTTTGTCGGATTGGCCACAATTCCTGAATGTCTTCCGATGAAGATACATTTAACTGCGTTTTGTTGTTGTTGTTATTTTAAACAAAAATCAATCTAATTAATTTTACCATTGTTGATGAAATAGCTCACAATTAAATATAGTGTTTCAAATATAAGTATAAATCATTAGTTGGGTTAATGAATTAGTTGAGAGAATTTGATGTCTGCACCGGTTTGACTCATTTTTTAATACATATATACATAAAGCTATTAAATTCATATTTTGTTGAATAACTTTCAACTGGGGGCTCATAAAATACAAATGAAAACATATTTTTTTTTCCACCGAAGTGGGCGGATAATATTAAGTTTATAACAACATAGATAACTCAGTTGTTATACTTGCCATTCTACAAATCCCGGAGAGACTTCCTGAAATAAAAGCACAACCTTCTATTTCTATCTCTACCAAGAGTAATCTTGAGCAAAGGTTGGTACCTTTGAAAACTCTCATCCTTTAGCTCGAAGTCTGGCCATTAGTGCACCACTACTGAAGAGCAGGGGAGACAAGCTGCCTCATCCTGTATAAAGGAAAGGCATTTTTTTGTGGGTGTCTGGGTAAATCCTAATAACTGCTTGGGACACAAAGAGTTAAGAGAAAACGTTTTATGAGCATTCAAGTCAAGGACAGTCAGTTTGTAAATTGATAATGTCATTGTCCTCATTTCCCCTTTCCCCCCTTATGGAAAATGAAGCAACCACTGCAGCAGGCTCCCTTGCAGGAAGCTTGCAGCAAAGGATTCATTAGCTCCTGCAATAGTTGTCTTTGTAGCAATACGTTTTACATGATGAGGTTAATAATCATCAAGGCTAAGACTTCTGGAATTTGGCATCAAACGTAAAACCAGAAGGGATGGGCGTATGAGAGGACGCATCCGCCGTGTATACAACCAGTGCGCAACAGGAACAATTAGCATTCATACCCTTCGACATTTGCTGAGGGAGACTGAGCACCTATGGGTTTGCCCGGAGTGCAATGACGTCGATTCTGACTAACATTAACATTAACATGATGAGGTTGCCAGCCCCATGCACAAACTTATATTAGACGCCTCTTACGACATGCATGAGAAAGCAGGAAGACTAAAATATTATTTTATCATATCACATGCTATTTTATGAGCGTTCTATTGACAGAGTAGTGGTCTCTACCAGCAAAGGTGCCGGGTTTGAATCACGGTACCCACACTCTCCAGTCTACCCAGCTGTAAATGGGTACTTGGCTTTGAGTTAAGGAAGGACAAGCAACGAGAAAGGGAACTAGTCACCCCATCTCTCGATGCTGGAATTAATCACCCCATCTCTCGATGCTGGAACTAATCACCCCATCTCTCGATGCTGGAACTAGTCACATCATCTCTTGATGCTGGAACTAGTCACATCATCTCTCGATGCTGGAACTAATCACCCCATCTCTCGATGCTGGAACTAATCACCCCATCTCTCGATACTGGAACTAATCACCCCATCTCTCGATGCTGGAACTAGTCACATCATCTCTCGATGCTGGAACTAATCACCCCATCTCTCGATGCTGGAACTAGTCACCCCATCTCTCGATGCTGGAACTAGTCACCCCATCTATCGATGCTGGAACTAGTCACCCCACCTATCGATGCTGGAACTAGTCACCTCATCTCTCGATGCTGGAACTAGTCACCTCATCTCTCGATGCTGGAACCAGTCACCTCATCTCTCGATGCTGGAACTAGTCACCTCATCTCTCGATGCTGGAACTAGTCACCCCATCTCTCGATGCTGGAACTAATCACCTCATCTCTCGATGCTGGAACTAGTCACCTCATCTCTCGATGCTGGAACTAGTCACCTCACCTCTCGATGCTGGAACCAGTCACCTCATCTCTCGATGCTGCAACTAGTCACCTCATCTCTCGATGCTGGAACTAATCACCCCATCTCTCGATGCTGGAACTAGTCACCTCATCTCTCGATGCTGGAACTAGTCACCTCATCTCTCGATGCTGGAACTAGTCACCTCATCTCTCGATGCTGGAACCAGTCACCTCATCTCTCGATGCTGCAACTAGTCACCTCATCTCTCGATGCTGGAACTAGTCACCTCATCTCTCGATGCTGGAACCAGTCACCTCATCTCTCGATGCTGGAACTAGTCACCCCATCTCTCGATGCTGGAACTAGTCACCCCATCTATCGATGCTGGAACTAGTCACCTCATCTCTCGATGCTGGAACTAGTCACCCCATCTATCGATGCTGGAACTAGTCACCTCATCTCTCGATGCTGGAACTAGTCACCTCATCTCTCGATGCTGGAACTAGTCACCTCATCTCTCGATGCTGGAACTAGTCACCTCATCTCTCGATGCTGGAACTAATTATGTGAAGTTCTATCTCTTCAGTCCCCGACGGCAGTATCTGCTATGGAACATTCTTTACCTTTTTTTTCCCTTTTGGTCCAGACTTTTCAGACACTCTGTATGTCTCTGTATGTCTCTGTATGTCTGTCTCTCCAATAGTAACAATCTACCCGCATAAACAGCTTGGAATAATTGATCAATGTCTTGTTATTTAAATGTAAAGATTGACGAATGGATTAGATCTTTGTTTGCTTAAAATATGTTATTAATGTTGTTTTTGGGTGATTACTGGATTAAAGTTGTCTTTGCTAAGATTTGATGATCAAGCGATTTAATATTTCTTGTATATTATTTAACTGCGCAGCTCAGAAAGATTGGATTGGGAAAAAGAAAAAACACTGCGTGTAACAGAAAATTCTGTTGTAGAAGGTAAAAGATAGTCTCATTGCAGATACTCTCGCACGGGAGTGAAGTGTTAGAGACTTTTATATACTATGTCCAGTATCGAGAGGTGGCGTGACCAGCTCCCTTTTTCGCTGCATTTTCCTTCCCTAACGCAAGAGCAGAGTCAGGTACGCTTTTACAGCTGGGTAGATTGAAGTACCATTGCTGCGAGAGACCAGCGCTCTAACCACTCTGTCAATCAGACGGTCCGGCTGTAATGGGGTCTCGCGTTACGAAAAATGAAACAAGCCCAGTAGCCAGACCATAGTAGTGGCATCGACCACTAGAGGGCTCCCAGTTCAATTATTAGAGATAATATTCATTCAAAATCTCCATATGTTGTTTACCTTTGTTTTTTGTGCCAAATATTTAAAGAAACAAACAAACAAGAATTGATATTGCTATTAACATTTGATTCTACAGCCTCACGGATTTTTGATAAGTAAATTATACACAATTGTAATCATGTAAATTTACTTTAGATATTCCTTTGCTAAATCAAACATTCTACAATATTCTTAATCCAAACAAACTGTACATCTATTTCATAAATTATTTCATTAATTTATTCACAAACTGAAGCAAACGGATTCAGTGCCTCCATACCCTTTCATTTCGATAAATTAAAGTAAACTGTCACTGTATCCATTCAGCTTAAAATCAACATGCAAAGCAACAGTCAAAATAAAACACTTTTAACTAATTCCACCCCACGAGTCGTGCGATGCGCCGTGATATGTTACACTATTCTACCAAGGCCGTCTGGTACCCCCGTTTGGCTATAGTCAGTTTTCCACATAGTCAACAACTCCAATGTAAAGATCTGAGTTTCATTCCAGACTTTGTTCCACTATTTTTCTCAATGTGGCTATCTTGTCTGTACAGGATCTGTTTTGCCTAAAAACATCTCTCAGTGGTCTGATTGAGCACTATTTTAATCTCTCAAGGATGATTATGTTTTATATTTGTCCTGGCACTAATAGCAACATTATTCCTCCAAAATCTGTGCACTCTTGTAAATCTCTCCTTCACAGGCAAATTGACCAGTTAACCTTCCTTCCAATCTGCTGGTATGTCTTCTCTCCCAAACTTTACCGAGTAGTTTGTATAATATCATTGTATTTTAGATATAGAATAAATGTACTTATATAGTAACAAACAGGAGACAAAGAAAAGAAATATATACCGGTTAAGAGAAACAGACAAAGGACACTGCAATGCACGGGGGAAAAAATAGATTACAAAATAATAAATAAAATAAGCAATACAGGAAAATAGAAAGGAAACAAAACAGATAACAGAAAGACAAGTAAAAGTACAACTATATAAGTAAGTTAAAATACAGAACCAAAAAGGGAAGTAATAGTCACGGGTTGCCTCCTCATGCTCCACAGTGATGGTCCAACAATGGCCAAAACCTAGAGTATCTAATGTGGGTCTTCAAGTTATCTAACCTTCGCAGAGATACAGATAGAAGGATGGTGACGCTTCTACCTTGAGGGAGTGTTCACAAGATATTTCAGAAGTCAAGAACAATGCTGAATGTGTCTTAGCAATGATAACGTTTATCTGCCCGACGCCGCTTTTTGTGAAGATATATTATATTATTTAATTTAGCTTGTACAAGCCCCCAACTGAATTAACAGTAAAACTGTATTATTATTTGCTCTATAGGTGTAAATATATATATATATGTCGTAGATTTTTGATAGGGAAATTAAGACTTGGGTTGGTCCCTTCTGAATAGGTTAGAATGAGTGATAGCCACAGTGAGATGTGATAATAGAAATAGAGTTCCACGAGTGAGATGGTAGAAATTTATAGAGGCTGTCCCGGA
The DNA here is from genome assembly GCA_024509875.1 of Oreohelix idahoensis. Classification (NCBI taxonomy): domain Eukaryota; kingdom Metazoa; phylum Mollusca; class Gastropoda; order Stylommatophora; family Oreohelicidae; genus Oreohelix; species Oreohelix idahoensis. Next base: position 279,438 of record JAMPIV010019252.1, on the reverse strand, counting down.
AATCGAGAATCTCTCTCTCTTTCCGCCTATCCTCTACAACAGATCCAAAGGAGTCAGACAGTCTATAAAAAATATGTATATTAATATATATCTATCCACTCACGTGCCCGCACATACAAGTGACGACAGTTAGACACACAGACGTGGGAACAACTATAACAATGATTATATAGATATTATGGGAACGAACTGACCACCACACTGAAATAAATGTAGGTATAGTTTATTTATCATAGTAAACTTACATCACAACATATAAAATACATCAAAAACATATACAAATAGTCATAAGAATCAAGGAATGCTACAATAGTGATAGACCCGTTTGTATGGTCCTCCCCTGGATATATAGCTCACAGTCCCGTTAGAAGAAAGTGATAACCCCAAAGAGTTACAGATACATATGATTGAGTCTATAGTTTCCCCCTTTTAAGGTATGGACAGACTTGATACTCTGCTTTATTCTAATGGTAAATATTTTTAGCAATAACTTGCATAAAGGAAGTTACAACGTGGGTGACTCAAACAAAGAACATCCTTCAGTCTACTTTCACTCGGTTCTTTCATCACGGCCCTGATATACTTACAATCGTGCTGTGGTTCGCCGTCTGACGCAAGCTTTGGGACACTCACACACTTTTTATCTGTTACTGTCGTTTAATGAAGCGGCTCCCAGCTCTGCAGATTTGTTTGTTGGTTTCATCAAAATGGATCCGGGGAGCGTCTGCTTCATGCCATAGTTATTTCAGACTAAAGTTAGTGTCACTTGACTCACGAAGTAAGAATTAGGCTTAAACGAGCACACAATGTCAGAACACGTGGTTTCCCTTAATTAGGAAGATGACCGGTGGACAACTTCTCTCAACAAATAATCTTGGCTCACCACACACTTGTCAACAATGTCGGAAAGTTAATGTTTTAGATTTCTGTAATTTTTCTCGCCACAAGGCAGCATGTACATTAGAGTTAGTGTAGAAATATGCACTGGCTCAAAGGCCCAGTATAAACATTTATTAGGTATGTCTCTGTACAAAACGCCGGCAAAGTTTGGGTTACCCCAGTATTCACTGAATAAAGAAAAACCACATATGAAATATGTTACATATTATGTACTCAATATAACTTACGTTTTTAAAATGAAAGCGTACAGCTTGACTTATCATTTAAAGCTTCCCGTGCAATAAGTTATATATTTAAAAATCGTCAATCCTCATAAATTAGGAATACATACGTATTCCATCAACACTCTTGAGGCATCTAGCATTTATAAGTTAGTTTAGAAAAATTGTTCCCGTCTGATTATTTAGCAGTTAAATTAAATTCATTATAGCTACATTGTTGTTTAAGCTAGAAATTATAATTTCTCTTTTCCACTGTAACTCGTCACTATAAAATAATACAGACTATATAAATTAAGCACTCTGCACCAAATCTAACTAGTGAAATATGAAATAAGCGATTATCACTTTAGATAATTATTATAATATATACCTCAACACACAGAACTACAGGTAATCGCACACTTTAGAATTATACGCTGATATATTTATTTGAAGTCTAGAACTCGGTAAATTTCCGAACAAACTAGGGCTTCGCTATACAGCTTATTCTATTCACGAACAACCTGTCTACTGCGAATTTTGAGGACTGAATGAAAATAAAGTTTAACATTCTGGTTATATCTATTTCCAGACAAAGGGGTCCCACTTTATTTCGCCAAACGAAATAATCTCCCCTTTCCGTCTAAAACACCTTACATCAACTAGAAGACTACCATGAACTGACACTCGTGCGTTTTCACACCTCACGCTGACCAGGCCAACAATGAGTGCCTTGTCAGCTGGGATTTCCAGACAAATGTCTCAATCTGCGCCGAGGAGATGTCGGCTATCGCGCCTCAACTGAGCGCTCAGCCGATGCAACTCGTTTTGGCAGGTGAAAATGCAGACAACTTTGTCGCCTATAGGTCTGGCGAAAGCGAATATTCACAGTGTATTTCGTCTGGTGCAGGGAATGCTGTAGACATATGTCTGCTCCTATGTCTGGCCAGACGAATATATTCACAGTTTCGTCCACTGACACCTAATGCAATAGAATGCATTTTAAAGCTCTCTCTCTGACACGTTATGTCATAAATGCGTTTATCAGTATGAGAAAGAAAACGGTAAAGTTGAGAATGGGGAAGAAAATATTTTTCGCAAACGAATGGTTGCGAAAAATACAGGAAAAAGGTAAAGAGTGATAATAAAATAGAGGATACGGGTGAAAGAAAAAGAAGAGGATATAGGCAATTTATGATCAATAAACTCTCTGTGACAGAACGTCCCCCCTTTAAGATATGGAATCACTCCATGTCTACGTTATGGAAATAAATTTCCTATATCCGTAGCTTCAGGGTGTCTGTCTTCTTCCATCTCATCTCCCGCCTCCATCTCTCTCCAATTCCTACTCAAGTCTACTCCCTAAAGTTTCCTTTCTCTGGAATGTCTCCCATGCGCGCTTGAAAGAGCGTCGCCGCTTCTGGCATTTTTGAAAGATTTCGTGTGTTTGCAGTGGAATTTCCCTGCCACTATCGTCATCTTCGTCAGTTTTGGCGATCGTCAGGAGATAGTCGGAGGTTGGTACCGGTCTCTCCAAGTATCTCTTTAACAGATTTAAATGGAAAACTTTCTACTTTCTTTGAATAGAGATCTGGTAGTTAGCCTTAGAAATCTTTTTCAGGACGGTAAACGGCCCTTGCCATCCGATCTTCAGTTGGTTGTTTCCGGTAGGGAGTAACACCAAAACTTTCTCTCCTGCTTCCAGTTCTCTCTCTTTCGCGACTTTCCTGTATCGGTTAGCGTGCTTTGTGCGTGCTCGCTTAAAGTTAGTCGTTGCTAGGTCCCATCCTAGTTTCAACCTTTCCTTTAAATCCGATACGTATTTACTTGCTGAGACAACTGTCTCATCAGCCTTCTGGTCTGTCAGCGACCAAAGTAAGGCTTCAAGCGGGCCCTTAATGGGTCTGCCGAATAAAAGCGTAGCTGGCGGAAATCCTGTGGACGTATGAGGAGATTCTCTGTAGCCAAATAAAGCTGCAGGAATACAAAGATCCCAATCGTCAGGTTTCACTTGTGCCAGTTTACTTAGCATCATGTTGAGGTTTCCGCTAACACGTTCCACGAGCCCATTTCCGACCGGAGTATATGGCTTTGTGTAGATGTGTTGGGTCCTCAAGATCTTCACGATCTCATCCATCAACAGGTTTCGGTATGGGGATCCGTTATCCGTCAACACTTGCTGAGGAAATCTCAACCGAGTGAAAATCTGCACGAGGGCTTCTGCGACATGCTTGGCATCTGCACATGTTAGTGGTATATCTTCTGCCCATAAAGTGCATGTGTCGACTAAGGTCAGGATAAACCTGTTCCTTCTTTTAGTCCTTTCTAAGGGTCATAAGATGTCGATCACAACCCGTTCGAATGGTGTTCCCACTATTGGCATTTCACCCAAAGAGACTGGGGGTGCCCGTTGCTTGGATGGCACACGTTGGCACTGGGCACATGATTTGACATACCTGATAATATCAGTATTTACTCCTGGCCACCAATAGTGAGTGGTTATCCGTTGGTTTGTGGCGTGCTGTCCCATATGTCCGCTGAAGGGAAGAGAGTGCCCCATTTCTAGGATTTTACTTCTGTACTGTTTCGGTACTAGGAGCTGATTATAACCTTGGTCAGGCTTGCCCGTTCTGCGATAAAGTACGCCATCCTTAGAAAAAAATGTCCCCGTGCTGTTTGGGTTCCTTAGCCATGGGCAGTTTCCTAAAGCAGGGTGCCAAAGTAGGGTCCTTTTGTTGCGCTTCTTTAAGTTCCATGGGTAACAAATTAGGCGCAGGCTCCCGTTCCTTCTTGGTTAGCCCTCTTGTAGTTACTGCTGCCACAATCGGCTCTTCCGGTTTCCCAATAAACACGTATCTACCGCCAAGTATGACTGGGTAGATGGGATCATCCATAACAGCCATTTCGATCGCGCCTCTGACAAAATCGAAGTGGATATCCACCAATGCGATGGGAAGCGCTGTAGGTGCATCACTCTTACGAACTCCACACAATTGGATGGTCTCTGCTGTCTCTTGACCGGGTTTAACCAGGTTTCTGGCAACAATGCAATCATACGAAAGCCCGTGTCAAATAAACAAGAAGTTTGAGAACCGTTCAATGTAACAGTACCTCGCGTTGAGGGTGTATCCCCAACAGGTTGGGAATCACTGTCAATAATTCCGCATTTCGAGACTGTTAGTAAGCATCCGATGCGTTTAGGCTCGGTGTGCTCACTCTGATCATTAGTCCCGTGCTCAGGGGTTCTCCCTTTGCCACCTTGACCTTTCTGGCCATGCTGCCATGTAGGGCGGTCGGGTTGATCAGACTGTTTACTGTGGTTGGGGTACTTGGTTTTGCAGAACTTAGATTTTTCAGGAGTGGTGTTTTGAGGTCCAGTTTCTCTATGGTTATTCTGATTAGAAGCATGAGAAGCATGAGAAGATTGGTCTAGATTATTTTTTCGAAAATGCTCTTCTGTCGGTTTACGTTTTGAGGCCGGTAGTTCAGCCAGCGCATTGTGATATCGCTCAGACTTTTCTAAGACATCTTCAAGCTTTTCTGCAGCCTGCTCAGCTAGAAATCTCCGGGTATCAGCAGACAAAGTGTTCTTTATTTGTTCTGTTAAAACAAATTCCTCCAGACCTTTATAGGTAGAGGGGAACTGTGAAAGCTCAAGGCACTTTGTCAAATATCCCTTTAAACGAGATGAGAACTGCTGAAAAGTTTCAGAACTCTCCTTCCTGCTGTTGCGAAACAGTTGCAAAAATTTGCGAGCGTTTATTTCAAAGCGCTCCAGTAACGCTTTCTTCAACACGTCATAGTTGTCTTGTTGGCTGCTTTCGAGTTTGGCGTAAACATCATACGCACTGCTTTTCAGCGCATGAGAAAGCTTCATATTCCAACGCGACCTCTCTAAACCGTACAGAGTAGCAATTTTCTCAAATTTTTCTAGATACGTGTCAATCTTCTCATTAGGACAAGGGAAAGATTCTAGAGCGAAAGACATAGTGGTGAGATCAGTAGATTGAGTATTAGAATAGGGTTCCCATTCGTCCCGTTTTTCCCGGGACAGTCCCGTTTTTTGATAAAATGTCCCGGTGTCCCGAATTTATTCCAAATTTCCCGCTTTTTAAGGGTCCTTCCTGAAAAAAAAATCTTTGGGTAAAGGATTTTATTCCGTTTTTTAGTAGTGTTACTTTATCAAATTCCGGTTACAGTGGACCCTCGGTTTGAATCTCGAACAAAAATTCGAAAGTCGACCAAAACAGTGTTCAGTGAGCATCTACCAAATGATTTAATGCGTATTAGCATTATTACACAGTATTTTTATCGTTTTTCATCCGCATAATGCCGAAACGTAAGTGCAGTATAAATGATAACATTACAAGAGAATTTCCCTTCATTAAAGGTGTAGATGAAAATGTGGAATGTACTTTATGCAGCTCTAAATTTTGCATTTCACATGGTGGTCGGTCAGACGTAGTCAACCCTGTGAAAACGAAAAAAAAAACATAAAGGTGCTGTTGAAAGTAAGGCTTCCAACAGCAGTATAAGTCATTTCTTAATGCGAAAACCCAGTGAAAAGGAAATGGAAAAAGTTATCATTGGCAGCACAGGAAGCAACCTTCGCTTATCACACGGCGGTGCATAACCACAGCTTTAAGTACATGGACTGCACAACAGCCATCGTGAAAAAACTTGTCAACGATAAAGTGGAAGTTGTGTTAGTTAATGTGTGTATTTTTATACCAGTATCTTATTTTAAGTGCAACATATAATATATAATAGATTTATTTGTGCTTTACCTTAATTTTTAACATGTCCCGTTTTTTTACAAAATGTCCCGGGTTTTTTAAGGTACAAATTTGGAAATGTCCCGGTTTTTAAACAAAACATTATGGGAACCCTTATATATATATATATATATATATATATATATATATATATATATATATATATATATATATATATATATTTATATATATATATATATATATATATATTTATATATATATATATATATATATATATATATATATAATTCGGTAGAAAATCGCTAACGAGTGCGAGAAATCACACCTTCGGAGAAATCTGTGGTCAAATTCTGAATGAAAGCTTAATTTGCTACTTTCGCCGACCGCTAAACGTGGACCCACGAGCAAATCGCCTTTTTGATCTCGTCTCATCTGCAGCTTAATTACATTCCAAACAAACGGATGAGGGTGGGGTGGGGGGGGGGGGGAAGTGTAACTGATTATCTCCCCCTGACCAATGTAACTAACAACAGTAAGACTTTTGAATAATCGCCCTTGATTTTGTTCAATAGCATATCTCCCCTTTTTCTCACTACGTGCATGATAGTCTGTTTCCAAACATTCCTAGTGTCTGTATGACATAGAGAAAAGAAAAAAAATAGACGTGGTACAATTATGAGTTTGACAGATAAGAAGTACGAAGGTTCTGCATTAGCAAAACGTGCATAACTAATAAGGAAGCAAGGTGGGAGCAAAAACGTGTGGGTGCATGTAATCGATATTTACATAACTCTGTCACAGTCAGAAAAGATAAACAGTTTACACAACCGGAATCCTATCAGCCGTAGTTCTTGAGTTCTTTAAATTCCTATCAGGCTCCGAAGAATTGAAGCACCATTCTTCAGTTCACATCTCTGCCAAGAGTAATCTTGAGCGAAAGGTAGACACCTTTGAAGACCCTCAGTAGATACTCTGAATTTTGGCCACTGATGGACTATCACTGCAATTTGGAAATGGTTGACTACTGCTTTCTTTGAAAATATTTAAGTGGGCGTCTGAAAGTGTAAGAAGAAGAAGTATTCATTTTCACACTGAGAATCGATCATTACAGACTCAAATATAATCAGATCAACAAATTGAAATCCAGAAAGACAGATGTGTTCATGTGGGGAGGACAAACAACCAATAGAATGTATCTTCCAACTTTATTGGCTCCTTCAGAGCAGCTGAGTGGCAGCATAGCCTTCTCCAACCAGGTTAGATAAACTGAAAGTGGCGAGACAAGTATGAGACTATCAACTTTATAACAGAGATTTACGTGATTACACGATAGCGAACTAAGAAGACTAGAAGGAAATACATACACTGAAATCTGCAATTAAACTCAGGGGAAGTAATAATTATTTACCATGGGCAGCAATGTTTGTAAGAAATTAGAAACATATTTTTTGCTCTTTTTTGTGTTAGTTAAAAATATATTTCAATTTTTATATAAGCAATATATTATAAAAGTAAGTGTTTGTATTTTATGAACACAATTCTTTTGCAGTATTTTATTTTTCAATTAAAATGCATATATATTTTTATATTACATTAAATTCCATAACGTCTCACAGTTAGGAGTAATAATGTTTTATATACGCGTGTTTCTTTCAATGAGAATTTAATCAAATTGACAATAGTACAGCTCTTTTCAGAACAAGACACCAACGTCCTTCTCAGGACGCCACTATTCGAGACAAGATCACATTTTCATCAAAATGACCCGAAATAAACATTATGCCAAAAGGAGGAAGGTCTACACCAGCCCGCCAGCGCTGAACAGCCATGTGAATAACAAAGCTTCAAACAACAAAGACAGAGAGCAAGACTGCCCCAAGTACTCGTGCTGAGACCGGTCCTCCTCCAACTCTAGACACGACGACGGAGTTAGCTGCGACGTGTGTCGACCCGACTGAGAGGCTTAGGGGCCCGACTCCTTGCGAGACAGAGGAGAGGGCAGATGCAGGCGTCCCTGGCCTAGATGATGTAGATCCAGAGGATGAGGAAACGATGAAATTGCTACACCAGCTGGAGAAAATGAGGGGATGGTTGGAAAGAAGAGAGAAAAGGGCAGCTGCAAACGTCCACGGCCTAGACCTTGAGCGTGAGAGGGTGAAGAGACTGATACAGGGAATAGAACAGACGCTGGAAAGGAAAGAGAAAAGAAAACAGGAGCCTAAAGCCGAGGGACCACCACCACACGAACCAAGATCGTCAGCAGAAACCCTGTCTACCACAGAGAAGCTACGACAAACACTGAAGACACCAACACACGATGCCGGCGACACAGATGCGATAGAGAGGTGCGTTAAGATCACGCAGATGTCGGGAGGTGAGGCTTCACTCAGGGCCCTACCAGATGACAAAGTGATATGCATCCTCGAGTCAATAACTGGCAGGAGAGGCATCTCTAAAGTACGGAGGCACGAAAAGGGAGTCGTGCTTTCGCTCAACAGCAATACAAAAACCACTTCACTGATGACCGAACTGGAATCTAGCCCAAAAGAAGTCCAGTTGCCCCACCAAATAAAAGTGGTGGTGGAAATGTACAAAACAACAAAGAAGTTGGTCATCAGAGGGGTGGATACCAGATGTTCCGAAGCCGAGGTCCACAGACACCTTCAAACTGAAAACGCAAATCTAAAAATCACACAGGTCGAAAGGCTAAAAACCTGGGCAAAGAAAGATACCAATCTGATGATAGTTACGGTAGACGGATCAACAAGACTGACGCTCCAAGCAACAAAAAAGACAGAAGCCTATATCCCTCCGGTGATGCAGTGCTCTAACTGCCAGCAGTTTTCACACACCAAGAAAACATGCAGGAGGGACGCAGTCTGCCGATATTGTGCGGGTGGCCACCTATATCGCGACTGCCCAAAGGCGAAGGAGGACCCCAACTACAAAGCAATAAACTCAAACCGCACCTGTGCAAACTGCCTCGGAAACCACGGGGCTAGATACCGAGGCTGCTCTATGTTCCAGGAAACAAAGAGCATCCTGAAGGAAGCGGTCTCCAAAAACATCCCCTTCAAGGAGGCAAAACACAGAGTGGATGCGGATGTTGCAGAAAAACAACGCACGATTGACAGACGACAGTTACACCAGCTGACCGCTGAAGTCAAACAACTGAAAATTAAACTTCAGGTCGAAAACAGAAGCAAGCAGGCTCCCGAAGACGAAAAGGACAGCGGTGAAGACGTAATAGAAATACAAAACAACAGAGAAATGATGAAAGACATAAAAAGCATTAAGCAGCAAATAGAAGCAGATGTAAAGAGGCTGACAGAACTGACGGAAGATAACTCAAAAATCCTCAAGAGAATCGAAACAGAGCGAAGAGCCATTGAGGAAATGACATCAAACACAAGAGCGACCAAAACAAACGAACAATCAGACGAAGAAGTCATCGAAGAAACACTTGAAAAACTTCTACCAGCAATAATAGAAAAAGCACTACTACAGATACAGGAAAGCAGGAAGACAAGAGAAACAGAAACTAGGAAAGCAAAAACTAACAAAACGACACAAGACAGATAGGAAGGCAGGAAATGAACACGCCACTACAGACAAGCAACGAAGAGATAACCAGACAGCCAGCTAGCGGTCCTTTTTAGGACCAGTCCTTTTCAGGACTAGGAAAGTGATACCAGCGAAGATACCAACACACTATATACCCCAATATAACCGTATGTAACCCTTCAATGGGTTTTGGTTGAACAGGGTATCACAGCAATCTAGTAGACGAAAAGAACAACAACAATGAGTAGTTTATCATTGTTCCGAAAGATTGTATTTTTGACCGGCAATAAATGCCGCCAGAATTAATTACAGGGATACACACGAAATAAAAGTCTTATCGTGTGTCACGATCTTCACTGTAAATCCAGTGTTACCACAGCTGGGTATTTTTTACTAGATCTGGGGTTTTTTTGGGCTTCCGTCTGGGTATCTGGGGATTGTTTTTTTCCAAATTGGCATTGATCTGGGTATATTTGACAATTGGCATTTACAATGTAGGCCTATGTATATTCTGTGCACTGCTGTGCACTGAGTATTATACATTATATTTATATTAAAATTAAATGTAAAAAAGTATGTGCTATATATTTTTTATTCCACTTAAATTTAATTCTTGTTTTAAACCACATCAATGACGTTGTTTTTATTTATTCTTTCACACCAACTATCTTTTTCCTGATATTCTGTTAATGGCTGTCATCTACAATACTCAGTCATTTTTGCGATGTGTTTTAACGTATTCTTTTTAAATGTTAGACTTAAGCAGATAAACAGCATATTGTTGTTTTTTTAATTGTAAGATTATAAAATGAGCGATGATGAAGATACGCTAGGTAGTTGTAGCAGCATGATGACATACACGCCACCTCACTCATCAGCATGCGTCGATAGAGTGTTTTCGAAGGTTAACTTCGTTAAAACTAAACAAACCAACACGCTTTTGTGTGAAACAGTTTCCAATCGAATACTAGCCAAGCAAGCAGGTGCCAAAGATGGAGTTTGTCATAAGTTTAATCCTAGTAAAATCGTGGTTGAAGATGTGCGTGAAGGACGTTGTCGGCAGAGATATGCAAAGATTTTGGAACTCCACAATCAAGATTCCACGTTGTCAATTCATGCATATGATCTTGACGAAGGAGAAGTTGTCGACATGGATGCCGAGTCGCTGACAAGTGACAATTTTCAACAGTAACAAGTTACAACTAACATTTTGTATTTGATTTGAGGAATATTTTGTTAACATAACTACTGTAAGTATGTTACTGTTAAAATATCTTATTTTCAAGAGTTCATGTATTGGGGTGTTAATAAAATCATATTTATATAACTGGGAATTTTTGGTAATAAAAAATATAATAAAAATGAAGAAATAAAGAAAAACTTGGTAGCACACAGCTTATTTGTGCTAAACTTGTACTAAAAGATTGTGTAAGCATTGTCTATCCCGTGTATTTGAGGCAAACAATAATCTGGGTATTTCTGTTTTTTTTTAAGAAGAAAATCTGGGTTTATCTCTAGAACTTGAGTGGCAACCTTGGTTGTGATGAACGTCTGTAACAAATCCCTTGGTGAGCCCTACAAAGACTACAGTTCCTATCACCCCCTGCTTCAATCATTACATGATGGGAACAAAAGGAGCTGTCAATATATTGTGACCTCTATGTAAATTAAAAGACAAGTAGTCGAATACAAAAATAACAATCATCCACTCACATATTGTGACTTCTGTGTAAATTAAAAGACATGTAGTCGAATACAAAAATAACAATCATCAACTCACATATTGTGACCTCTATATAAATTAAAAGACATGTAGTCGAATACAAAAATAACAACCATCAACTCACATATTGTGACCTCTATAGAAATTAAAAGACATGTAGTCGAATACAAAAATAACAATCATCAACTCACATATTGTGACCTCTATGTAAATTAAAAGACATGTAGTCTAGGGTTCCCATTCGTCCCGTTTTTCCCAGGACAGTCCCGTTTTTTGATAAAATGTCCCGGTGTCCCGAATTTATTCCAAATGTCCCGCTTTTTAAGGGTCCTTCCTGAAAAAAAAATCTTTGGGTAACGGATGTTACTTTATCAATTTCCGGTTACAGTGGAAGTGTTACAGAAGTCAGATCTCCTTAAAAAGGTTATTGCTATATCAGCAGATAATACAAATACAAACTTTGGTGTAAAGAAGAGAAAGGGACAGAATAATCTGTACTTCAAAATGCAAGAAAACACTGTGAACAATTTAATTGGTATTGGTTGTCCTGCACATGTGATACATAATGCTGTGCAGACTGCTGCGGATTCCTACCTATTGATCTTCAGTTAATAATTAACAAGATTTACCAGCATTTCCACATTTATTGTGTACGAGTTGAGGAAATCAAATTATTTTGCGACTTCACCAATACAGAATATAAAACTGTTTTGGGTAACAGCAAGACAAGATTGCTCTCTCTCTTGCCTGCAGTCCAGAGAGTTATTAACATTTTCCCTGCATTGAAGTCATATTTCCTTTCCATTCACAAATGTCCTACCAGTCAGTGTTGAAAAGCAAGAGACAACAGTAATTGAAGTGATAGATGAAGTAAACAAACTGGTGGAAAAATTAAACTACAGGAAGGCAGAAACGTTTCTTACCACTACTGTGAGAAATCAGTTGCAAGAATTAGAAAAAGAAGGACACATAACAGTTGAAAAGTTTCAAAGCTATGCAGTAGATTTCTATGACACCTGCATTAAATATATTCAGGAGTGGTGTATACCATTTCTTACGCCTCTTCAGTCTATAGATTGGATCAATTTGAAGGGAAAGGAGTCTGTGACTTGGAAGAACATCCAAGAAAGCTACATATTCATGAAGACAGTGTCACCAAATTTTACTGTGAATGAAGAGGACTTATTTGATGAGTTTGCATGTGTGAAAACCAACGGGCTGATCACCCGTTTGCCAGTCACTTCGATTACGGAAACAACAGCAAATGGATTGATTTGCCGTTGCCCTAAAGACGCCAATAGGCGTGATGGGAAACAATGGCAAAGAAAACCTATCTGCTGTTGCCCTAAGACGCCACTAGGCGTAATGGCCACTGACTGCTTTGACGGTCGGTGGCTAAGGACGGAAGAAGAAGAAGAAGCATGTGTGAAAAAATATTGTGAAAGCAAATTTGATGTGTGGAGTGAACTGAAGGATCAAAGTGTCAGTGAAAATGGTGTAAGATGTTCGCTCATTTTACAAAGCAGGATATAAATGCTGAGAACCTGAAATGCCTAGTTAGTTTTTGTTTGGCACTGCCAGGATCCAATGCAGCTGTTGAACGTGTTTTTTCATTAATAAATGCGCTTTGGACAGACGAAAAAAACAGACTTAAAATTGAGACAGTGAAAGCTTGCCATTATAAAGACCCATTTTAAGGATTTCTCTTGTGCTGAGTTCTATGTCCAAATATCAGAAGAAAAAAAACTTCTTGAACAGGCCCATCAATCTGATAAATATTCTGATGAATCTGAAATATAAACTTGACTATTGTGTATTTTTTAAAGGTGTGATTTTTCTAATTAAGTATGTTTGTAATTTAGAATTCTTTTTTAAAGTGGAAGTTGTGTTAGTTAATGTGTGTATTTTAATACCAGTATCTTATTTTAAGTGCAACATATAATATATAATAGATTTATTTGTGCTTTACCTTAATTTTTAACATGTCCCGTTTTTTTACAAAATGTCCCGGGTTTTTAGGTAAAAATTTGGAAATGTCCCGGTTTTTAAACAAAACATTATGGGAACCCTATATTAGAAGGATCAGTAAAGGGAGAATGAGGAGAAGACTCTCCATTGCTGGAGGTAGAGGTACCACGACTTTGGAATTCTAGAGTTTTGAGTGCCAACTCATGCTGTCGTCGTTGCTCATTTTCTTTTTCCTCATGCTGTCCCTCCTTCTCTTTTTCCTCCCTCTCCTTCTCTCTTTCCTCACGCTCCTCCCTCTCCTTCTCATGCTGTCTCTCCTTCTCTCGTTCTCTCTCCCTGCGGATTTCCATTTCCTCATCCATCTTCTTCTGCTCTCTAGCTTCAGCTGCTTTCCTCTCCGCATCATATCTCTCAAGTTCGTCCCTGACGAAAGCTTTCGCTTCCTCTCCGTCCAAACCTTCTTCTCTTGCCTCATCCCTGAGAATCTGTCTCAGTTTTGCCCTCTCGGCCATAGTAGATAGCTGACTGGGACTAGTCGAGAAAGAAAAAGACGAAAAGGATACACTGGTTCCTACCACTTGCGAGAAATTACAAAAAATCAAAAATATGATATTCTTTAACCTGGGATACCTCCTTCAAAATATAGAATAGTGTCTAACTATCGCTGCTATTGATCGGCAATAAAGCACCTAATGCAGACGACTACGCCAAATAAATGGTAGTTAAAGATTACTAACTGAAAAATAAGTTGCTACAGTGGAAACCAAATAATTATTGCAAAAATTTAAAGAGAAAAAAAAAAGCCCTTAATTTTTAATCCACTATCAAGTTTACCCCTGAAGACAGTTAGGGTGAGGGAGGCAATTAATCTGGACAAATAGTCCGAAACGCACTCCTTAACTTAGTTCAAACACCTTCCTGCTTCAGAACCCTGTGAATGTTACACACTCACAAACTTTACCAGCGTTTAGTATTACAAAATCAGTAATCAACATATATTCCGACAAAGTCAACCTGTAACTCAAATGTATAATGCTCAAAATGCTGTGGATAAAAACAATTATTAATTGTGTGGTCAGCACGCCCATAAACAGATCGATACGTCTAGGAGATAAATTATTTTTAAAAAGTACAAAACTCACAAGACATCACACTCTTACTCTATATCAGAATAAAGAAAATTAATCTTGCAAATGAGCTGATATTCGTATTTGCTCAGGACTAGAGTTCAATTCCCGGAAAAACGAGCCACCATTCTGTCGTAGATTTTTGATAGGGAAATTAAGACTTGGGTTGGTCCCTTCTGAATAGGTTAGAATGAGTGATAGCCACAGTGAGATGTGATAATAGAAATAGAGTTCCACGAGTGAGATGGTAGAAATTTATAGAGGCTGTCCCGGAAATCGAGAATCTCTCTCTCTTTCCGCCTATCCTCTACAACAGATCCAAAGGAGTCAGACAGTCTATAAAAAATATGTATATTAATATATATCTATCCACTCACGTGCCCGCACATACAAGTGACGACAGTTAGACACACAGACGTAGGAACAACTATAATAATGATTATATAGATATTATGGGAACGAACTGACCACCACACTGAAATAAATGTAGGTATAGTTTATTTATCATAGTAAACTTACATCACAACATATAAAATACATCAAAAACATATACAAATAGTCATAAGAATCAAGGAATGCTACAATAGTGATAGACCCGTTTGTATGGTCCTCCCCTGGATATATAGCTCACAGTCCCGTTAGAAGAAAGTGATAACCCCAAAGAGTTACAGATACATATGATTGAGTCTATGGTTTCCCCATTTTAAGGTATGGACAGACTTGATACTCTGCTTTATTCTAATGGTAAATATTTTTAGCAATAACTTGCATAAAGGAAGTTACAACATGGGTGACTCAGACAAAGAACATCCTTCAGTCTACTTTCACTCGGTTCTTTCATCAGGGCCCTGATATACTTACAATCGTGCTGTGGTTCGCCGTCTGGAGCAAACTTTGGGACATTCAGACACTTTTTATCTGTTACTGTCGTTTAATGAAGCGGATCCCAGCTCTGCAGATTTGTTTGTTGGTTTCATCAAAATGGATCCGGGGAGCGTCTGCTTCATGCCATAGTTATTTCAGACTAAAGTTAGTGTCACTTGACTCACGAGGTAAAAATTAGGCTTAAACGAGCACACAATGACAGAACACGATGTTTCTATTAATTAGGAAGATGACCGGTGGATAACTTCTCTCAACAAATAATCTTGGTTCGCCACACACTTGTCAACAATGTCGGAAAGTTAATGTTTTAGATTTCTGTAATTTTTCTCGCCACAAGGCAGCATGTACATTAGAGTTAGTGTAGAAATATGCACTGGCTCAAAGGCCCAGTATAAGCATTTATTAGGTATGTCTCTGTACAAAACGCCGGCAAAGTTTGGGTTACCCCAGTATTCACTGAATAAAGAAAAACCACATATGAAATATGTTATATATTATGTACTCAATATAACTTACGTTTTTAAAATGCAAGCGTACAGCTTGACTTATCATTTAAAACTTCCCGTGCAATAAGTTATATATTTAAAAATCATCAATCCTCATGAATTAGGAATACATACGTATTCCGTCAACACTCATGAGGCATCTAGCATTTATAAGTTAGTTTAGAAAAATTGTTCCCGTCTGATTATTTAGCAGTTAAATTAAATTCATTATAGCTACATTGTTGTTTAAGCTAGAAATTATAATTTCTGTTTTCCACTGTAACTCGTCACTATAAAATAATACAGACTATATAAATTAAGCACTCTGCACCAAATCTAACTAGTGAAATATGAAATAAGCGATTATCACTTTAAACACTTCACAAAATATTAGATAATTATTATAATATATACCTCAACACACAGAACTACAGGTAATCGCACACTTTAGAATTATACGCTGATATATTTATTTGAAGTCTAGAGCTCGGTAAATTTCCGAACAAACTAGGGCTTCGCTATACAGCTTATTCTATTCACGAACAACCTGTCTACTGCGAATTTTGAGGACTGAATGAAAATAAAGTTTAACATTCTGGTTATATCTATTTCCAGACAAAGGGGTCCCACTTTATTTCGCCAAACGAAATAATCTCCCCTTTCCGTCTAAAACACCTTACATCAACTAGAAGACTACCATGAACTGACACTCGTGCGTTTTCACACCTCACGCTGACCAGGCCAACAATGAGTGCCTTGTCAGCTGGGATTTCCAGACAAATGTCTTAAACTGCGCCGAGGAGATGTCGGCTATCGCGCCTCAACTGAGCGCTCAGCCGATGCAACTCGTTTGGCAGGTGAAAATGCAGACAACTTTGTCGCCTATAGGTCTGGCGAAAGCGAATATTCACAGTGTATTTCGTCTGGTGCAGGGAATGCTGTAGACATATGTCTGCTCCTATGTCTGGCCAGACGAATATATTCACAGTTTCGTCCACTGACACCTAATGAAATAGAATGCATTTTAAGTTCTCTCTCTGACACGTTATGTCATAAATGCGTTTACCATTATGAGAAAGAAAACGGTAAAGTTGAGAATGGGGAAGAAAATATTTTTCGCAAACGAATGGATGCGAAAAATACAGGAAAAAGGTAAAGAGTGATAATAAAATAGAGGATACGGGTGAAAGAAAAAGAAGAGGATATAGGCAATTTATGATCAATAAACTCTCTGTGACAATATATATATATATATATATATATATATATATATATATATATATATATATATATATATATATATATATATATATATATATATATATATATATATATATAAATATATAAATATATAAATATATAAATATATAAATATATAAATATATAATATATATATATATATATATATATATATATATATATATATATATATATATATATATATATATATATATATATATATATATATATATATATATATATATATATATATATATATATATATATATATATATATATATATATATATATATATATATATATATATTTTAAAGATACTGATTCACACGTGTACACTCCTATCTATAATAATTGAATTAACAATGAATTTCGAAAACAACATATTACAGATTTAATTATCAATTATTATGTAACATTTTAAAATAAAAAAGGTTATGCTTAAATGTGATGCAGAAAAATTTGCTATCGTCATCAATACTTGATGGAAGGTAAATGTTCGTTGCTGTGGCCTGTTTAATAAGCACCAAGCTGAAAATCGGTGAGTCCTGCTGCTGTTGTTCGTCATTTCGTCTCTCCGTGACAAGGGGCACGTCCGGAGCGAAGCGTGCAGGGGTAACCTCTCCTGGTGTCAGTGCTGATTATCTTCAACAAATCTAAGGCGCGGCGATGGGACAGGTTTATGTGCGTAAAATGAAGAAATAAATGGAGAAAGTAGGAGGGAAAGAAGCGGACTCAAAGGACACAACCAAAATTCCATCACAGTAACTTGTATAAACGTATAAAGTGAGCAACCAATGAAATAATATGAATGACTGCCTGTTGTGAGATTCAAATTAACAAAATGGCAAGTACGCAAGTCTCAATCAGATACCGGAAGACATTATATCTGTTGACGAGCAGAACAAACTTAATAAACCTTCAGATTTATTTTTTTTTCCTTTATCTCCTTTTCGTTGTTGTTCCTGTGCCGCTAAGCATAATGTAGTTTTTTTGTGTGCTGACCGAGGTGTGTTCCTTTAGCAGGTCAAAAAATGTTTCTTCCTGACTCACCAACATCTTCTGTCAAGCTGACGTCCTATGGTCCAACAAATTAAATTTTTAAAAAAATGATTAATGTTTCCAATAGCAGATACTGCCGTAGGAAGGTGACTATCAAAGACTTCACCTATACTTGGGTGACCATATCGTTTTTAACAAAAAAGAGGACATTTTCTCACTTTATGGCGTAAATAATAAGATAATTCAAGATAGAAAATAGCCAAAAAAGTGGACTTGTTAATTTCAATCTAGTAATGCATGATTGTGATGACTTGAGCTAGTTTTTAAATGTTAGGAAAAATAGAAATAAAATACCCTCTGAAATGTATGTTCCAAATCGTGTAAACTCCAACAAGTAACTTTCCACATGTTAATCAGAATTGATAAAATTATTATTATGTTCATATTATGTGTTTATTTATTTTTGTTAACATTATCTTCTTCAACTATTCAGTATTTTCTTTTAAATAACCATGGAATAACAATTTTTGAAATTATATTGCGGAAGCAAAATTCCGTTGATGGAATCCACATGGAAACTGTTTCTGTATTTTGTCCAGTGACTTTCCAGCCATGAAATAAGACTGTCCACGCGTGTATTGTGACCAGGTGCCGCAAAGAAATAGTGCGTGATCATTAGAAGTTCGAAATAAAATTACATATTTTCTGTTTGTTTAAAAAATTTGATTCATTTCTCATGTGCCAACAAGTGCATGAATCCTTTATCATTAATGTTACTTTCAATTGTAAAGATGATCATATAACTTTTATCGTTAAATACAACATCGTCATCGATTAGGTAGTAACCAGAAGCTCGACCATCTTAATCCGTGTAAGGTCATTCATGAAAAATATGTAAAACCTTCTAATGATTTCATTGGTTTCTCTAAGTCTTCTAAACTTCTTCTTCTTCTTCTGCTGCGTTCGTCCTGTAAAGGACGTCGGTTACGTTGTGTCGCCGTTTACAGTGAAGCTGCGATATTTGCGCCTTTCAGCCCGACACATTCGTTTTCAGCATGGCATTTTTGGGACTAAGTTTGCCTTCCCTCTTCGATACCTACTCTCTCGGTCAGACTGCAGAGATGCAGCCTGTTTCCAGGACCACCACTTGAAGGTGAAGTAGGATCTTGGTCAGCTCTGGTTCGCTGACCCTGACGCAAGCAGTCAAGCTATGAGACGCTGACTACATTCATCTCGTTTGCTCCGTTTTCGGTCCTGTCTTCTAAATAACTGATATACAGGCATTTATTATCATCATGAAACGAAACATTATTTCTGATGAAGAAATAAATAGAATGCTATGACAGTGAGTAAAAGGAAACTGGTTATTTCTTAACAATTATTTATGATAAAGAAATAAATGGAATGCTATAACAGTGAGTAAAAAGAAACTGATTATTTCTTAACAATTATTTCTGAGAAATGATGAAGAAATAAATGGGATGCTATGACAGTGAGTAAAGATAAACTGGTTATGTCTTAACTATTATTTCTGATGAAGAAATAAATAGAATGATACGAAAGAAAGAAAGAAAAAGGAAACTAGTTTGTTTTTTTATACAATAAGTGTTGAATAAAATAATTTAAAAAAAGCTATGAGAGTAAGAAAACAGAAACCAGTTATTTCTTATCAATCGTTATTGATGAACGAACGAACGAACGAACTTTATTTTCAAAGGGTTTAGAATTGAGCACGCAGGCCCGTCTTACATTCTGCCCTTCCTTTCTCTCGTCTTCCATACTGAATCCATTTATTCTCACATGTATCAAATAATACTTAAATAATAAAATAACAATAAAATAACAATAAAATACAATAAAATGAAATCCCAACATTGTAACAGTACAATAACAGTTACACAGATTTACAGTACCTTATCATAATTAATACTAAACAGGACAAAATTATCTTTAAAACCTACATATGATGTTATGTAATTATTTTAAAACATAACTAAGTTAGGGTGGCATATAATCTGCACCCATGATGTATTTGAAAAGTCTGTGATTGAATGAATATGGACTAAGCGTGTTTTTTAAGTCGTGTGGAAGATTATTCCACAGATGAGCAGCAGAAAAAGCTAAACTTTTCTTGAATAAGTCGACCCTAGGCTTGGGCATGTGTAATTTATTTAAGCGTTGACTGCGTCTTCCGCTGTATTTGAAAATAGGCCACAGATACGTTGGAGCATTCTGTGATAAGATTTTGTGAATAAATTTGGCTTTGTTAAAGAGAAGGCGCTTTCTTAGTGGTAATATGTTAAGATATGTATATGGGTCTACACTCTGTGTGAGGTTTTTGTCTGAAATTAGGCGCACTGCACGTTTTTGTAATGAATAGAGTCTTTTAGTGGAATAATAGTCTCGATGTGTTTGTATTTGGGATGTATAGAACATTTTTCGTGTCTCCTCATCTAAGATATGTTTGATTTTAGCTAACTGGTAAACTTTTTGTGCCGTTTGTTTGGTCAGTGCTTGTACATGCGAATTCCAACTTAAATGTTGGTCAATTATGAGTCCTAGTGTTTTATTTTCATTTACATTTTCAATTAAAAAGGTTCCGATGTAGAGATGAAGTGTTGTTTTCTGTGAGTTTTGTAATTTTTGTCTAGTTGATATTATCATACATTTTGTTTTAATGATATTTATTTGCATGCGATTTTCATTGCTCCACTTAATAAGATTGGCTGTGTCGCTTTGTAATAATCTTTCTAGCGTGTTGCAACTTTTATCACTGGTATAAATGGTACAGTCATGGGCAAATAGGTCGCAGGATGAGTGCTTGATGTGTAGTGGAAGGTCATTTATGTAAATGGAAAAAAGTAGAGGGCCGAGAATAGAACCCTGAGGAACACCGGTGTCAATAATAGTTGGGCTTGACAAGTAGTTATTGTACCACACTCCTTGCTGTCTGTCGGACAGGAATGATTTAAGTGTGGCGTGAGGTTTTTATTGGCTCTAGGATCAGTATAGTACTGACAATTACAGAAATAGAATTTCTGCAGAAAATGGTGAAGTCCCAGTGTCTGAGAGAACTACTGGTATCACAAATTAGTTACGGCTGTGAATGATCTGATCTCGAAACATTAGTGGAGAAGAGACAGACATAAATTGCCACCCCGCTGTGTAACTAACTGTGATAAAAAACAAAGAAACAGATTTTACTTAACAATTATTAAAAAATTGACAAGTCGTTCAAATACAATTTCCTTATTATTTATTTAGTATAAACACTATCTACTCTTGTGCTGAAGGGTGAATGTTGAAAAAAATGGAATGTAATGGATTTGTAAGTTTACAAATGATTTACAAATATATATATATACACTTGTATATTACAAGTCTTCCAATTATAGGAACAAAAAAAATTATATCAGCTGTGCGGTTACTCAATTATAGTAAATGTATCAGCTGTGCTGTTAATTACGTATATATATATATATATATATATATATATATATATATATATATATATATATATATATATATATATATATATATATATATATATATATATATATATATATAATTTATCAGCTATGATCTTATTATTGTCTCTTGCTACGCTAAATCTCTTTTTCGTCACTGACAGTTAATTGCTCACAATTGCTGACGGAAATGGTACTACTGTGTACTCATCTCTCAAAAGTTATGTCCTTCTTAGTTTCTTGCACACAACACCATCTGATGATCGTTTCGTTAGCCCACCCAAGACTGAGGGGGAGTAAAGATGTATCTCAGGTACAATCTCTGTGCTCCTGTGAAGTTCCAGGCAGCTGGATTGACTGGACATACGACCTCAGGTTTGATGACACTAATAAAACCTGTAACAAGGAAAAATAGGGGCTAATTTCTGTCCTCAAGCCCACCTATTTCTATTGTATACGAGATGAGCGTGTCTCAGGTGTCTGCATGTAGGATGAATGACAACATGGCTCAGTATGATTTAGCAATAGCGAGACAAGACAGGTGTCTACTTGCAAAACATTCTTTTCTGATAAATTAATAACTGAATATATCCAATAATATAAATTCAATACATGAATACATCCAATAATATAAATTCAATACATGAATACATCCAATAATATAAATTCAATACATGAATACATCCAATAATCTGTACCCTTGGTGTGATACAACCGTTTCCTTCCCCCTATAATATACCAGGCCCTCTCTGACAAGTGCTAAACTGGCTGGTAACATATATCCTAACAATATTGTTGTGTTCTGATGATAGGAATTATATGAAACGAGGACTGTTTGGTGATATATCAGGTTGGAGTTATATGCTACAATAGATTGGAGTTAGATGAGACAATAGATTGAGTCCTAACAAGGACTGTTTTGGTTATATTTCAGTTGGTTTTATCTGAGATAATAGACTGTAGTTATGTGAGACAATAGATTGAGTTATAGGAGACAATAGATTGAGTCCTAGCAAGGACTGTTTTGGTTATATTTCAGTTGGTTTTATATGAGACAATAGATTGAAGTATGAGTCCTATTAGTCTTCGTCTTCATCAATCATATCAGGAAATACAATCATTATACCCAATTCCTCAAGATACAATCAGTAACCTGATACGTTCATATTGAAACAATTTATATTAAATATATACAGGTGTAGTAGTATAAATGACACACAACCAATACAAACATTATATATCTGCTGTAGGCCTATTTTCCTACAAGTTATAGTAAATATATATTTACCCTCTAAGATTTAAACAGGCCAGTGACTCGACTAATGAAGCAGTCTGCCAGGTCAATGCACGCAGGGAAGCAATAAATCAAGGTTGACAGCTCCTCTTCTTCAGTCGGTCGTCTCTCTGGCTTCGTGTCGGTGTTATGTGATTATGCATAACATCCGCCCGTATATATAGGTAGATGTGGGAACTTTTACTGCTAAAGGAACGCTTGTTGATTGGCTGCATGCGGTTTCGTACCATGCTCCGTACCGTCCTTGACCGAAACGAGTCCCAGAAAAACAGGGCTTATGGCTAATTTTATTCTGTTTTTCCGCCATATTGGGTGACAATATGGCCGCAACCGACATCCGAAAAACAGGACTTAAGTTTTTCCCTGGCGTAACTTCGTGTAATGTATTCTGGCTCAGCGACTGTGCGTTGATTCCCTGGGGCAAATTTGTATCCCGACATAATGATTAAACTAAGAAGTGGGTTTACACACACTCGTTTCACGACATTAAGTAATGTCACCAGTTTAAAGTTAACTTTCATTGTTTCTAATTTTCTTATTAAAACAGCAGTGATCTAACATGTCAAATGCTTTCCTAAAGTCTACAAATATTGCTCCACATATGTTATCGTTATTGATGTTTAGGTGCAAGTTGTCTATCATCTTAGTTAGAGCTGTGTGGAATGAATGCTTTTGTCTAAACCCTGACTGACTGTCAATTAGCAAGTCATTACTAACTAGGTAATGTAGTGTTGCTTTATGTTTGTGTTTTTCTAGTGGTTTAGAAAGCGATGATAAAAGAGAAATTGGTCTATAGTTACCAAGGTTACTGTTATCTGATGAGCCAAGTTTGAAAAGAGGATATACTTTGGCAATCTTAAAGGCCGACGGAAAATAACTTTTAGCGATACATTGATTATATATATAAGTTAGTGAATCACTAATAGCTGGTGCGGCGTAACGCAGTATTCGATTACTAATTCCGTCAAGCTCTGATGAGCTATTATCTTTAAGGCCAAAAAGAAATACAAAGAATGCTGAGAGAGAAAGAAACGAGAAATTAGTTATTTCTTCACAATAATAGCTGATAAAGAAATACATATTTAACAGAATACTACGACAGAATGAACTGTTGTCCTTTACTGATGTATTCTATATGCATTGTTTTCTATTCAATTTTTTAAAGAACACAGCCTTTAAAGTTTCCCTTAGAACGTCTAATAACTTAGTGTCATTAATATATTTAAAGTAAATCTTCTATTTATGAAGGGCGCTGATTTCAAAACGAAATTTCGACATCTAAGGCTACGCGTGTCCTATTAGCAAGTTGAAAAATAACGATGTTTGCAAAAATACAATCGCCCCCACACTGAAAAGTAATCCGGCGTAAT
Source organism: Oreohelix idahoensis (assembly GCA_024509875.1). NCBI lineage: Eukaryota > Metazoa > Mollusca > Gastropoda > Stylommatophora > Oreohelicidae > Oreohelix > Oreohelix idahoensis. The sequence continues at coordinate 255,481 of JAMPIV010019252.1, read as the reverse complement.
GCTACTAAACTAAATCTCGTATTGCAACATTGCTCCTTATTTGACTTTAGACAATATGATTTGTTAGCGTGGCAGCCGATAAGGCTAATAACCAGACGTGGTTGTAATTCAAATAATAATGATGTAAAATTTTTTTAAAATGAAGAAAGCAGAATATAACTATATTATTTATGAGTCTAACCGGTCAAATAGATTCTACATTTTAAAACCTTATTATTCGCGATCTGTTAAAATACCTGTTTTTCGTGACAAAGATTGAACCATGGGATTCCTTTAGTTAAAACTGTCTGCAAATCTTGATCCAAAACAAAGTAACACTATTTCGCCCTCGTATAACGTCAGATATTTGTTATCAGAGATTACGTTCCAGCACACAAAATACACTTCTGTCTCTATAAGCCACGGTGTTATTAAATCACATCTGAAAATAACATGACGCAATGTATGTACACAGACGTCGTTAAATTTGCTACTTACGTATATCTTTGTCTAAAGCCTCTATGTGTGTTTAAGACAAAGCTTAGGAACTATAAATATAAGATATTTCATGCCAGGAAGATATAAGAAGAAGATTTTTGCAGGGAAAATGTTAAACGTATCAAGTCTATATATCAATTCTTACAACTTGTTCAAATAGTAATGGTTGACGTAATCTTGCATTATTCAATACCATAATTCCTGCCGTAAGTACTTCGGTCGGGCGGTCAGTCACATTTTGCACACTGTCATTTGCACTTTTTCTATTTTCGATAGACTTCATTAACTTTCAACCACAGCTAAGGGGGTGCAACTGTGGTTCAAAGTTAGACAATAATTTATTGTTTACCCTTATATGTACTCTCCCGAAAATAGAAAAAGTGCGCAAAATGACGGTGTGCATGAACAGTTTTATTATGGAAAGAAGCCAACAACACAATTGATAAACAGTACATGAACTGGAGTTTCGTCAAACTTCAAACGCTGTTCTCAGAGACAGTAAGTCGACCATGGCTTCTTAGAGGCAGTAAGTCGACCAGGGCAAGATTTTAAAAGATGCACGATCATGTTGTCATAAAAGAAATGTTAGTTGTTTAGTCGATTTACGGTCCATTAGATCATTATCACTGCTCCACATGTCATTTAGGTAAGGTTACTCCATGCCTTCATATTTAATACATCCATATAATTTTCACTACAAATATCTAATGACGGTCGCCTGCAATGAAAGGACCACAGTGGTGATAGTACCGTCTGTAATACATGTAACAGAAACAACACACTATAATTAATAACCTGTCAATGCTGACGGGTTAATGCTAGTTTATAACGTATCGCCGCAATCTTTAATGTCTGAAGAAATTTGACCAGCTTTTCCTGTCATAAAATGTTGCCATAAATATCGTTCATTTGTTCATTCATTTGTTCATTCATATGTTTATTCATTTGTTCATTCATTTGTGCATTCATTTCCTTCAGCTTCCAGAGGAGTACAGGTTTAAAAAAAATAATTAATGTCGTCCCCCTGTCATGTGCTGTCCTCTTAAGGTCTTTCCATTATTTTTTTTATCTTTTTCATTTCTGTCTCCAGCGTTCGTCTCCACGTGCTGTTCATTCTCCTTCTATCTCTCTTACCCTGGGAATTTCAGGACTGTCTTCAAATGCTTTTAACCTGATTATTCATTGCGTGTCCTATTCATCGCCTTCGTCTTCCTCTCATTTCTGGTTCCGCTGACACTTGTTTGGTTCTTTGTCATCAGTTCTACATCGATGATCTAGTCATACTATCAAATGATAGAAGACTAAGAACAGTCTAGGTTCCTGGGTTCGAGTCCTGGGTAAGCCACTCACGTCTGTTGTTTTTCTGTTGTCTAGTTTTCTACTTCTTTATTTCTTACGAGTGCCTGAAAACATACCTTTATGTTTGTCTAATATTTATTTACTATATTCAGACCCAATTGCAGTAAGCTCTTATTAAGCATTTTCGCTGTGTCTTGCATTTAATTTTTTAATGTTTAGCACAAGTAATAGACCGTCAGAAATATCTACATGGTAACTCTAATTTGCCACTGTTCTCTAAATTCCATTTCTGTCGGCTATGTAGTGAATAATGTCACACCTCATAAAGAAAACCCAAGGTTTTTATTTGTTGTTTGTTTTTTAATACAAAGATAGTTGACTACACTTGACAACATAACAAAGAACACAGAATGAATCAAAGTGCTGATTACTTTGTCAAGTCCAGGAAAGATAACATGAACTTTATTGACATAGCAAAGACAACCGCGAATAGGCTTCAATATAATCAGAAGAAATTGAATAAAAAAGTCATCACTCAGGACAAACATATCAAAAGCAAACGCATAGCGGTTCCCATATATATATATATATATATCTAATTTAGCACAGTTGAAACTGTGAAGGCTGGATAAGGCAGTATAGTTACAATCCCAGTGTTGTACAATGTGGGAAACACAAGGTAATTTTGTTAATGTGAATATTAGAAGTCCTGTTTAGATACCTGGCTACAGAAAGTGAATAAATATCCTGCCAGCTGTAATATTTTGAAATAATGTGAATAAATCTATTCTAAAGAATACACGATATCCACCCGTGATTTCGTCAAATAAATTTACCACATTGACAAAGCGTTTCTGATGTTTTGAGAGTCTGCAGTTTAATGAAGGTCAGGGGCGCGAGTTGGTCTGTCATGACAGATTAACACACGATCTTTTGTCGACTTCTTGATGATCTCATCACAGGCGGACTCCGGGAACCCATTAGAAATATCTGACTCCCTTTCTTGACTCTTCTGACGAAGTACGTTGGTTGGCTGTGGAGTTAAGGACTCTGATTCAACTTTGTACATGTCAATCGTCTGAGTACAGCCAATAGAATTCGTGGTGGAGCTTTGTTTATTCATGTGCTTGCTGATACTACTTGTGTTGGCGCGTGTACTCTCCGCAACACCATAACTCTGAGAATGGGGTGCGGATTCTTTGAGGGTTTGGCGCCGATAGTGCTCGAGATGATGATGATACTGCTCATGGTGGCGTGTGTCATGTTCGTTTTCATGACAGTTTTGGTGGTTGTGCGTTTTCTTTGCTGTGCTGCCATTCCTGCCACCGCCGACTTCATGAAACTGTGTGGCTTTGTGTGGAATCTTTTCATGGACTTTCTCTTCATCTCTGTGCTGTATGATGTCGTCTTCTTGATGCGACTTGTAGAAAAATTTATCTGCATAAGAGGAAAGAACAAATTTAGTGCCTTATAATTAAATGTAATCTTATTTTATATTATAACAGCCTAGGACAGGGGTGGGCAATCAATCGATCTTGAGCTAACGGTAGATCCCAGGGGACCATTTGGTAGATCTGTAGGTGACGGAGGGAGAAAATAATTTGTCACCTAGGTAAACTGGGAAGTAGCCTTTACCTTCCGGTACTTAAAAGTGCGATGTTCCCATGTTTAAAGATACCTTCACAAAATTTCTAGTGAAAACCTGCCGTCTAGCTTACTCAGACTCACTTTATTCGTGACCTGAATAAATAAGGAAGCAATCTTTTGTTTGATGTGAAGATAAAATTGATTCGCTGATATAGTTTGAATGTTCTACCGCTTTGTCGATGGAATTACAGGAAGCATAATATCTGGCACAGATAAGAATTACACTAAGACTACGCTTATTCCTAATTCTAAATACTCTGAAACCTGAAAACAAACAAGATTTTATCAAGGTAGATGAGAGCTCTGTGGTTCTAAAGTTGACCCCTAAAGCTCGTGGGTTGCCGACCAGGAATTGTCAGCTGCAAATGAATACATGAGTTTGCTCTTGAGTAAGGGAAGGCAAAGGCAGGCGGGGAAGGGAACTGGTCGCCCTACCTCATAAAGCGGGCCTAGAAAGGTGAAGTCTCTTACACTTCACTCCTGCAGTTACTGTTATAGGATTACCTTTTACTTGTACCTTTCAGGGATTGTTACTTTTGTTATTGCTGCACGCAACTGTTCATTATTAACGAAGAGATTCAACAATTGACATTAAGTATTGATCCTGCACATTACCACCCCCGTTAGACCTTTCGCTACTTTTTAAGTTTATTTTTAAATGGGCAAAATATTGGTTAAAAGTTTCAGACTTTCATAAATTATTGCTTGCTTCGAAAAAAAGAAAAGAATTCATATGGTATGACAAGATCACTAATGCGGAACTGATGACAAGAACCAGACAAGTACAAGTTGCGCAGGAGATGATAAGAAGGCGCTGGAGATGATGATGATGATGATGACATAACCAGCGGCCATGGGACAAAGCCCTTTGGCACTGTAAAGCTGGGGTGTCTGTGGACTTTCCTACCAACCCGGTCAGAAGCTAATCAGCATCATAGCTCCTTCCCATCCACAGAGGGTTCGTTATGCAGACGAAACGCTTGCCCCCACAAGGCGCTGGAGAAGGATAGCACCCGCATTGTTGAAATCAGTTGATTGCATTACACGGCAGTCTTTGTTCTGAAATCGCCAGAGTAAAATAGGTAGAGAGGAATACCAAATAACCCATAGAGAAGAGAACTGGAGACAGCCACGAAAGGAATAAAGAGGACACTGAAAGACCTTGACCTAGTGGCACGTGACAGGAAGACTTGACATGACAATGTTGAACGCCTATGCTCCTTGGGGGAAGGGGTTGAAGTGTGATGGTGATGATGTAAATATTGGTTAGTTGCGAAGGACACATACACAAGAAAGAAGCAACCACTATTATCTGAGATGTCCTTGAATGAAACCCGCAGGGGAAGAGAAGAAGGTGAAGGTTAAAGGGAACCTGTGGAAGAACGGCGCAATAGGAAGCGAAGACAACTGGGATGTTTTGGACAGCTGGAGAAGAGACCATAACCTAGACAGCGATGATAAGCAACAGTTACAGTTCTGAGCTTAATGTGGAACGGAAAAGAATACGTGGAGGAAGAAGATGATGAGGAAGAAAAAGATGAGGAGGAGGAAGAATGAGGAGGAAGAAGAAGAAGACAAGGAGGAGAATAAAACAGAAAAGGAGAAAAATATGAGGAGGAAGAAGAAGAGGATGAGGCTGAAGAAAAGGAGGAAGAAAAAGAGGAAGACAAAGAGGAGGAAGAAGTAGATGAGTAGGTGGTGGACGAAGAGGAGTAAGAAAAAGAAGAGTAAGAAAAAGAGGAGGAAGAAAAAGAGGAGGAAGAAGAAAATGAGAGAAAAAAAAGATGAAAGAAGAAAAAGATGAGAAAATAATGACTGCAATATTGTTAAACATCTACGATTCATGAAGCAAAAGGCGAAAACGAAGACGACTCAGAGCATGGCGGCCAACATACGACACCAAACTCCGAGTCCGAGTTAGTGAAATGAACTGGAGAAAATAAGTACAGGTGGAATCCAAGATTGCTTACTCGGAGCAAGCAAGAGGACATGCACACCATCATAGCTGGCAGACGCTGGAGCTGGGTTGGCCATGTCCTCAGAAGAGACCCCGATGCCATCACAAGAACAGCTATGCTTTGGACCCCTGAAGGAAAACGAAAGAAAGGCCGACCAAAAACAACCTGGCGGAGGACTGTGGAGGCTGAGATGCAAAGAATGAACCAGAGTTGGGGCACTGTACGAAGGATGGCCGCCGACCGAGCAAAGTGGAAACAATTTGTTGTTGCCCTTCAAGACGCCACAAGGCGTGATGGCCACTGACTGCTTTGACGGTCGGCGGCTAAGGATCAAAGAAGAAGAAGGAATCCAAGATAGGTTCAGTGAATCCCAGTGCTCCACTGGGAGCGAACAGAAATGTCACCTCAGTTGAACATTAGATACTGAAATTTAATGTTTTGCCGAATGCAATAAAAAAACTAGACTTACATTTACAGTGTATATATAGTGATATTTCATGACCTTTAATACAATGCTTAGGCAAGAAACTGAAATATAAACAGAATTGATTTTTAAAAGGAAAAAGGGGAACGGAAGAATTAAAACACACAAGTGCCAGATAGAAATAAAGATCCATGTGAAACAAAACACATTGTTCAGTGGCACATATTTTAGAATACAATCATCACCATCAACAGCACCATTATCATCATCACCATCATCATCATCATCATCACCACCATCACCATCATCACCATAATCATCACGATCATCATCACAGCCATCACCATCATCATGACCACCATCACCATCACGATCATAATCATCACCATAATCATCACCATCTTCACCATCACCATCACCATCATCACCATAATCATCACCATCATCATCACCATCACCATCATCATCATTACCACCACCATCATCATCACCACCATCATCACCATCACGATCATAATCATCACCATAATCATCACCATCTTGATCATCACCATCACCATCATCATCACCATCACTATCATCATCACCATCCTCATCATCACCACCACCATCATCACCATCATCATGACCACTATCACTATCACCATCACGATCATAATCATCACCATAATCATCACCATCTTCACCATCATCATCACCATAATCATGACCATTATCATCACCACTATCGTCATCACCATCACGATCAAAATCATCACCATAATCATCACCATCTTCATCATCACTATCATCATCATCACCATCATCATAATCATTACCATCATCACCATTATCATAATCAACATCATCACTGTAATAGGGAGTTTGTGTGTTAGAAATCCGGTTTCAAAAATTGAAATAAAAGAAACTAACGGACGTTAATTTTAAATCAAAGGACGAAAATCTATTGACTTATAAAATGATAAGCAAAGGGGGATAATCCGAAATAGGCATTAACAGTGACGTTTTTACGCCCCTTGAGAAAAAGTCGTGTTTTTAGTTTGGAATTTCTGGTTTGGCTAGCTGGGCGAAGTTAAGCTTGCACGGGATATTTATATTTCGAGTGAACTGTTTTGTTCTATAATGTTCGGGAAATAGTTATCGTTGAAAATCGTTGTACAAAATATAGTCAGTCAGATTTTGAACCCGTTGACGTTAAGAGCTAGAATAGGCTGTCTCCCAAGTGTGTAATATTTGAGAAGTGGCAAGTTCAATTGATAGGTATTAATCGGGCCATAATACCAAAGGTTTGGTTTGCTTCTGTGGTGACAGAAACATAAAAATATCGCCTAACCGATCAATAGCTTGGTATGCCACTATGGCAGTTATTATATTTATTCTGTGGACAAGAGCGACAGTGTTGCCATTTCAAGAATGTGTGAATTTCCAAGACACCCAGGTATATTGAGTGTTACCAACACATGATAAACTGTTAGTACATGACAAGAACGACAGATAGCAGTTAGTCCTGAGAAATAGGAAACAATAGACTTTGGCTAAAATTATCATCCCTGGCGGTTAGGCCAATCTTTCCAAGATACGTCAAGCAGAACACAGAAGAAACAAGAGACACAGTCAGAAGAATTATGTCAAAAGATTAGAGAGACAAACAATTTCACATAAATGAAGAATTTTGATCACAGCAGGAAAAAATGTCGACAACAGGGGTTCTCAAGCCATAACCACCATAGATACTAGAGACAGTATTGAATACAGAAGCAGTGACAGTGAACAGAGAATATATTGAGAGAGAGTAAGAATAACATTTAGTATTGCCGATGGAAGTTTTTGCTGTATAAAGTTTACCAGCCTCAGGAGGAAGGTTGGGGGCGTCATTATTTCAACCCTTGATCTTCGTGTAAATAAACTTCACATTTAATGGTCACTGCTGTCAGAGTGAAGTATGTTTATCAAGGTATTGAATCATCGATCAACTGTCAGTATGTACTGTGGTAATCGTCTGTTGTGAACTGTTGTCGTAACACCATCAACCCATAACCTGTCTTCTGTCTAGGGCAGTGATACGAACCCACTATACATCATCATCATCATCCGCATGCACGACCACATCACCACTATCATGATCATCATTATTACCATCACCATCAAAATCATCATCGACGTCGTCGTCATCCCCATCATCATCATCACCATCATCAACATCACCAATTGTGATCAAGATCACCACCATCACTATCATTTGAATCGTCACCACCATCATCATCACCATCGTCATCATCACCATCATCATCATAACCATCATCATATTCACCATCATTACTGACACCATCATCATAACGTCCATCTCTATCACCATCATCATCACCATCAACACCAACATCATCACCATCATTATCACCATCATCATCATCATTATCTACATTATTATAATCATCATAGTCATCGTCTCCTTTATTATAATAACTATCATCATCTACATTATTATAATCCCCAACACTAAGATCATCTCTATTATTATAATCACCATCATCATCATCTCCATTATTATAATAACCATCATCATCTTCATTATTATAATCACCAACACTAAAATCATCTCCATTACTGTAATTACCATCATCACCATCACTGTCATCATCACTATAAGCCTACTGCATAAACTACACGCGTTTCTAAAAAATAAAACTGGTACTGCATTGCTTATACGACCTTGATAGAGACACTGCGTAATGACCTAGATTAATATTACATTAATGTCATTTTATGCACTAAGTAAACGAAAAGACAGACGGGCTTAGAAGAGAGAGAGAGAGATGTACGGAGGAACGCATGCAATACTACCACGTCGTCTCGCGATTGAAAATTAATGCCACCCCACGCGAAAGGCATGCAGGCTTGATTTTTTTCAAATAAACAGTGACAAAAAACACTACCAATACGAGGTAAGGTTTTAAAAAAACCTGGTTAATGCTTATTAGGAAACATGACACAATACTGTTTTACGTCTGAAATCCTGACATTAGCCTGACAGTACAGAAGACACCCCATCGTATAGAAGTGAACGGGTGGTAGAAGAAAATACATATTTTGAACGAAGCCACTTAGCTCCATTAAACTTATATATTTGGGTGCCTTAGGACTTGCTGACAAAGAATATGTTAGGTGTTAAGCAAATAGTCTAGTAATTAACAAATTATAGCCAAAATACTATAGTGGTGTTGTCTGACAACACAGGATCATATTTGCTCATAATGGCGTGTTTGGACACTGCTTTAGAGGAAATGAGGCCACCACGTTAGATCCAATTTGATTGGCTAGAATAATATGTAAGGCGAAACATGCTTAGTCGACTGCTAATACTAATTTTGGTTGTAAATGGAAATGGTAGGAAGGGTACTTTTTTTCAAAGGCTTTTGTAAACATGGTCTCATTGGCTAGACCATTTAATATAGTCAATTAGGGGCGTCTGTTCAGGGCCACTTTTTGAAAATAAACTTTGTAGAAGCAAGTGCGTTGAGAACCAGCTCATATTTTTCTAATAAAAGCCTGGGACAGAGGCAGATCGGAATTGTGCCATAACTCATCGCCAGTCAACGTACTTGTTTAATATTTCCTTGAATTGTGGTAAGCTAGACATATTTGATATCTTTTTGATGAAAATTGAATGTGAATTGATAATTTATGTCTGTATGTGTGTGGTTCAGTAACAAACATGAGGCAAAGCCTAGATATTGCTCCACCATGAACAAAACTTGTCGGAGAGGAGTATAACTGCATGGGATTGCCAAATAGTACTATGACACCTATCTTATTGAATAGAAGGAAATAATGCTGGAATTGCAGAGGCGTTGTAACCATTAGGGAGAGGAATACTGGTGTATATTGTTTCACGAGAAGCTAGCAGTTGGCCTACCGCGCTGAACTCTGTGTTTGTTATGTATTGTGCTTCAGTGTGGAAATAGATTATAAATTAGTTCTGAAGTAGGAGGTACAACCTTCTTGTTTCAGGGACCGTGGTACTGAAGTATTAAAGCAGCACCTGGTCTGAGTTTTGCTGAATCCAGAGGCTGGTAGCATACTCCTTGGTCAAGATATCGACCAGTGTTGTTTCTCAAGAAAACGGTGAAGCAAGCGAGCAGAGGAGTCAGTTTGTCTGCCGCTTACACAGAAGTTAAGATTTCTTTGGCCAGAGCAGCTCAATCTTGTGTACACCCCCCCTCCTCTAAAATTGACTGTACATTAAATCAAGAGGGACAGTTATTTGTTTCAAATAAAAGAAACTGTGAACCTTTCCAATATTATTTCCACCAGAAACCAGCACGTGAAGTCATGATGACAAACAACAACCTAGCTTTAAAAGCCAGTATTACCTCATAGTACTTTATCACTACTTACACACATATTGTAATAATAATATATGTCAATACAAAGATCCTATCTATAAATTGTGTACATACAACTTGTGATTACATTTGATTGTGATTCCTGGTTCACTTTGTAGTTGAATCAGGATATCTATTATTGAAAGGAATTAATACATATTTTAAAAGTTAACACTTGACTTATTAAGATAGTCTTATAGAGTGTTCTATGTATGTGAGTGTCACAGTGTTGTAAAGTATTGTGGATTAAATTAAATTGTTTATCTGTCTGTTGGTTGTTGTGAACATACACTGCATCATTATCATAACCCTAGACATTCAACGTAGTCATCACAATATTCCAGAATAAGTCTGACTGAGGTCTAAATGTGGTAGCAAAGTAAGGTTATCTGTAACACACCACACTTATTAGATACAGATACCTTCACAGCTGATCTCAGTCAGTACACTAAGTCCCCTATAAATATTTATATCATCCCACTTTACCACATCCCTTTTAATTCTTTTTTATCCCTTTTAATTCTTTTTTATCCCTTTTAATTCTGCACCAGCTCTCTTCTCCGTGTATTTTTCGTTCTCTGTCTACCTGTCTTCCTCTGGAGATTCCAGAACAAGGTCTGCCTTGTAATGTTATCAACATGTTTTTGTCTGGTTCTTACCATTAGTTCCACAATAATTGCCATACCATTTCTATCATATTCTGCGATACCATCCGTTTATGCAAGTCCATTACCTTTCTGTATGTCATTGTTTTTTTGTTCTCCATATATATATATATATATATATATATATATATATATATATATATATATATATATATATATATATATATATATATATATATATATATATATATATATATATATATATATATATATATATATATATATATACAAGGTATCCAAACATGTGAGTTTGCTCAGTACTTACTGGACACAGTCAAAAAAGCCACTCCCCACATGATGCTCCAAATCCATCCTAAAAGAAACAGGAAGGTCAGCAAGAACTGAAGGAGGGCTACACCTGCGTTGATCAATATACAGTGAGCCTTGGAGTCTTCCTTAGGACGAACATGTGAACAACAGAGCACGGACAGTCCTGCCATCAAAGTACCTGGAAAATGAGAAATTATCAGATTTATTGATTTGTGTTATTTTTTAAAACAGATTTACTTGTAATCTGTTCTTTCTATGTTGTTTTCTCAGTTTATATATCTTTTATCCCCTCTATATGACTTGTCTTACTGAAATGTATGAAACGATCAAAAAATATGGAAATATGGAAACTGTGCGCAATGCACCGCGATAGCTAAACTGAACACCAATTTAAATGGCAGCCTTTCAATTTTTTCATGGTGCATATTGACTATAAGTCATGTTAAGTTTGACTACAAAGATCCAAAGAAGTTTTACTGGAATGAAAAGTAATGAAATGACTACATGAGAATTAGTGACGTCATCAGAACATACAGCAGAAGAGAGCCCAACATAATTATTTCCCCGTCATGTTTTTTGGCGGGCTATTTGCTCATTTACGTAGCTTTCCCAGTCTATACATATGTTCTATGTATATGTCTTAGCATATCGTTGTTCCTTAGTACTACTGCCTTATTCTGTCTTCATTCAGCTTGTTTTGAGAAAAAACGTGTTCAAAGTTTTTGGGTAACTAGTTGAAGAGAAGGATATACCTGATTTAAAAAAAAATATTTTGCATGATGATCCAAACTGTAAACTGTTAGGTTCTGTGTAGATTAAACAATATTGAAGTCGACTTATGACTATCAGATCAATTTTGGCCAAAACTGGAGATGAAATAAAGCAACCACAAGTACTAAGGCAACGATATGACGGCTTCAATTATTAGTTTAAATCCTTTCTACTGTCTTGTGAATGACACTATATTTAGTAGATTCAATAAAGTGTTATTTTCTTCCTCTGAAGCTCATAAAATCCACGCTGTCAATTAGCGTTGCTGTTTTCTTTATTCTTATTTATGAATTTTAGTGACTGCAAATTTAGACATGTATACATCATTTCTTTTGCTTCAGAATGTGCTTCAGAATGCATTAACTACGCCTCTATTTGAGAATGTCCTACCAAGGCAAAGTTTAACACAGGCTTCTGGGTAAATTTAATAGAAGATAATTGTTTTCATTGGTTTGTTCTTTTCTTCGCTGCATCATCCTCCTTCACGTTGTCTGTGTGTAGACAAAATAATTGTTCCATATATTTCAGTTTCATTTTACAATTCCTCATTATCATTTCCGTTGTCGCTCCTTATGGAGCGTGGAACTACCACTGTAGTTAGTATCTGTGTCAAGACCAAAGCATTAATGTGCTCTTTTAGTTGTGGCTTCTGTGGTAATTTGTGCGACGTGATGAGGTTGCCTGTCCAGTGCGCAATCTCATGTTATTCGCATCCTACCACATGCCTGAGGAAGCAATAGTCCAAATCTTTCTTCATCTCATCAGAGACTCTAGGAAACTACACACCGCAAATTTACAATTGCTGGGTATTTTATTGTCTGATTTCTAGTTCCTGTGATTATAGCGCATACACAATGTTTTAAATTAAATTAAAATTTTGTATTGCAGACGAGAAGCACTAGTATCATAAACTTACAACTTTGTGCCGGTAACCAATCTATAACAATGTATCATCAGCAATAATTTAAACTCTACAATCCAATTTATAAATCCCCGTGCTTTCTCTTACTTGTCTAAGTGTGTTGTGTATCTTATAATTTATCATCATTTTCCTTGTTCGCTCCCTATAGAACATAGAGGCACCATAGAGTCACCATAGAGTCACCATAGAGTCACCATAGAGTCACCACTGTGGTTGACCCCTAGCCTCTAAATGAAACCCCTCACAAAACATTAACATGCTTTTCTTGCGGAGGTTTCTGTAGTAATTTGTTTGACATGGTCAGGTTACCAGCTCCATGCACAACCTCACCTTAGTCGACTTGTACGTCATGCCTGAGGGAACAGGAGACTTATTATTTCTTTGTTTTATCAAAGTTCCCCAGGTAACTACACGAATCTTACCTTACAAATGCTTATAATATATTCGCCTTTAACAACAATACAAATGTGCCTTACAGAAATAAGAAAATGTATTCACTATGCAAGAAACGAAACTGAGTGTGGTTGTCACGGAAACATTGTCTGGACTTTAACGAAACACGCACGGACAACTACTACCAATCGATCGATATTAAAGAGCAATGGTAAAAGAGAACCCAAGTGTTGCTGGCCTGGTACTGACATCGTGGGGATTATAAAAACCAGAGACTTCATAATAAAATTTGTTTTGTTTTTTCTTCGGTGTTTCTTGACCACTGCGGGGGTACGGGCAGCGTTGGCTTGCCTGGTAGTTCTTTTAAGGACAAGTCATGTCCAGTGCTTCATCATGCTAGTTAGTCCTTTTAAGGATTTAGTATCTATCAACGCTGTTTGAGCTGGCTGTCCTTTTCAGGGCTACTTCATACTAGCTGATAGAAGCTAGTAGTCCTTTTCAGGGCTTGGTATTTAATGCGCTCTACGCTTCACTTAACAGAGTTCACTTATTTGCTAAATGGCAAATGGTGCTACGAAGAACCATGCTTTTCCATAAGAAGGCAAACCCTCAAGGAAGAAAAAAAAAAAAGAACCCTTAAACAATATATAGGTACGAATAGTGACATGAATTAAGAAAATGCTATATTATTATCACTGCTCTTTTCCGTAGCACAATAATGTTCCCTTTTGACCAGGTTTCATTTGCCGTTTTTTTTTGGTGTGTTCTTATATAAAGCTTTTAGTATGCGCTAAAATATTCGTACTAATTGATGCTCAAACACCTCAAAGTTTTAAATCTTTATGTATTTTTTGGTTTAAAAGGTAAAGGTAAAGAATCCCGTTACACGCCCATTGAGGCATATTGGGAATATGGTGTTAGGCCCTGTCACGAAGTGGTTTTATGTTTATAGAGTGTGCCTGAATGAAAGCAAGACCCTAGTATGAGAAAGTCTGAGAAGATAGATTTAGATGGAAAATGACATGCCTGTGGACAGGTGAGACTATTGGCTCAAGAGATAGACCCAGGATTTGAATCTCCCCCTGCCGCTTCGTGACAAAAAAAATGGCTATAGTCTCCCCACCTCTGACTGCCTTGAAACACAAGGAGATAAGGTGTATAATTACGACCACAAACACCACTATACAGACAACATAGAGTAAGTATAGTAAAGAATAGAAGCTGATCCAGTAAATAATATATGTATATATTTATTTACATACAAGAAAAAAACATAAAATGGCATCATACGTCATCAAGTCAGTCAATAGCGTGCACTGTTGCACGGCCTGGAAAAACCAAGGTAACAATTAAATTGAGAGACACTCAACAAAAAAACCCCAAATCACATTCACTCTTCCTGTCACCCTGCTGAGGAACAATAAAAAATGGTTAGTGATTTAAACCAAATCTACTTTGGTGGGGCTGTCAACTTTTAGCCTCCACTCTCTAACACTAATAAATTTCTGTCTTAGTCCTGGTGACTCTTCCTCAACGAACGGCTACACAGCTTGTTACTAGTTAGGCAATAGGCGCCGATAACTACACCACAAGAAATGCTACAATTAATAGACTTGGTTTTTTCGAACGCAGACTCAGTGTCTATCCGTCCAATGGATACTGAACAGACCCTACTGGTCCTGTCTATTTTCTCCCTCCTTCTCTATCTTTCTCTCTTGATCTCAGTGTCTCTCTAACACTCGAGGGCTGATGATGCGGCGTCTCCGTTACGCTCTTCTCTTGATTTCTATCAGGACCTAGGTATGGTAACCCTGTCACCTGTTCCTGATTTTGGTGATGACGATGTTCGGATATCAAGCATGAGGGACTTGATTAACTGTAGACAAAACTTCTCTGCTGCTGAATAGCTTCCCTCTTTTAACCCGCTCCGGAGTTAGAGGAAAAAACACAGCCTTGATTTCAGGCTGTACAAAATGAAACTAGTCTCCCGGCCACCTGCCGTTGCTAGAGACTATAATAGCGATGCTCTCGGCTGTATGATAAATAAACCTCGGTCCAGCTGAAGCATAGGGACTTCACTGCCAGAGACCATAGGGTAATTTTCTTTTGCTCCTGACGATACTCGAGTACTCTGACCCTGAGATATGTCTTTTGCCGTGGATAATTTTATTTGACAAAATTATGCTCCCCACTGTTTCCCGAGGGACTCGCTGAAATTAAAAGAAACAGCGACTCATGTACACCCACTCTAAAATCGCTTATCTCTAACATATACGATACATAAAATAATTCTATACACGTGTCTCTTCATTCTCACTTCTTCTATTCCCCTTCTCTCGTTCTTCACATAATACATGAAATACTATTATCCCACGTGGCACTAAAATCACACTTATCCTCCCCTTCTCTCGTTCTTCTCACAATACATAAAATACCACTATCCCACGTGGCCTCTTCATCCCCCCTCCTTCTACTGAAATCTGCCAGGTAAAATAAACAATAGCCCAGACCCCGTCTGACACGTTACGCATGAATACCCACGTGTTCAAAACATTGACAAAAATAGGGAAATCCTTTTACCCATTAACACAGGAGTTTCCCCGGCTTACTCTTATTAAATTAAATCTCGCTATAGGAATAGTTTCCTCCCCTAAGCAGTATAATTCATTTACAACGTAAATCTGAACCCTCTGACAATATTTCTCACATTTTTAAGGCTCAGAAAAATTAACGAACACACCAGGGATTTCCCCATAAATTTACATTAGAAAATATACAGGAATAAATGGTGGTTTTTACATAACATCCTACAAATATGGCACACGTGTTTCTCACAACTTCACACACTCCTATCTATTGCCAAAATCATAGAAAGAATAAGCACACTGTTGCATTACGTCGTTCTTCAAAAATAGTAATTAATGGCGCTATCGTTTATTTTAAAACTGAAAAGTTAATCTTTACCTAAGGGCGAATTTCTGAAAAACCCACTAATAAGTAAAAACAAAGTAAAACGATGAATAAAATAGTTACATACCGATTATCGTTTGTTTTTCCCACGGTGGAGAACGATAATTACGACGTCCTACGGCCAGGCAATAATTTTTCATAGAGACCGAATCCCCGTTTTCTGTCTCAATATATACAAGAGAAACCGCCCACGCGGATTTCCCTTCCTACGCAAATCCCGCGTGCTTCCGGCCGCGTGCTTCCGGCCTCGTCATATCGCGTGCCGGAAATGGCGATTATTTCCGTAAACAACGAACTTTACGGGAATCGCGAAAAATCAGAAGAAAGTAAAACTGGCCGAGTGAAAAATAAACCTACCGACCTAAAACGAACCCATTTAAATTACCTACCCCAAAAAAAAAACACCAAACACGATATACATTCAAATGAGAAGAAACAAAATGGTGAAAAAGCGTGCCCGAAAATAGCGATTTCCGTAAACAACGGAAAATCGCGTGATCAGAAGAAAATAAAACTGGTGAAAATTCAAAATAGAACCACAGAATCGGGCCTGTTAAAAGTCAGAATTACAGTGTAGCGTCACATAAGTCCCCCCTTTCAAGTACGGGAACCGTGCTAAATCACTGAAATCTCTGGGTTTCATACTGGCCCGTACCTAGATCTACCTCTCGATCTAATCACTGTCATAATTAGCATTATCATCCAGGCCCATCTCCATATCCTTGAGAATCTTGGCAAGCCCTGGATCGTGAGGGTCACGCCATGGGATTTCCTCCTGGCGACTGCAGCCTGACTGGTCGCCCTTCCTCCTCCCTTTCACGTGTTTCCTTCGCCCACGAATTTTCCTGGCGGCGCGTGGTAAATAATGATTACCAGCTGGTGCAACCTCCCAGTGTTTTGAAACAGTCTGACTGGCTTGGCCAGACATCGCCGTAACAGGGCGTAACTGTTTACAGTTGACTGAAGAACCGTGCACATGTTTCTTCTTGTCAGTATTTCCCTCCCTTGAGAGATGTAATACCATCGGGGGCCTAATTCCCGACGACAAAGAAGATACTTCTGAAGTAAGAGGCGTCACCACTGTTTGACCGTTTGGCTGAACAGGGCTGACAGGCGAATACGCCTCTGTAAATAACATGCCACTGTCTTTAGAGGCGTCTCTCCTCCTCATAGCAAGACAAGGATGTTTGAGCTCCCGTGGGGCTCCGTGAATTTGGGGCTTTCCCCTTTCACTTCTCTGGCCTGCAGTAGGCCCTCTTGCATTAGCAAGAATCGGTGTGGTTGGGTTTCCCAAAACTATGTATGGGCTTCCCAGGATGAAATCATGTGCTGGCTGTGCCATTACAGCTGCCTTAATGGTGCCAGACACAAACTGACATTTCACCTCAATATTGGCTACAGGCAGACGCTGTGAGATCCCTCTTCTCAAAATTCCACCAATCTCAACTAATTCTCCTGTCCACTGCCCTGGTTTCACCAAATGACGAGCGATGATACTGGGGTAAGTAAGCCCGCTGTCAAACAAACACGTAGTGGCCGTCCCATTCACTACGGCTGGTCCACTGTTAGAGAACAACTTCTCTGCCTGGACTGGTTCCCATTTATTCCCTTTAGTCCATCTCACCGGTCTTAAACAAGCTGCATGATGAGCTGGGGGTTTGTTCATGCACCGGGATGTCCAGTGGGAAGTGGTTCTACAATTCTGACAATACCTCTCATTATCTCCCCTGTTCCTAGCGGGTTCCTGAGAGGTTGTTGTCGGTGCTCTGTTATGCTGCTGGGGGCGCAAGTTATAACCAGAATGAGGCTCCTTGCGAGAAGGCCCTGGTTGCTGATGAGCTGGGGAAGTAGCCGGCTGCGATGATGAAGCTCCTTTGTCTGGGGCTGGCAGGTCTGGGTTTTTCCGTTTCTGTCCCAGTACTTCGGCCTGTGCTGTCTGGTACCTTTCGGCGAACACGATAATCTGATCAAGTTGCTGGGCACCCTGCTCTGCCAGATATCGCCTCAAGTCGGGGGACATGTTTGCCTTAACTTGTTCACACAGAACTAACTCCTCCAACCCTTCAAAAGTCTTCGCCAGTCCTGACAGTTCCCTCCACCGGGTTAGGTAATTTCTCACCCGCTCTGCAAACTGTGCGAAACTCTCTCCCTTCTCCGGCCTGCTCTCCCTGAACATGGTTTGGCATTTACGTGGAGTCCACTGAAATCTTTGCAATAAAGCGTTTCGCAGTGCCTCAAAGTTGTTCTGGTCATCTAGGAGCATCTTGCTGTAGACTTCATACGCATGACCTTTGAGGTATTGTGATAATTTTAGACACCACAAACTCTCATCCAACCCGTATGCCTTTGCCATTCTTTGAAATTTCTCCAGGAACACGTCAATCTTCTCATTCCCATTAGGGAACGAGTCAAATGGGAAGCTCATGGCTGCCATCTGGGGTCCTCCGTTTCCTGAGGTGTCTGTCGCTCCTGCTCCGGGTGAATCGCCATTAGCCGAACTGCCTCCCGAAGCTCGGTACTGCAGTTCCAGAGAACGCAGGGCAAGTTCATGCTGTCTCTCCGCTGCCTTCTCCCTCTCCTGTGCTTCCAATTTCCGAAGTTCCATCTCGGCCTGCCTCTCCGCTGCTTTTGCGGTGGCTATCCTTTCCTCTTTTGCTGCTTCTGCGGCGGCTATCCTTTCCTCTTTTGCTGCTTCTGAGGCGGCTGCCCTTTGCCTTTCCTCAATTTCTGCAGCGGCTGCCCTGTCCTCCTTCTCTTTCTCTCGCTGAATATGCCTATCAGTTTCCCTTATCAGGTAGGCCTTAGTCTCCTCCTTATCCATTCCCATATCCTGAGCAGATTCACGCCAGGCAGCTCGTAACTTGGCCATATCCGCCATCTTACCTGTAAACTGCTGTAAGTTCACAACTAACAGTAAATGACAGAAAGGAGAACAAAAGGAAGGAACTACCTGTTACGTAATATATAATACTCCCTCTTTAACCGCTGTTCCAAAACCCGACCTCAGACTAGCGTCAAGTCTGAACAATAACCTGAGAAAAAAAATTTAGTTAAGAAGCTACCAAAAACTAAATTACCTTCCTGTTAAAGAAAAATATGTCGGTATGCCATCAATTACCTCTTAGTCATATAAATCAAAAATACCACAAAAATCTACTAGACTGCAACCTGTGGAAAAACTTATACTGGATCAGTTCTAATAGCTCAAGTCTAGGGGATATTTAAAGAACTCTATTCTCAGAAACTTCCTAGAGACAATCTATGAATGTAGATCACAGAATTGATCTCAACAGAATGATCCCCGGACGATTGCCCCCACTTGTCACGAAGTGGTTTTATGTTTATAGAGTGTGCCTGAATGAAAGCAAGACCCTAGTATGAGAAAGTCTGAGAAGATAGAATTTAGATGGAAAATAACATGCCTGTGGACAGGTGAGACTATTGGCTCAAGAGATAGACCCAGGATTTGAATCTCCCCCTGCCGCTTCGTGACTAAAAAAAATGGCTATAGTCTCCCCACCTCTGACTGCCTTGAAACACAAGGAGATAAGGTGTATAATTACGACCACAAACACCACTATACAGACAACATAGAGTAAGTATAGTAAAGAATAGAAGCTGATCCAGTAAATAATATATGTATATATTTATTTACATACAAGAAAAAAAACATAAAATGGCATCATACGTCATCAAGTCAGTCAATAGCGTGCACTGTTGCACGGCCTGGAAAAACCAAGGTAACAATTAAATTGAGAGACACTCAACAAAAAAAAAAAAAAAACCCCAATCACATTCACTCTTCCTGTCACCCTGCTGAGGAACAATAAAAATGGTTAGTGATTTAAACCAAATCTACTTTGGTGGGGCTGTCAACTTTTAGCCTCCACTCTCTAACACTAATAAATTTCTGTCTTAGTCCTGGTGACTCTTCCTCAACGAACGGCTACACAGCTTGTTACTAGTTAGGCAATAGGCGCCGATAACTACACCACAAGAAATGCTACAATTAATAGACTTGGTTTTTCGAACGCAGACTCAGTGTCTATCCGTCCAATGGATACTGAACAGACCCTACTGGTCCTGTCTATTTTCTCCCTCCTTCTCTATCTTTCTCTCTTGATCTCAGTGTCTCTCTAACACTCGAGGGCTGATGATGCGGCGTCTCCGTTACGCTCTTCTCTTGATTTCTATCAGGACCTAGGTATGGTAACCCTGTCACCTGTTCCTGATTTTGGTGATGACGATGTTCGGATATCAAGCATGAGGGACTTGATTAACTGTAGACAAAACTTCTCTGCTGCTGAATAGCTTCCCTCTTTTAACCCGCTCCGGAGTTAGAGGAAAAAACACAGCCTTGATTTCAGGCTGTACAAAATGAAACTAGTCTCCCGGCCACCTGCCGTTGCTAGAGACTATAATAGCGATGCTCTCGGCTGTATGATAAATAAACCTCGGTCCAGCTGAAGCATAGGGACTTCACTGCCAGAGACCATAGGGTAATTTTCTTTTGCTCCTGACGATACTCGAGTACTCTGACCCTGAGATATGTCTTTTGCCGTGGATAATTTTATTTGACAAAATTATGCTCCCCACTGTTTCCCGAGACTCGCTGAAATTAAAAGAAACAGCGACTCATGTACACCCACTCTAAAATCGCTTATCTCTAACATATACGATACATAAAATAATTCTATACACGTGTCTCTTCATTCTCACTTCTTCTATTCCCCTTCTCTCGTTCTTCACATAATACATGAAATACTATTATCCCACGTGGCACTAAAATCACACTTATCCTCCCCTTCTCTCGTTCTTCTCACAATACATAAAATACCACTATCCCACGTGGCCTCTTCATCCCCCCTCCTTCTACTGAAATCTGCCAGGTAAAATAAACAATAGCCCAGACCCCGTCTGACACATTACGCATGAATACCCACGTGTTCAAAACATTGACAAAAATAGGGAAATCCTTTTACCCATTAACACAGGAGTTTCCCCGGCTTACTCTTATTAAATTAAATCTCGCTATAGGAATAGTTTCCTCCCCTAAGCAGTATAATTCATTTACAACGTAAATCTGAACCCTCTGACAATATTTCTCACATTTTTAAGGCTCAGAAAAATTAACGAACACACCAGGGATTTCCCCATAAATTTACATTAGAAAATATACAGGAATAAATGGTGGTTTTACATAACATCCTACAAATATGGCACACGTGTTTCTCACAACTTCACACACTCCTATCTATTGCCAAAATCATAGAAAGAATAAGCACACTGTTGCATTACGTCGTTCTTCAAAAATAGTAATTAATGGCGCTATCGTTTATTTTAAAACTGAAAAGTTAATCTTTACCTAAGGGCGAATTTCTGAAAAACCCACTAATAAGTAAAACGATGAATAAAATAGTTACATACCGATTATCGTTTGTTTTTCCCACGGTGGAGAACGATAATTACGACGTCCTACGGCCAGGCAATAATTTTTCATAGAGACCGAATCCCCGTTTTCTGTCTCAATATATACAAGAGAAACCGCCCACGCGGATTTCCCTTCCTACGCAAATCCCGGACCAATGGGAGCGCTAGAAAAATTAATACTATCAACCCACGCAAACCCCGCGTGCTTCCGGCCTCGTCATATCGCGTGCCGGAAATGGCGATTATTTCCGTAACCAACGAACTTTACGGGAATCGCGAAAAATCAGAAGAAAGTAAAACTGGCCGAGTGAAAAAAAAAACCTACCAACATAATACGAACCCATTTAAATTTACCTTCCCAAAAAAAAAACCGAAACNCGATATATTCAAATGAGAAGAAATAAAAATGGTGAAAAAGCGTGCCCGAAAATAGCGATTTCCGTAAACAACGGAAAATCGCGTGATCAGAAGAAAATAAAACTGGTGAAAATTCAAAATAGAACCACAGAATCGGGCCTGTTAAAAGTCAGAATTACAGTGTAGCGTCACATAAGTCCCCCCTTTCAAGTACGGGAACCGTGCTAAATCACTGAAATCTCTGGGTTTCATACTGGCCCGTATCTAGATCTACCTCTCGATCTAATCACTGTCATAATTAGCATTATCATCCAGGCCCATCTCCATATCCTTGAGAATCTTGGCAAGCCCTGGATCGTGAGGGTCACGCCATGGGATTTCCTCCTGGCGACTGCAGCCTGACTGGTCGCCCTTCCTCCTCCCCCTTCATGTGTTTCCTTCGCCCACGAATTTTCCTGGCGGCGCGTGGTAAATAATGATTACCAGCTGGTGCAACCTCCCAGTGTTTTGAAACAGTCTGACTGGCTTGGCCAGACATCGCCGTAACAGGGCGTAACTGTTTACAGTTGACTGAAGAACCGTGCACATGTTTCTTCTTGTCAGTATTTCCCTCCCTTGAGAGATGTAATACCATCGGGGGCCTAATTCCCGACGACAAAGAAGATACTTCTGAAGTAAGAGGCGTCACCACTGTTTGACCGTTTGGCTGAACAGGGCTGACAGGCGAATACGCCTCTGTAAATAACATGCCACTGTCTTTAGAGGCGTCTCTCCTCCTCATCGCAAGACAAGGATGTTTGAGCTCCCGTGGGGCTCCGTGAATTTGGGGCTTTCCCCTTTCACTTCTCTGGCCTGCAGTAGGCCCTCTTGCATTAGCAAGAATCGGTGTGGTTGGGTTTCCCAAAACTATGTATGGGCTTCCCAGGATGAAATCATGTGCTGGCTGTGCCATTACAGCTGCCTTAATGGTGCCAGACACAAACTGACATTTCACCTCAATATTGGCTACAGGCAGACGCTGTGAGATCCCTCTTCTCAAAATTCCACCAATCTCAACTAATTCTCCTGTCCACTGCCCTGGTTTCACCAAATGACGAGCGATGATACTGGGGTAAGTAAGCCCGCTGTCAAACAAACACGTAGTGGCCGTCCCATTCACTACGGCTGGTCCACTGTTAGAGAACAACTTCTCTGCCTGGACTGGTTCCCATTTATTCCCTTTAGTCCATCTCACCGGTCTTAAACAAGCTGCATGATGAGCTGGGGGTTTGTTCATGCACCGGGATGTCCAGTGGGAAGTGGTTCTACAATTCTGACAATACCTCTCATTATCTCCCCTGTTCCTAGCGGGTTCCTGAGAGGTTGTTGTCGGTGCTCTGTTATGCTGCTGGGGGCGCAAGTTATAACCAGAATGAGGCTCCTTGCGAGAAGGCCCTGGTTGCTGATGAGCTGGGGAAGTAGCCGGCTGCGATGATGAAGCTCCTTTGTCTGGGGCTGGCAGGTCTGGGTTTTTCCGTTTCTGTCCCAGTACTTCGGCCTGTGCTGTCTGGTACCTTTCGGCGAACACGATAATCTGATCAAGTTGCTGGGCACCCTGCTCTGCCAGATATCGCCTCAAGTCGGGGGACATGTTTGCCTTAACTTATTCACACAGAACTAACTCCTCCAACCCTTCAAAAGTCTTCGCCAGTCCTGACAGTTCCCTCCACCGGGTTAGGTAATTTCTCACCCGCTCTGCAAACTGTGCGAAACTCTCTCCCTTCTCCGGCCTGCTCTCCCTGAACATGGTTTGGCATTTACGTGGAGTCCACTGAAATCTTTGCAATAAAGCGTTTCGCAGTGCCTCAAAGTTGTTCTGGTCATCTAGGAGCATCTTGCTGTAGACTTCATACGCATGACCTTTGAGGTATTGTGATAATTTTAGACACCACAAACTCTCATCCAACCCGTATGCCTTTGCCATTCTTTGAAATTTCTCCAGGAACACGTCAATCTTCTCATTCCCATTAGGGAACGAGTCAAATGGGAAGCTCATGGCTGCCATCTGGGGTCCTCCGTTTCCTGAGGTGTCTGTCGCTCCTGCTCCGGGTGAATCGCCATTAGCTGAACTGCCTCCCGAAGCTCGGTACTGCAGTTCCAGAGAACGCAGGGCAAGTTCATGCTGTCTCTCCGCTGCCTTCTCCCTCTCCTGTGCTTCCAATTTCCGAAGTTCCATCTCGGCCTGCCTCTCCGCTGCTTTTGCGGTGGCTATCCTTTCCTCTTTTGCTGCTTCTGCGGCGGCTATCCTTTCCTCTTTTGCTGCTTCTGCGGCGGCTGCCCTTTGCCTTTCCTCAATTTCTGCAGCGGCTGCCCTGTCCTCCTTCTCTTTCTCTCGCTGAATATGCCTATCAGTTTCCCTTATCAGGTAGGCCTTAGTCTCCTCCTTATCCATTCCCATATCCTGAGCAGATTCACGCCAGGCAGCTCGTAACTTGGCCATATCCGCCATCTTACCTGTAAACTGCTGTAAGTTCACAACTAACAGTAAATGACAGAAAGGAGAACAAAAGGAAGGAACTACCTGTTACGTAATATATAATACTCCCTCTTTAACCGCTGTTCCAAAACCCGACCTCAGACTAGCGTCAAGTCTGAACAATAACCTGAGAAAAAAATTTAGTTAAGAAGCTACCAAAAACTAAATTACCTTCCTGTTAAAGAAAAATATGTCGGTATGCCATCAATTACCTCTTAGTCATATAAATCAAAAATACCACAAAAATCTACTAGACTGCAACCTGTGGAAAAACTTATACTGGATCAGTTCTAATAGCTCAAGTCTAGGGGATATTTAAAGAACTCTATTCTCAGAAACTTCCTAGAGACAATCTATGAATGTAGATCACAGAATTGATCTCAACAGAATGATCCCGGACGAGCCCCCACTTGTCACGAAGTGGTTTTATGTTTATAGAGTGTGCCTGAATGAAAGCAAGACCCTAGTATGAGAAAGTCTGAGAAGATAGAATTTAGATGGAAAATGACATGCCTGTGGACAGGTGAGACTATTGGCTCAAGAGATAGACCCAGGATTTGAATCTCCCCCTGCCGCTTCGTGACAAAAAAATGGCTATAGTCTCCCCACCTCTGACTGCCTTGAAACACAAGGAGATAAGGTGTATAATTACGACCACAAACACCACTATACAGACAACATAGAGTAAGTATAGTAAAGAATAGAAGCTGATCCAGTAAATAATATATGTATATATTTATTTACATACAAGAAAAAAACATAAAATGGCATCATACGTCATCAAGTCAGTCAATAGCGTGCACTGTTGCACGGCCTGGAAAAACCAAGGTAACAATTAAATTGAGAGACACTCAACACAAAAAAACCCCAATCACATTCACTCTTCCTGTCACCCTGCTGAGGAACAATAAAAATGGTTAGTGATTTAAACCAAATCTACTTTGGTGGGGCTGTCAACTTTTAGCCTCCACTCTCTAACACTAATAAATTTCTGTCTTAGTCCTGGTGACTCTTCCTCAACGAACGGCTACACAGCTTGTTACTAGTTAGGCAATAGGCGCCGATAACTACACCACAAGAAATGCTACAATTAATAGACTTGGTTTTTCGAACGCAGACTCAGTGTCTATCCGTCCAATGGATACTGAACAGACCCTACTGGTCCTGTCTATTTTCTCCCTCCTTCTCTATCTTTCTCTCTTGATCTCAGTGTCTCTCTAACACTCGAGGGCTGATGATGCGGCGTCTCCGTTACGCTCTTCTCTTGATTTCTATCAGGACCTAGGTATGGTAACCCTGTCACCTGTTCCTGATTTTGGTGATGACGATGTTCGGATATCAAGCATGAGGGACTTGATTAACTGTAGACAAAACTTCTCTGCTGCTGAATAGCTTCCCTCTTTTAACCCGCTCCGGAGTTAGAGGAAAAAACACAGCCTTGATTTCAGGCTGTACAAAATGAAACTAGTCTCCCGGCCACCTGCCGTTGCTAGAGACTATAATAGCGATGCTCTCGGCTGTATGATAAATAAACCTCGGTCCAGCTGAAGCATAGGGACTTCACTGCCAGAGACCATAGGGTAATTTTCTTTTGCTCCTGACGATACTCGAGTACTCTGACCCTGAGATATGTCTTTTGCCGTGGATAATTTTATTTGACAAAATTATGCTCCCCACTGTTTCCCGAGACTCGCTGAAATTAAAAGAAACAGCGACTCATGTACACCCACTCTAAAATCGCTTATCTCTAACATATACGATACATAAAATAATTCTATACACGTGTCTCTTCATTCTCACTTCTTCTATTCCCCTTCTCTCGTTCTTCACATAATACATGAAATACTACTATATCCCACGTGGCACTAAAAATCACACTTATCCTCCCCTTCTCTCGTTCTTCTCACAATACATAAAATACCACTATCCCACGTGGCCTCTTCATCCCCCCTCCTTCTACTGAAATCTGCCAGGTAAAATAAACAATAGCCCAGACCCCGTCTGACACGTTACGCATGAATACCCACGTGTTCAAAACATTGACAAAAATAGGGAAATCCTTTTACCCATTAACACAGGAGTTTCCCCGGCTTACTCTTATTAAATTAAATCTCGCTATAGGAATAGTTTCCTCCCCTAAGCAGTATAATTCATTTACAACGTAAATCTGAACCCTCTGACAATATTTCTCACATTTTTAAGGCTCAGAAAAATTAACGAACACACCAGGGATTTCCCCATAAATTTACATTAGAAAATATACAGGAATAAATGGTGGTTTTTACATAACATCCTACAAATATGGCACACGTGTTTCTCACAACTTCACACACTCCTATCTATTGCCAAAATCATAGAAAGAATAAGCACACTGTTGCATTACGTCGTTCTTCAAAAATAGTAATTAATGGCGCTATCGTTTATTTTAAAACTGAAAAGTTAATCTTTACCTAAGGGCGAATTTCTGAAAAACCCACTAATAAGTAAAACGATGAATAAAATAGTTACATACCGATTATCGTTTGTTTTTCCCACGGTGGAGAACGATAATTACGACGTCCTACGGCCAGGCAATAATTTTTCATAGAGACCGAATCCCCGTTTTCTGTCTCAATATATACAAGAGAAACCGCCCACGCGGATTTCCCTTCCTACGCAAATCCCGGACCAATGGGAGCGCTAGAAAAATTAATACTATCAACCCACGCAAACCCCGCGTGCTTCCGGCCTCGTCATATCGCGTGCCGGAAATGGCGATTATTTCCGTAACCAACGAACTTTACGGGAATCGCGAAAAATCAGAAGAAAGTAAAACTGGCCGAGTGAAAAATAAACCTACCGACCTAAAACGAACCCATTTAAATTACCTTCCCAAAAGTACCGAACACGATATATTCACATGAGAAGAAATAAAATGGTGAAAAAGCGTGCCCGAAAATAGCGATTTCCGTAAACAACGGAAAATCGCGTGATCAGAAGAAAATAAAACTGGTGAAAATTCAAAATAGAACCACAGAATCGGGCCTGTTAAAAGTCAGAATTACAGTGTAGCGTCACAGGCCCATATTTTCTTGACCATCGGCACACTAGGGGTGATGCGGTCAACATCACGCCGGCCGCCTTAACCTTCCCAGAGTTGCTCTGGTACCCAATTGGGGCTGGGTCGACCCAGGAGCCGTTTGTGGCCTAAAAAAATCCCACCTCATCTGGGGACCGAACCATAGACCACTGAGCTAGGAAGCCAGTGTACTAACCACTTTGCTACCGCGGCTCCCCTTCGGTTTAGCCTCCTGTAATTCCCGGGAGTCTATAAAGAGACAGAGAAAGAAGGGAATGTCTGCACCCTCGGGCTGTACAAGGCGACAAATAAGATGTTGCGCAATGGGTTGGCAACTTTGTCGTGTAAAACAATTTGCCTCAGAAATGACCACTGTTGGAAGAGCATGTGTGTGCTTGGTGCAGGCTTCCTGCAAGGAGATTTGCTACAGTGGTTGCTCCACGCTCTGTAAGGAGCGCGAAGGATACTGATGATAATGATGATATTGTTTGGTTTGTTGTTTTCATGTACACATAATGTTACATAATAGACGGATTGTTGTTTTCATGTACATGTAATTTTACATAATAGAAGGATTGTTGTTTTCATGTACACATAATGTTACATAATAGACGGATTGTTGTTTTCATGTACACATAATGTTACATAATAGACGGATTGTTGTTTTCATGTACACATAATTTTTACATAATAGACATAGTTGTTTTCATGTACACATAATTTTTACATAATAGACATATTGTTGTTTTCATGTACACATAATTTTTACATAACAGACGGACAGAGAAATGATGATAAAGACACGAAAGACTTCATGCTAATGGCGGGCAATAAGTGGGACCTGACAAGTGTTTTTTGAAGCCTGTGCTCCCTTGTGAGCTAAAGTATATTGATTGATTGACTGAGTCTTGTGTTCGCTTGACTAAACTGTACTCACATCATTAATCAACGAGTAAACGGCTGGATGTGTGAGATAGTCAATGCATGAACGGGTAAGTATATGTTAAAGTTGGAGAACAAGTTAATATATAGCCAGTGTAAGAACAAGTTTATAAATAAACCAGTGTGAGAGTAAGTTAATACATAACCAGTATGATAGTATGTTAATACATAACCAGAATGAGAGTAACTTAATACGCACCTAGTATAAGAGAATACGCATCTAGTATGAGAGTAAGTTAATACATAACTAGTATGAGAGTTAATACATAACTGGTATGAGAGTTAATACATAACTAGTATGAGAGTTAATACATAACTAGTATGAGAGTTAATACATAACTAGTATGAGATTTAATACATAACTAGTATGAGAACAAGTTAATACACAAGCAGTGTGAGAGCAAGTTAATACATAACCGGTGTAAGAAAACAAGGATGACTGAGAGAGAAAATCATGAACAGTTTAAATTAATGGTACGCAAAAATGCAAATACAGAATTGATAAACAACACCAGCGACAGGCAGTATTTTGTACAGAGATATGATCGTTTATGCCACCTAGCATGGCACTTGAAGAAGAAAAACGTCGATCTAGTTTGGTTTACTTGTTGTTATGCGTTACGTCAGTGTTTCTCAAACTTACAAAAATGTCGTACATCTTATGAGAATTTAGTGTTACTGGTGTGACAGTGTCGGTGTGTTGATTCTTCTTTTAAAGTAAACTAGGTGACTGGGGCAGGCCTAGTTGTCTACCTTCTATTTGTCAATTTGGTCCATTGACCTATCTTCCAAGTAAGAGTATATCTTAATACTGGCCCTCACCGCCAGAGTTATTAATTCCTGGATGATATCTTCTCAAACTTCCAACCTAAACTCGTTCCATCCCTTCTTATGATGTTACTTAAGTGACAGCTTCGTATAGCAGTTATCCCCTTATGCCTATTATCTTGTTTACTCAAGCACTCAACAACCTTTTAGAGAGCTAACCCAACTTGAGAAGTGTTCCATCAAAACAAGTGATTTATTTACATCAAAAATTCCATCATAACAGGAGGCATGTGGTACAAATTCCAGGTACAAACATTTCCTAACTGCCTCTTGTATGTCCCATTCCTTCTGGGCACACTCACATACCTATATATATATATAGTTATAGCTCTCTGCCTGAGAACATATTCAGGTATGGTTTATACATATTTTCTTCCCTTAAGGCTTTTCTATTTATTCTGGCTTCTCCCAAGCCTTTCATCAACTCTTTCCTGAGTTGGTTTCTTTTGTCTACTAATCCTGTCAATTTTTACTCAATTTAATCAAATACCATCATCTAAAAATTCATATATGCAAATCAATTCATTGGGTACACCTGTTGCGATATCCTCATACTTATACCTGCTAGAGAGCGCATGTTTCATCCTGTAAATACAATCAGCCTTCAATTGCTTACTCATCTTACTTGTAGCAGTCGATGTTGCAAAGTTCATTATACAATAGCCCAACACGGCTATTAAGTCCCTGTTCTTCTGTAAAATCTCCTCAGCTGCCTACTTAGTCTCAGTTTATTCACCTCATAGTCAATTTTGTAGCTTCAGCTTCGTTTCTCATTATTCTGCGCTCACCTAGTTGTAAGCGTCGTTAACCTTGTAATACTTTGTTTCAACTTCTGAAATCATTCTATTCAATGTCTATCAAAAGTTATGAGTCAAAGGACCTACTTACTCTGGTTGCACAGAATCCTCACAACACTCATATTTCTTACTATCACCTCTTATCTCTAAACCTATATTTTAAACACCGTTCTGTCTTTCATATGTGAATAGATTCTACTACTCTAACTAGGTCTATAGGATTCTTCAGAAGTATTCATTCTGTTTCTCACAGAAATTAAACTTGAGCCTGGCAGAATAGACATTCCTGCCACTCTACGTCCTTAACTAGGACTGCTCCTGCAAAAATGCGACCGCTCGACAGCGCGTCTAAATGGGTTCTCCTCTATAAAATCATTATCAGCTGATCTGTCCTTGTTTACTGTAAATTCATTGGTTCCTCCTATTCTTCGCTCAGCTGAAATATGTTCACGCTTATCCGCTGTGTAAACAACTCAGTGAAGTGTCATCCGTTGTCCTGGTAAACTTTTCACGTGCATATTTTTTTTCCTCTCAACTCACTTAATCATATAAGGGAGGTAATTACCCATTGTCTCCCTTTGCATATTTGACTTAACCTTATATTATCTTCTCTAAAGCTTGCTATACAATTCTTATATGTACATTTTCTAAACCATAATTACCAACTCACCAAATCTACTTATGTGTAATTAAGCACTTTCCTCCCCTGACTTTAATAATTAGAGTCTTCTCCCTTTGATCAAAGCATGATTTCACTCATCTTATTTCCCTTTTAGCAAGACAAATAGTCTTTATTCAAATCTATTCTTATTTCTTAAACCATTTTTTCATACCTTCCCTCTTAACCAAAACCAAATCACCGCTTATAATTCCTGCTTGAGCATTTTATAATGCTCCTAGCAAAGTGAACGGTGACATACAACCCGGGGCCATACAAATGTATCCCATAGGGAGACATTTGTGTTCCATCATCTAGCAATCCCATTCTATTCTTTAACATACCATTATCACCGCGCCTGTATACATATTCAAAGTCTACATGTTAAAAAATTTCCCCCAAAAAAATTTTGAAGCAAAATGTAACGCTACCTCATTGCTCAACCTTAGCTTGAGGCATACCATCAATACTCAACAAAAAAATAAATCATGGCTCTGCACTTATTATCTCTCTATATATATACATATATATATCNATATATATATATATATATATGTTCCTATTTTTCGACATGGTCACTGCCTCTGGACACAGAGGTTTGTCAGTACCTTTATATGTCTTGAAATATCTGCTGTTAATGTAATTTATCCATTATACTAGACAGATAAGCAGAAATAACTAATTAGTGGTGCATCAGTAAATATCCTAATGTAATAGTGAAAGATGTCACTATGTCAGAGTTGATGTGCCCGACTGATTCTAGTCTTGGATGCATCAGTCAAATCCTTCACTCTGTCTAAACCTATATATACATGCACTAGTATCTTCATATGTATTGGGGCGATAGTGAAAGATACATGTCACTATGTCAGAGTTGATGTGCCCGACTGATTCTAGTCTTGGATGCATCAGTCAAATCCTTCACTCTGTCTAAACCTATATATACATGCACTAGTATCTTCATATGTATTGGGGCGATAGTGAAAGATACATGTCACTATGTCAGAGTTGATGTGCCCGACTGATTCTAGTCTTGGATGCATCAGTCAAATCCTTAACTCTGTCTAAACCTATATATACATGCAGTAGTACGTCAGGGTTAACAAAATATCTAACCTTAGGATGTAAAAGTAATATAGTCATGACCCTATAACTGTCATTATCATCATCTCTTAAGTAAGCAGTACCCATAATACCAATACTGCAACCAAGTTGTTTTTTTTTTTCTGTTATCTCTGTACAACCAGTGCAGTAAAAAGTGGGGACGTTCATCCTCAGTGCAATATTTGCCTATGTCCATGAGTAAGACTCCACTTGACTGAGTCTGGATCACTTCCCTTCTTCTTTTCTTTTCTCTTTTCTCTTTTTTTTTTTTTCTGGTCCTGAATACTTTTATGCCTGAAATAGGTACATTATAATAATTAACATGCATTTAATGTACTATACATATTTTAACCAATGTCAGTGTTGATCATCTGGTATGCTGCATCTTGTACCTTGGGAGAACACTGTTAAGTTTCCTAAAACTATATGTAGTTATTCTAGTTTGTCACATTCATAAGATTATATGTGTGTACTCTACTGTGTCACAATGATGAACTTCTATGTATTCACTCTACTTTGTCACATTCTTAAGACTATGTTTTTAATTCACTTTGTCACATTCTTAAGGCTATATGTTTGATCTACTTTGTCACACTCTTAAGACTATGTGTAATCTAGTTTGTCAACTCGACTCTCTTTAAAGAAGTTAGTGAGTACTGTAAGTGTCTAAGCGTGCTCCAGTATATGAATATCAACTTAAGCTAAACACAGTGTGACTCAATTAACTATCTTAACTTTAGGTACTATGTTGGTTAGAGTACCGAATTAAACACTATAGCTGGGTTAGTGCTTTATGACGACTACACTAAGTTGGAGATTTGTTTTGCGAGTTCCAACAGTGTAATCTCTCTGCTGGAGAGGCGACTGTCATACTGTGACGAAGCTGATATGCATGCGATGTCGTGTTTATAGTCGCTCTGCAGGAGGTGGGGGGCGAACGAATATTTATATTTTGTTGGAAACCTAGTGAAGGTTTATGTACTTGGCGATGATTTCTTTTGAATCTTGTTCGTAGATGTTCTTGCGGTAATCGTAGCAATTTCGCTCTTGGTGGTGAATCTAGTGACGAAGGTTGGTAAGGGCGTTTGGTAGCTATGCGTATTTCGGTGGTGGTTGTATCATCCATACACTCTATGTCGCTGTCTTCTTGTTCTGTTACATCAAGTTCAGATTCCACCTGTGCTGAAGGCGTATTAATGACATTCTTGTTGCTATTTATGTGCTTCGCTGTAGGACTCTGGGTATGGTGAGTAATGTTACTTTTCGTCACTTGTAAAGACTGTTCGTCATCGCTATCCGAGCTAGAGTATGTAGGCTGGTGTCGACTGGAGGTTGACGGTTGTAGTCCCTGACTACCATGTTCTTCTGTAAAGTTGCTACCGTGGGGGGCTATGTTTCTCGTTGCTGATTTCAAAGGTCTGTCATCTTCACTATCCCAAGTAGAATGTGTAGACTGGTGTTGACTGGAAGTTGACGGTTGTAGTCCCTGACTACCATGTTCTTCTGTAAAGTTGCTACCGTGGGGGGCTATGTTTCTCGTTGCTGATTTCAAAGGTCTGTCATCTTCGCTATCC
Source organism: Oreohelix idahoensis (assembly GCA_024509875.1). NCBI lineage: Eukaryota > Metazoa > Mollusca > Gastropoda > Stylommatophora > Oreohelicidae > Oreohelix > Oreohelix idahoensis. Next base: position 222,040 of record JAMPIV010019252.1, on the reverse strand, counting down.
CAAGTAGAATGTGTAGACTGGTGTTGACTGGAGTTGACGGTTGTAGTCCCTGACTACCATGTTCTTCTGTAAAGTTGCTACCGTGGGGGGCTATGTTTCTCGTTGCTGATTTCAAAGGTCTGTCATCTTCACTATCCCAAGTAGAATGTGTAGACTGGTGTTGACTGGAAGTTGACGGTTGTAGTCCCTGACTACCATAGTATGTTTGACTTGTTATGGACGCATGAGGTTCTTCGTCCTGTGTCGACAGTGGCGTATTACTATCTCTCCCATGTAGGCGATTGTCTCTGTATATTAGTCTTTCTCTCAATTCTGCTGGTGGAATGTCATCTTCATCTTCTGAGTCTTCTCTGCAGCGAACTAAACGATGTACAGCGTCTTGGAGTTGACCTGAAGTGTTACGTTGTTGTAGGCTAATGTTCTGCTCAACATCCATGTCGTTTTCTTCACGTGAAGTACTTAATGTCTCTGTGGAATCATAATAACTCAACGTGACTTTTCGTATTGGTCTGCTACTGCATAAGGCTGGCGGAGCTGTAGGGCGATGATCGTCTTTTTTCATCTGTGATGCGTGTGCTTTGACGGTTATGTTCTTTTCCTCATGCCATAGTCTGTAATTAACGGGTGTTGTCTGTTCTACTATTTTATATCCATCAAGCCATCGTGCATCCAACTTATTATCTCTAACGTTCTTCTTGTAATATACTTTATCTCCGACTTTGAACTTCTCTAACTTCGCTCTTTTGTCATGCTGCTTCTGCCATTTCTTGAAGGCTCTCTGTGCATTACTGTTTGCTATCTGATGTGCTCTGTGTTTTTCTTGTAGTATAACTTCTATAGGATCTTCACCTTGATATTTCTTTTGGGGTTGTAAAAGATTATCTAGTGGGAACATAGGCTCACGTCCATATAGCATGTAGAACGGAGATAGTCCTGTCGTCTCATTTATGTTTACTCTTATCGCTTCAAGAGCTTGATTGATATATACATCCCAATATTGAGCATTGCCTTGTATATATTTAGCAAGGATATCATGCAATGTAGCATGCATTCTCTCATTTCGTCCGTTTGCCTGTGGTCTATAAAAAGTGCTAGTTGTATGCTGAATATTCAAAGTCCGAAGTGTCTTCTTAAAAGGGTTGCCTACAAATTGCTTTCCATTGTCCGTGATGATTCTTTTAGGACAACCATGTCTTGGTACAAATTCTTGTAGAAAAAACTCTGTCACTGTCGCTGACGTTATATTCTTAAGAGGATAAGTTTCAGGCCATACTGAATATTGATCAACAATATGTAAAAGGTATGCATTTCCAGATTGCGTAAGAGGATATGGACCAGAAATGTCCATACTTATAACTTCCATAGGAAAATGAGATGATTTCATTTCCTGTAAAGGAACTTTAGTTGGTCTCATATTTCTGATTCTGCATACCCTACAAGTACCAACATATTCCATTATATCTTTGTACATAGACTTCCAATAGTATCTTTTCTTGATTATATCAATGGTTTTATCTCTCCCTACATGTCCATTATTATCATGAAACTGCTCTAGTAGTTGGGGTATTATTGATCGTGGAATCACCTTCTGTAATCTCCCCTCTTGTTTCTCATCAATATGATATAGTAGTTGATCATTGGGCAAGATTATAAACCGTTTAAGCGACGTAGGTCTCGTTTGTACCTGTTTAATGATCTTAAGAATTTCGGGATCTTTTCTCTGCTCAGTATGTACATCAAGTGTATCTACATCTGTTGTTTGCTGCGTGCCATTATCTGTTATGGTAGTGGTGTTCCCATCATCCACTCTGTTGGAATTTATAATGTTAATTTCCTTTGCGTTGTCGTTGATATCTGTAGACGCCATTAGGTCATCTTCCAGTATAGTACTAGGTTGTGGCGTTCGCGAAAGGAGGTCTGCACACGTATTTTGAATACCGGGAATGTATTCAATTTTTGTATCATATGATTGTAGGTTCATAGACCATGTTTGTAACTTTTTTGGCTGCTCCTGCGTCTTAGTAAGCCAATTCACTAATGGTTGATGGTCTGTTCTGATAGTGAGTTTAGTGCCTCTGATATAAAAATCAAGTTTTTGTATTGCGTAATGTATAGCAAACGCCTCCTTCTCCGTTGTCGACCATCGTTTTTGAGTTTTAGAGAGAGCGTGTGACACGAATGCTATAGGCATTTCATTAGGGATTTCTGGTATAATGGGTGTCTCATTCTCTTCCCTAAGGTGGACTAAGCAAGCGCCTATTGCTGTATCTGAAGCATCTGTATACAAGATCATTATACGGGATATATCCGGATGTGCAAGCAGTGGTATCTTTGTAAGTGCTTCCTTAAGATAATCAAAGGATTCTTGGCATTCTTTTGTCCACCTAAATCTTGAATATTTCTTGGTAAGTGCAATGAGTGGTTCAGCAGCCTTGGAGAAATTAACGACGTGACGTCTGTAGTATCCGCAACAACCAATATACGCTCGTACCTGCTTCACTGTTGTGGGAGCGGGCATGTTCCTTATTGCTTCCACTTTATCTGTATCAGGGCGAATACCTTCTTTATTCACTATAAACCCTAAGTATTTAGTTTCCGTCTTTAGGAACTCGCATTTACTTAGTTTGAGTTTAACCTGGTGATATCGTAGGCGATCAAAAACTTGTTCAACCTTGTATAGGTGGTCATCCACAGTACCTGATGTGTGAATCAATACATCATCAATATAAGCTAATGCGAAAGAATGCATTCCTTGTAGAACTTCATCCATCAACGCCATATATGTCGCGGGACTTCCTTTCAACCCAAAAAGCATAACGTTCCATTTGTAACTACCCATGTGTGTACAAAACGTTGACTTTTCTTTCGCTGCTGGTGTCATAGGAATGCACCAGAATCCTGAGCGTGCATCCAATGTAGTGAAATGTGTGGAGTGTCCAAGTGTTGCCAAAATATCATCTATCCGTGGCAATGGATACGAAATCGTTTTTGTAATTCTGTTTAACGCTCGATAATCACAACAGAATCTACTCGTTCCGTCTTTCTTGGAGACAATCACTATTGGTGACGACCATGCTGATCTCGATCTCTCTATGACTCCTGCATTCAACATGTCATTTATAGCTTTCTCTACTATTTGCCTGTTTTTTAATGGAGTGTGGTATGGTTTCAAACTAATGGGTTCTTCTGTTGTAGTTTGAATGTCCATATATACTGTATTAGTTCTACCTAACTCCATATCTGTTAATGCAAACACGTCCTGGTGTTTAGTAACAAACGTAGTGAGTTTGGACTTGTTTTGATCATCTACTTTCAACGTGGCTAAAAGCTGTGCCAACCGATCTGGTGGGTCACTCTGTCTATGAGACTCATTATCTGTCCAAGGTATTTTAACATATGTACTATGTTCTTCATCTCTGTGGAAATTTGTTCTTTCTTGTTCTGTTTTAGGATAATTAAAAGGTCTGAAACATCTGGACTTTGTTCTCTGCGACTTTGATTGACTTACATATTTTCCATTGGGTCTCTGCCATGGAGTATGCTCTTTCTCCTCATTATATACAGTGCCTCCTTTCTGTCGTTTACTACGACTATATTCAAAGGGACTTGCACATCTAAACTGGTATCTCTGATACAGTGGTTTATTCGAGTATCTCATATAGGGTTTCCGCCTTGGAGTATGCTCTTCCTCTGTATTACCAATATGATTGTTATTTTGTCGTTGACCACGAGTATTTTCAAAGGGCTTTGTTGAGGTTGGTAGTGCATGGTGAGTAACAAGATTAACATAAGTAGCTTGACCTGTGCTACCATCTGTTCCTCTGTATATACCATCCTGTGTTTTTCTTTGTATCACTTGATTCACTTTTCGTAGATAACTATAATATTCGTCTTCCTTCGCATTTGCATGTATGTGTTCAGGTTCTTCTCTGCTAGGTTTGTTATACAATGTGCCATTCCTCCTATTTCTATGTAGTGTTTGTTGATCTCTCTGTTTTTCACTCTTCCACTGGTCTCCAATTCCATATCTATCCACTCTATTTAATTGACTCTTCTCCCTTATTGTTCGTGTATCATTCCTGCCTCCATATCTGTTATTGAGCTGGTTGACCTCTGTGCTCTGCCGACAAAAGTTTCTGTTAGCGTCGGAAGGGTAACCTAAGGTATTATTTTGCGATGTGCGTGACATAAGGGTGTGCTGATTTTGATTGCAACTAACTTCAGGTGTTTTCCCATTCTTGGTGGTATTCAAAGACGATCTTTGTACTTTGGCAACTATAGTACCTCTGTGTATCGTTGTAGCCTGTCCTGACGTGTTTATAATCATTACAGGGAAATCACGTGAGGCTGAAACTTGTGCTATACCTTCAGTAACAAACATGAGGGGTTCATCATTTATATCCTCATTTTCCAAAGGTTCAATTTGTACTGACTGTCCTTTCTTGATATAATTAGAGCTCTTGACTCGTCCTCTAGCTATCACAAGTGTGTTAGGCTGTACTGTGACTGGAGTCGTCAACCGCACCAAAGATGCTATATGTATATCGTCTTGTAGTTGTATGTACTCCCCATTAATATTGATCTTGTTGAGGTCAAAATATATCCTAGCATTGTGAGCGGTAAGAAAATCTCTGCCTAGAATAAAATTTCTGGACATCCCACGTGTAATAATAAAAGGATGTGTGATCAGTTGTTGTCCTATGTGGAATTTGATGTATGCTGTACCACAAGACTTCAGAGATTGTCCCGTTACTGATGCCATAAACGTTTTTGAAGGTCTGAAAGTTACCCAGTGTTTGATCTGCTTGTACAGCTGCTCTCTAATCAAACTTACTGAAGCGCCAGTGTCCACAAGTGCGCGATAATTTTTGTCATGGATCTTGATCAGGCATGAGCTAGGATCTGGAGTAATATTTATGGAATGAATTTGTTGCTGCGGTGTCTCTTGCTGAAAATGTTTTTGATGTGACACCATGTTGTTATTATTTATGTTTTTGGACCTTCGATGAAGGAAGCTGTCTTCATTTACTTTACGGTCATCACTAACGGTCCTACTTAGTGATTGACCGTTCCATTTTCCTGGTTATACTTTCGTGCTTGTCTGGCTCTGAAGTTGGATGGTGTATACGCTCCTCTAAAGTTTTGGTTATGTCCTCGCGTACTATCATAACTACTCTGTTGTGGACCATTATAATACTGCTGGTGCCAGCGAGGATGTTGTTGTCGGCACTCAGGGGCTATGTGTCCTCTACAACCGCAACTAAAACAAGTGGGAATATGCACCTGCTGTATACTCTGCTGCCTATGAAAATGTCGGGGATAGCTTGTTTTCATCTGTTTCTGGTTTTCCGTCCGGCTTGGGCGACGCCAACGAGAACGAGAATGTCCAATCTCCATCGGCTCATGTTCTGTCTGTACCTCGACTGTTGGTTCTTGTTCGATACATTGATTAAACCTTGTTTGGACATTTTCTTCTGTAATCGCTATCTGGATCGCCTCATTTATTGTATTGGGATCCTTACGAATCATATGGAGTTTTGTACTACTGCCCAACAGTCCGTCAATAAAAATTCCTACCAGATGTTTCTCAAGGTCCGGTGATGCTGTCAATCCATTCAGGAATGCCTCCTCCGCCAAATTTAATAATTTCTCTGCATAGGATTGTATAGGCTCGTTGCGTTGTTGTTTGATGCGACGAAGTAATGACCATGCATGTTCCGTATTTGTAATATCACTATAGCGTTTCGTTAGCTCTTTCTTCAATGACTCATATGTCTCACTTGGATATGTATTATCACGTCTCCTTAAGAAATCCGTAACAAGAGCGTCAGACGAAAAATATAGTATCTTCTTCCGTTCCATATCTGTGCTTGCATTTATCATAGTGGCAAACCTGTCTGCATCCTTCATCCATTTTCTAAATTCTTTCGAGTCTCCTTTAAATGGGGTTATCACTGATCTAATCTGATTATATTTTGCATATAAGTCAACATTATATAACGTTTCAGTAATGCTCTTTAGAGCGGCCATTGTTGGTTCTTGCTCCACAGGTGGTGGGACCAATATGGAATGTTGTTGTTGTTGCTGTTGTTGATATTCCATCTCTCCTTGTGATGTAGCCATGTCACTTTAAGAAGGGTTGGTCACGGCGCCAATTAATAATATGTCGCAGTGTTGGTTTATGAAGTGAGGACTGGTCACGACATCAATTAATAATATGTGTCAGTGGTCCCTTTATATGTCTTGGGACTGGTCACGATACCAATTAATAATATGTGACAGTGTCGGTGTGTTGATTCTTCTTTTAAAGTAAACTAGGTGACTGGGGCAGGCCTAGTTGTCTACCTTCTATTTGTCAATTTGGTCCATTGACCTATCTTCCAAGTAAGAGTATATCTTAATACTGGCCCTCACCGCCAGAGTTATTAATTCCTGGATGATATCTTCTCAAACTTCCAACCTAAACTCGTTCCATCCCTTCTTATGATGTTACTTAAGTGACAGCTTCGTATAGCAGTTATCCCCTTATGCCTATTATCTTGTTTACTCAAGCACTCAACAACCTTTTAGAGAGCTAACCCAACTTGAGAAGTGTTCCATCAAAACAAGTGATTTATTTACATCAAAAATTCCATCATAACAGGAGGCATGTGGTACAAATTCCAGGTACAAACATTTCCTAACTGCCTCTTGTATGTCCCATTCCTTCTGGGCACACTCACATACCTATATATATATATATAGTTATAGCTCTCTGCCTGAGAACATATTCAGGTATGGTTTATACATATTTTCTTCCCTTAAGGCTTTTTCTATTTATTCTGGCTTCTCCCAAGCCTTTCATCAACTCTTTCCTGAGTTGGTTTCTTTTGTCTACTAATCCTGTCAATTTTTACTCAATTTAATCAAATACCATCATCTAAAAATTCATATATGCAAATCAATTCATTGGGTACACCTGTTGCGATATCCTCATACTTATACCTGCTAGAGAGCGCATGTTTCATCCTGTAAATACAATCAGCCTTCAATTGCTTACTCATCTTACTTGTAGCAGTCGATGTTGCAAAGTTCATTATACAATAGCCCAACACGGCTATTAAGTCCCTGTTCTTCTGTAAAATCTCCTCAGCTGCCTACTTAGTCTCAGTTTATTCACCTCATAGTCAATTTTGTAGCTTCAGCTTCGTTTCTCATTATTCTGCGCTCACCTAGTTGTAAGCGTCGTTAACCTTGTAATACTTTGTTTCAACTTCTGAAATCATTCTATTCAATGTCTATCAAAAGTTATGAGTCAAAGGACCTACTTACTCTGGTTGCACAGAATCCTCACAACACTCATATTTCTTACTATCACCTCTTATCTCTAAACCTATATTTTAAACACCGTTCTGTCTTTCATATGTGAATAGATTCTACTACTCTAACTAGGTCTATAGGATTCTTCAGAAGTATTCATTCTGTTTCTCACAGAAATTAAACTTGAGCCTGGCAGAATAGACATTCCTGCCACTCTACGTCCTTAACTAGGACTGCTCCTGCAAAAATGCGACCCCTCGACAGCGCGTCTAAATGGGTTCTCCTCTATAAAATCATTATCAGCTGATCTGTCCTTGTTTACTGTAAATTCATTGGTTCCTCCTATTCTTCGCTCGGCTGAAATATGTTCACGCTTATCCACTGTGTAAACAACTCAGTGAAGTGTCATCCGTTGTCCTGGTAAACTTTTCACGTGCATATTTTTTTTCCTCTCAACTCACTTAATCATATAAGGGAGGTAATTATCCATTGTCTCCCTTTGCATATTTGACTTAACCTTATATTATCTTCTCTAAAGCTTGCTATACAATTCTTATATGTACATTTTCTAAACCATAATTACCAACTCTCCAAATCTACTTATGTGTAATTAAGCACTTTCCTCCCCTGACTTTAATAATTAGAGTCTTCTCCCTTTGATCAAAGCATGATTACTCATCTTATTTCCCTTTTAGCAAGACAAATAGTCTTTATTCAAATCTATTCTTATTTCTTAAACCATTTTCTCATACCTTCCCTCTTAACCAAAACCAAATCACCGCTTATAATTCCTGCTTGAGCATTTTATAATGCTCCTAGCAAAGTGAACGGTGACACTGGCACACTGCCTATGAGAATGTAATGTTATTGGCGTACCGCTTATGAGAATTTAGTGTTACTGATGTCCCCCTTATGAGAATATAGACTTACTGGCGTACCCCTTATGAGAATTTAGTCTTACTGGCGTATCCCTTATACGAATTTAGTCTTACTAGCGTACCCTTTATAAGAATTTAGTCTTACTAACGTACACCTTATGAGAATTTAGTCTTACTAGCGTACCCCTTATGAGAATTTAGTCTTACTAGCGTACCCTTTATGAGAATATAGTCTTACTAGCGTACCCCTTATAAGAATTTAGTCTTACTTGCGTACCCCTTATAAGAATTTAGTCTTTCTAGCGTACCCCTTATGAGAATTTAGTCTTAATAGCGTACCCCTTATGAGAATTTAGTCTTCCTGGCGTACCCTTATGAGAATTTAGTCTTACTAGCGTACCCCTTATAAGAATTTAGTCTTACTAGCGTACCCCTTATAAGAATTTAGTTTTACTAGCGTACCCCTTATGAGAATTTAGTCTTACTAGCGTACCCCATATGAGAATTTAGTCTTACTAGCGTACCCCATATGAGAATTTAGTCTTACTAGCGTACCCCTTATGAGAATTTAGTCTTACTAGCGTACCCCTTATAAGAATTTAGTCTTACTGGCGTACCCCATATGAGAATTTAGTTTTATCAGCGTACACCTCAATCATCATCATCACCATCATCGTTGACCTTTTCGTTCCCTATGGATCATAGAGCCACTACTACAGCTGATCCCCTTGCAGGAAGCCTGCACCGAACATTCCTATGCTCCTGCAGCGGTAGTTTCTGAATGATGAAATTACCAGCACTAATGCTCAACCTCATATTAGACGTCTCGTACGACATGCTTGAAGGAGAAGTTAACCTGGCCTTTCTTGGTCCCATCAGAAGCCCCCAGGGGTAACAACACGGGCAGCTGCTAGATAATATTGTGGATTGTTAACCGCCCAAAAAACATGATACAATAAAATAAAAAAATAAAAACAATTCTGCCATGTACCCCTTAACACCGTTCGCGTACCCTAATGGTGTACGTGCACTAAGCTTTGAGAAACACTGCGTTACGTAATTACCAGCTAATGTCGCACACTCCTGCTTATGTATCGCCAGTGTAAGGGTGAACTCTTGACATTTGCATGTCTGGTTGGATGTGATAATTTTTGGCCGGAAATTGTTCATTTTCTAAACACCTCTGAACACGGTTAGACGTCAACGGATAGATTTTTGTGCCAAAAGATGGGAAAAAGCTTTTAATTTAAATCAATCAGCAACTGAATGTATACAGTACAAAGATTTGAATGAGACCTGAACAAAGCAGAAGGGGGAGAGAAACCAGGTAGATGAGGTCATAGATAGAACAATCTTAGGTTTTTGCTTGGTGTTTTTGTTGAGGCCAATGCCCTTTTATGTGTGTAAATGTTATTGTTTCTGTCTTGATCTGGCTAGCCATGGCAATACAAATGAAAAGTCGATGGAAACGGTAACTCTGCACGCAGAACTATGAATTAAGTACTAGAATAGGTAAAATGTTAGCACTCATAAGAAAGAAAGAAAGAAAGAAAGAAAGAAAAAAAACGAAAGAAAGAAAGAAGAGGACACTAGATAACGCTAAAGTAAGAAAATAAATAGGCACGGAGGATTCGATCTAGATTCTAGGCTGATCCAAATGACACCATCGTCTCGCTCCAATTGTGACTGTGTTAAGAAAGATGACACTGTATATTCAGCTGGTGGTCTGTAGTAACACGTTTACTCTAGTAGCGAGGCATCACGTTATTCGTAGGGTTGGTTGGTTTGGTTTGGTTTTAAGGACAATTTTCATTGCACACGGACAACTCCATCAGCTCCGATCTCCTTCTTAAGATCACACAAGGAGGATCTCAGCGCAGTGCACGAACTCCGTAGCACCGGTGAGAATCCCAATGTGTGTATATAAGAATCACACATTCTATAAATATATTTGGTGGATAAGTTTCTTAATTTTAAATATGTCAAGGGCAGCAGCCTTATGGCCTACTCTTTACGATTTCCAACTGCCGTGGGATGTTTTAACGTGCGCAACTTGCACACGGGACCTCCTATTTTTTCGCCCTATCCGAGAAGGCTAGGCATCCGATCCCACTACCCATGAGACCAGGGTGGAGTATGACATCATTAGGACCACTGGTTCAGAAACAAATATTTCCGTAATTTATTTTTCCTCTACTGGGAATCGAACCTAGTACCTCTAGAATTCGAGGCTCACGCCACTCCGACCCCTTATTCGTACGGAAAGGATATATAAGTGTTTATAAATATATATTATAATTTTGTGAGCTGCCCGTTACAAAAGAGTGTCCGGGAGAGTTTTTATAAAATCTGCTCGCAGCCTACAGCGAGAACCTGTTTGTTTAGTTTTTTTGGGGCGAAGAGAGCCTAACTCGGAAGGCCAATTTATGCCGAGCCTACATGCATAATCGCGTAAGGCATTGTGGTGATATTACAGTGATACAACGTTAAAATATCTCCAATTATAAAGATAACGGGTAAAATAACACGTAGGGATAAAAATATAGGCAAGATAGGCCGAGGCTTCTTCACCTACGCCAGCGCTTTCTACCGCCATTCAAACTAACTAGTTGGAACATGCAAACTAAACGACATATCCTTTTAGACGGGGTAGAAACGGAGATAAAAGAAAAAAATTATGACGGTCTGAACACGTGTTTGAATCTAAAATGCAAAAAGACGAAATTTGTAGTTTAAAGGAAAAAATCACGCCACTAGTTGACACAATGTAAGGAATTGGTAGAAAAAAGACCTTAGCTCTTATTAGAAACAGTCGTATCTTGGACGTTTTACGGTAATTGGTTGTTTTGTTTGAATATAGCGGCAAACGCCGTGGACGAAGGTTCAAAAACAAATTTCAAAAAACTAACCTTGAGAAAAGTAGGGTTTTCTTTAATAATAAAGTTATGAAAATAAAACCTAGCTAGTTTGATAGCCCATCTTGAGCAGAGAAATAATATACTTTTAATTACACAGACGGACAGATAACACGGAAGATATTGACGAAAGACCGTATTGTTCCAATCAGACTAGCGAACAGTTTTTTGTGCATATTTTCACTAAAGTTACATTTTGGCGTCCTTGAGCCTAAAAATGCAAAAATCAAACTGCAATGAACTAGGGGCAAAGTCGGAGGATAGTAGCTAAAAATAACTTAGCATATGATCTTAGAAGTAGGGGGAGACAAAAATTTGTGCAGTTTTTTCATGTAGTTAGACCAAAAAACAAGTGTAATTTTGGGAAAAATACTACATACTAGACTGAGACTGGACTGAAATTGGACTTTAGTTTGAATATTTGAAAAAGTTAGAGGGGAAGTCCGTTGATTGGACAGAAGTTTTTATATTATTGACAGAGAGACGCACGCTTGTGCCATTTTATAGAAGACTGTCCATTGACACAGTACGTTACTGCTAGAGGTGATTTCCAGGAATTATTAAATAAAAATCAGTGGGACGCCCTAATCTAGCCAGCAGCTCAGCTGAGTTTTGCTAGTACTACGTAACTGTGTTCTCAATTCTGAATTGTGAGTTTCTGATCTGGCATTACGATTGTGCCAGATGCTTTTGTAGAAGTACAAGAGCGGATGCCTGTGCAGCCTAACATTTTACTCCAGCTACTGAGAGGAGTGGGCCACAAGAATTCTGTACTACATCGTCACAGGCCAGTTAAGTGCAAACCTGGCCTGCTGTAGATTCATCAACGGTGTCCACCATCAATAAAGAAATAAAAACTTGTTATATAAACACTAATATCAGTCCATATGTCAAGGACAAGGAACTTTATAACCATAGATTGGGCATGATGACGCCACCCCAACTAAACATCCAGTGCTAGTTTTTCCCAAGACATTGTAGATATTATTAATATTAACCATTGTAATAATATACCTATGTACAAAAATTTCATTTGATTATGCAATATATATATATATGCATTTTATTGATAAATACATATTATTTCATATGTTCTGACCAAAAGAAACAATTGGTTCAGGACTAATAAATTAAAAAAATTTTCAAACTTAAACTATAACAGCCAGTGTTAGTTCAGTTTATCATAGAGTTTATTATTATTATTATTAGACTTATTATTTACATGTGTGTGTCTGTGTATTTTATTACCTACACATTACATTTCAGTACCCTAGACTTTTAACGTAGCTAACATTCATTATAGTAGAATAGGTCTGTTTGAGGTCGTAAGTGGTAGCAGAAAGGCCTCCTGTAACTCACATAAACTTTTATCTCAGGAGCCTTCACAGCTGACCTCATCCAGTACACTAGGTAACATAACAACCATACAATAACATCAAAAACCACTACAAATATTGGGGTCTTGTCCGGGGATTAAGTTTATCAAAGATATTAGGGTCTCCTGGTTCGGGAATTAAACTATTGGGGGCATAAGGGAATAAATTTAAAAGTGTCCCTTAAAATAAAAAGTGGAAAGTAAAAGTTGATGAATCTTCACAGCCAGTGGTGATTAATTAATTAAAATATTACCTTGGTAATTACACTTTGTTGCTTACCTTAGTTATTGTTAAATTGTGTGATTTAGTATGGCAGATCTAGCAAAATTTAGATCGGCTGCTGTGCTGACGGCGAAGGAAATGAACATGGAGGGTCAAAGTTTAATTCAGTATGTAACTTCAGAATGTGACAAGTATATTGAAAGGGAAGATAGGAGGTTAGCTGAAGAGAAGAGGTTACAAATTGAGGCTGATAAAGAACTTAAAAAGCTGCAGATTGAGGCTGACAAAGAGGCTAAGGCATTGGAGGCAGATAGGGAGATTAAAAGGCTCCAATTAGAAGCAGAAGATAAGAGATTGACTGCCGAAAGGGAAGCAGAAGATAGAAGATTGCAAAGGGAGCACGAATTACGACTAAGGGAGCTGGAATTACAAGGCCATGCTCCTGAAAATGGTGCCAGCCCCTTTCCCTCAGATGCCACGCCTAGTCAGGGAGCCTCAACCTCAGCTATGGGGTTTCATTTAGACCATTGTGTTGAGAAAGACGATGACATCGAGGGGTACCTCAGTAGATTCGAACTATTAGCTACTACGTATGGGTTAGAGAGAGAGAGGTGGAGTCTTAAGTTATCCCAAGGGCTTAGAGGTACTTCTTATGAAGTTTTTGCTAAGACGCATAGAGACGACCAAGACAATTATGACATGCTAAAGCAGGCTTTGTTATTGAGATATGAAAAGAATGGTGAATTTTATCGTAAGAAGTTTAGAAATGCCAAACTGTTGTCTGGGGAGACATACCACCAATTCTCTGCCAGACTGGAAACCTATTTGGAGAAATGGACTGCTCTGGGGAAGACCCAAGATCTTAAAGAGATGATCATGATAGAGCAATTAAGAGAGTCCATGGCTCCAGACCTGAGAAAATTTCTCATGGAACAAGGTGCAGAGAGGTTGGGGGAGGTTTTAAATGTCGCTGAGAGGTATCAGGCAGCCCATGCAGAGGTAAGTGGCACTAAAAAGAAGCAAATAGAAAATTTTAAAGCTCCACAGCAATTTAGTAAATTTGATACCAGAGAACAAGGTAATAAAGGCAGGACAAATTTTGATAGGCCACGAAATGATTATCGTGATAGAAACTCACAGTTCAATGACCAAAAGTATAATGAACGAAAACCGTTTAACCAAGGAAAGAGATGGTGCAAATGGTGTAAGAAAGACAACCATAACACCGAATTTTGTAAAAGGAAACCTTCAAACATTGCTGCAATGAAATCGGGGAACCAAAGATTAAAGGTTAATCCTAATGGACAGCAGGAACCTTATCACCCCCCAGTTTGTGAGGATGTTATTTGTAATGGGGTCACCATAAGGTGCCTATATGATACAGGTTTGGATTATGATTCAGTTGTGAAGTCTAGCCTAGTGGACCGAAGTCAGTATACCAAAAAACAGTGGAAATACAAGGGGCAACTAAGGACATACCACTCATGACACTTCCCATCGCCAGGATAACCGGTGAAAACTCGCTATGTGGAAGGAGAAATCAGAGCAGCAGTGATAGATGAACCAATCTACCCTCTGATATTGGGGTGTAGATACGTCTTCTTGGGGAATCCCGAGAGACCTGTGATCATGGCGACAGTGCAGACCAGGTCACAGAAAAAGGAGGAAGAAGGTGAACCTATAAATGCTCATCCAGAAGAGATGAGGAAGGCGCAGGCTGAGGATAGGACACTCAAGCCATGTTTCAAGAAATTGCCCAAATCCCACACACCTCCAAGCAAGGGAGAGTACTTTATGAAGAACAAATTGATATACAGGAAGGCCGGAACTGGAACAAGTGGTCACAACCAGCTGGTTCTTCCCACTTCATATAGGGAAAAAGTGATGGAACTAGGGCATGCGATTCCCTTCAGTGGTCACATGGGGATCAGCGCCACAGGACAGCGTATAGCTTGTCATTACTTCTGGCCAGGGATAACGGAGGATATAAAAAGATATGTCAAATCCTGTCCAGAATGTCAAAGGGTAGCTCCAAAGCATTGGACTGCTCCTGCAACTCTAGGGGAAATGCCCATAGTGGGAACACCTTTTGAGAGGGTTGCAGTGGATATTGTGGGACCTCTCACTCGGACCAAGAGGAGGAACAGTTACATCCTTACTCTGGTGGACACTTGTTCTATGTGGGGAGAGGCGGTAGCCCTGCATTCAATTGATTCGAAACATGTAGCAGAGGCACTACTTACAATATTCACAAGATTAGGATTCCCGCATCAAATCTTGACTGATAATGGCTCACAGTTCAAGGAGAAACTAACGGAAGAAGTTTTTAAGCTATTTCAAGCCAGACAATTTCATTGTAGTCCGTACCATCCACAAGGGAATGGCCAGGTAGAGAGGTTCAATGGACTCTCATTTCTATTCTGAGGAAGCTGGCACATGAAAAACCGGATATGTGGGATCAATTTCTGCCCGCCGCGTTGTTTGCGTATCGGGAGGTACCACATAGTTCAACCGGGATGGCTCCCGCAACCCTGCTATTTGGGAGGCCAATAAAAGGTCCATTAGAAGCTTTATTAAGGACCTGGACAGATGAGAAAGCAGAAGAGACTGTTACCTCATCATGTCAATATGTGAACGAGCTGACCACTCGTCTGAAAGCTGGATGGAAACTGGCAAATGATAATTTGAGACAAGCCAGGAAGAAACATGCAGCGTATTTTAATAGGAAAGCAAAGGACAGAGAATTAGCTGTGGGAGAGAAGGTGCTTCTTCTACTACCCGGCAGCCAGAATAAGTTACAAATTGGATGGCAAGGTCCATATACGGTTCTAGAGAAGGTGTCTAGAACAAATTATAAAATTGACAAAAAGGGGAAGGAGAAGGTATATCATGTAAACCTTTTAAAGAAGTATCTGGACAGACCACTCCAGGAAAGCACCCCCTTACTGACCTTGGCTATCGCAACTAAAATGAAAAAGGAACCACTCACCTCACATGAATACCCATTACATCCCTGTGAGACAGCCGCACAAGTAAAAGTCAGTAAGCACCTGACTAAAAATCAGAGGGAGAGAGTTCAACAGGTTCTGGAGGAACATACAGATGTATTAACAGATAAACCAGAACATACAAATTTGCTACAGTATGACATGAAGCTGGTAGACTCAAACCCAATCTGTATGAGAGCCTATTCTGTTCCGTTCGCGAAGGAGAAGGCATTGAAAGAGGAAATAAATTATTTGTTGAAAGAAGGGATTATTTCACACAGTGAATCTTCTTTTAGCTCCAGTGTAGTTTTGTTGAGGAAACCGTCTGGGGAACATAGACTGTGCATAGATTACAGGAAACTGAATACTGTCACAGAAGGACAAGTGGATCCATTACCAGACACAAAACAGTTATTTGCCAGATTGAACAAGGCAAAATACTTTTCGAAGGTGGATCTTAGCAAAGGCTATTACCAGATTCCAGTGAAGCCTGAAGTTAGACCTTATTTAGCTTTTAGCACCTCGGAAGGACATTATGAATTCAACATGCTACCATTCGGATTGAAAAATTCTCCGAGTGTATTTTCTAGGATGATGCGCAAATTGTTGGATCCCCTGAATAATCCATGTATCACGAATTTCATGGATGATATTCTCGTCGCCACAGAAACATTTGAAGAACACATTAACTCTCTGAAAATGTTATTTGATAGGCTCAGAGAAGCGAACTTAACTGCTAGACCAACAAAATGTTGTATTGGATGCAAAGAGTTGGAATTCTTGGGACATACTGTATATCAGGGTAACATGACCCCTGACCCCAAGAACTTGGAAAAACTGCAGAGAGCACCTAGACCACAAACAAAAAAAGACGTGCGATCATTCGTGTCGTTATGTGGGTTTTACCAAAAATATATCAACAATTTTAACTCTATATGTGCTCCTCTGACTGATCTGACTCGCAAGGGAAATCCAGATAAAATTGTTTGGTCCGCGCAATGTGAATTGGCATTTCAAGAGTTAAAGGAAAAACTCACTAGCAAGCCTATTCTCAAATTGCCTGATTTGACACAGGACTTTGTGGTGAGAACAGATGCAAGCAATGTAGGCCTGGGGGCGGCTCTGTTGCAAAGGTCCTCTTCACTCAATGGGGAACTGAACCGAGTCGCTTATGCAAGCCGCAAGATGAATAAAGCGGAGCAAGGATATTCACAAGCGAAAAAGAATGTTTAGCGTTAATCTGGGCAATAAAAAAGTTCCAAATCTATCTGTATGGTAGGACTTTTGTGGTCCAGACGGATCACCAGCCCCTAGTGTTCTTATCTCAGGCCAAGCATGAAAATGCAAGATTGTTAAGATGGTCTTTATTGTTGCAACCTTATCAGTTTAATATTGAATATATCCCGGGGTCACTGAATGTCGGTGCAGATTTCCTCAGTAGGCACCCCTGTGATCAAAATTAGAATAGTAGTAGGCGGGAGGAGTTAATTTTATCTATGTGTATCACTGGTTTTGGAACTTGCATTAGTGCATGTTCTCATGTGGGGAGATGTGTGGTGATATTACAGTGATACAACGTTAAAACATCTCCAATTATAAAGATAACGGGTAAAATAACACGTGGGGATAAAAATATAGGCAAGATAGGCCGAGGCTTCTTCACCTACGCCAACGCTTTCTACCGCCATTCAAACTAACTAGTTGGAACATGCAAACTAAACGACATATCCTTTTAGACGGGGTAGAAACGGAGATAAAAGAAAAAAATTATGACGGTCTGAACACGTGTTTGAATCTAAAATGCAAAAAGACGCAATTTGTAGTTTAAAGGAAAAAATCACGCCACTAGATGACACAATGTAAGGAATTGGTAGAAAAAAGACCTCAGCTCTTATTAGAAACAGTCGTATCTTGGACGTTTTACGGTAATTGGTTGTTTTTTTTGAATATAGCGGCAAACGCCGTGGACGAAGGTTCAAAAACAAATTTCAAAAAACTAACCTTGAGAAAAGTAGGGTTTTCTTTAATAATAAAGTTATGAAAATAAAACCTAGCTAGTTTGATAGCCCATCTTGAGCAGAGAAATAATATACTTTTAATTACACAGACGGACAGATAACACGGAAGATATTGACGAAAGACCGTATTGTTCCAATCAGACTAGCGAACAGTTTTTTGTGCATATTTTCACTAAAGTTACATTTTGGCGTCCTTGAGCCTAAAAATGCAAAAATCAAACTGCAATGAACTAGGGGCAAAGTCGGAGGATAGTAGCTAAAAATAACTTAGCATAGGATCTTAGAAGTATGGGGAGACAAAAATTTGTGCAGTTTTTTCATGTAGTTAGTCCAAAAAACAAGTGTAATTTTGGGAAAAATACTACATACTAGACTGAGACTGGACTGAAATTGGACTTTAGTTTGAATATTTGAAAAAATTAGAGGGGAAGTCCGTTGATTGGACAGAAGTTTTTATATTATTGACAGAGAGACGCACGCTTGTGCCATTTTATAGAAGACTGTCCATTGACACAGTACGTTACTGCTAGAGGTGATTTCCAGGAATTATTAAATAAAAATCAGTGGGACGCCCTAATCTAGCCAGCAGCTCAGCTGAGTTTTGCTAGTACTACGTAACTGTGTTCTCAATTCTGAATTGTGAGTTTCTGATCTGGCATTACGATTGTGCCAGATGCTTTTGTAGAAGTACAAGAGCGGATGCATGTGCAGCCTAACGTTTTACTCCAGCTACTGAGAGGAGTGGGCCACAAGAATTCTGTACTACATCGTCACAGGCCAGTTAAGTGCAAACCTGGCCTGCTGTAGATTCATCAACGGTGTCCACCATCAATAAAGAAATAAAAACTTGTTATATAAACACTAATATCAGTCCATATGTCAAGGACAAGGAACTTTATAACCATAGATTGGGCATGATGACGCCACCCCAACTAAACATCTAGTGCTAGTTTTTCCCAAGACATTGTAGATATTATTAATATTAACCATTGTAATAATATACCTATGTACAAAAATTTCATTTGATTATGCAATATATATATGCATTTTATTGATAAATACATATTATTTCATATGTTCTGACCAAAAGAAACAATTGGTTCAGGACTAATAAATTAAAAAAAATTTCAAACTTAAACTATAACAGCCAGTGTTAGTTCAGTTTATCATAGAGTTTATTATTATTATTATTAGACTTATTATTTACATGTGTGTGTCTGTGTATTTTGTTACCTACACATTACATTTCAGTACCCTAGACTTTTAACGTAGCTAACATTCATTATAGTAGAATAGGTCTGTTTGAGGTCGTAAGTGGTAGCAGAAAGGCCTCCTGTAACTCACATAAACTTTTATCTCAGGAGCCTTCACAGCTGACCTCATCCAGTACACTAGGTAACATAACAACCATACAATAACATCAAAAACCACTACAGGCATAATCGCGTAAAGTGGGTGAGAACGCGGTGTCGTCAAAGTTTATTGTACAGCCAGCAAATGGGAAAGAGGGAGGGGAGCTGTAATTTGTAAAGGGGATGACCAGTGTATTTCTAATTTGTGAAGGGGAGCGGGAAGGTATTAACTTGCTTATCTGTCATAAGTTTATTCTTTATTGTCATGTAATAAATGCTTTAGGGGTGTTAAATACGTTTTTGGGCCATATTTAGTCCCAGGCACAACAACCGGTTCCATTTCTCGCTCTATGGGTGCTCTTGAAGCTAATCTGTCAGCTCTTTCATTGCCACGTACCCCCGCATGATCATGACAGTAGATCCACACCTGGAGATTCGAGGCTTCTGTGAAGGTTTTCCATTCATGCCGAAGCCATCCACTTTGGACCTTCCGAAGCATGGATTGTGAGTCGGATACAATAACTGCCCTTGTAAGTGAAGTTTCAGACAGCCACTTTAAAGCTGCAGTAGCTGCTTTTATCTCCATTCTCATGCTGGAAGTTGTTATCATGTAAGCCCCGCTATGTTCAGCGACAATATTGCCCTTTACTCTAGCAGAGAAGCCCCACCCATATTTCTCACCACGGATTACAGACCCATCAGTGTATACACTGGCATCATTATCCGCAGCACGATCATTTATCAGCTGATCCATTTCCAGCTATGATCGCCTGCTGGATAATGACACTGCGATGGATGAATCAACAAGGCTGGGACTGTTGGAGTTTGGTATCAAATGTGGGACTAGCAATATTGGACGTGAGAGTCAGGATCGAGCACCAACCAACATCACCTAGTACTCTACGCAGTTACGCAGTCATAAGGAGACTGTTTGTTACAACTGTGCTGCAATACACGTTATAAAGAGCTGGCTACAGCTTGCTCATAGTGGCACAGATATCAGTCGCATAGTGACTATACCCTTTAGGGTCTAGATCTCACGTGACTCTAAAAGCATAGTGTGTTAGGCAGCTAACGTTGTGGATATAAAAGCTATATACCAATTCCTCTGGCCCTCGCCAGACAATTTCAGTCACACGTTAGTGACCGACTGGAGAAGGACACGCCTACTGAAGCATAATTCGTCGTCTGGGAAACCCCCGACAGAAACAGAGTTATTTCAGGAGCAACATTGACAAAGGAGGGGGAACTGCTGGTGACGTCTGCTCAAAGATAAATAAAGCCATATGTGCTTTTAATGCCCTTCGACCAATATGGAACTCCTCAGCGATATCCAGAGGAACCAAAATTAGAATCTTCAACTCAAATGTGAAGTCAGTCTTGCTGTATGGCTCAGAGACATGGCATGTCTCAAAGAGTATCACCGCCAAGCTACAGACATTTGTAAATAGATGTCTAAGATGGATACTTCGTATAAGGTATCCAGATGTAATAACAAATATAAAGCTAAAGAAAAGATGCGGACAACAGCCAATACAGACAGAAATTAAGGTAAGGAAGTGGGGATGGATAGGACATACACTCAGAAGAGAAAAATCAAGCATAGCCAGAGTTGCCATTGACTGGAACCCACAGGGGAAAAGAAGAGTCGGGAGGCTAAAGATAACTTGGAGAAGAACTGTTGAAGAGAAGGCTAGAGAAATTGGAATGACTTGGGCACAGATGAAAAAGACAGCCCAGAATAGAAATCGACGGAGAGCAACTGTTTCTGCCCTATGTTCCACAGGGAACGAAAAGGAATGATGAATATTTGATGCCATAAGGCTTAGTTTTTTTCCCATTCATTACTTGTATTTATAAAGAACGTGATAAATGTTTTCCTTAACTATCTGTTGATTTGAATGGTTTGATCTTTATTAAATCGATACAAAAAGTAGATACCAGACACACAGTTTGCCCAATGTTTTTTTTGTCCTCCCTATTCGTCTGATCAAGGAAATAGGGAGAGTGGGTGGCTACAACTAAAACAAACGTGGAGGTGAAAAGAAAGATCGAGGTCTCTTAAGTAACCCGTTATCTTGGTCATTGTATGTCTCTCAACCCTCTGTCCTACCCGTTCTGCACTGCACTACATTAGCAGTACAATTTGGATGCATTTGCCTGTCTTTTCTTTTTCATTCACCCCACGATATAGGTCTACATAATTAAGCTAAAGAATGTAAAAAACGATTTGTCACATGCTAACAATACTTGGGGGCTTAATGAAATCTGCAGAGAAAGTGGAAAGAGGAAAACAAAAAAATACGTTAAGAATAAACACACTAAAAAACAGAAACTTAAGAGAAGTGGAACTCAATAAAGCGTCGCAGAAAAAAAGATCTAGAAATAAACATATCTGCTCCGTTTGATTTTAGGGAGTTTCCGACGAGGCGCTGAAAGAATATGAATATTACTCCAACCTGGCGTGTTATAACAGAAAACTAAGATAAGGTTTGTGCATGGGGCTAGCAACCCCACCATGAAAAACTAATTGTTACGGAAACCGCCAATGCAAGAACACATAAGTATTTTTTGTCACTGGTTTCTTGCATGGGGTTACACCAGTGGTGGCCCCTGTCTCCATAAGATGCAAGAAATGGAAAGAAGCGTGATTTAAAAAAATAAAAACTCAGCTATTGACTCCTTGTCTGTGACTGTTGTAACCCAGGATACACAAACAGCCATAAGATCCAAGGCCACTGATTGATTATTGATTAATGTGACAAGGAACTTAACATTGTTATGTCTTTTCCCAAGGTACACCTGTCTTTTGACACTGACGTAATTTATTACGAGGAGATAAAGATGTTATGTTTCCGTAGTTTCTTGTAAACATTACATCTTAATGCGTCTTAGATATAAATTCGTTCAATCAAGGAACAGCTCTGTTTTCAGGGAACCAGGAGAAAAATACGGTACTTGTAACTGGAGATCTGGAAGTCACTTGTCGGCCTCTCTAAACTTGGATCGATATTAACAGCCAGGACAAACCGGAAGTTTTTTGGGTTCTTGGCACAAAGCGCGTGCAAGAGACACATAATTATACAGATACAATTTCCATACGTCCCCTTCCCCTGCTTGATTGTATTGAAACACATATTTGTATTTCTCATTTTGAAAAAAATTGTAAACGAATGTTCGTATATGTCTGTGTCTTCACGATAATGAAGGATGGCAAGTTAAGCGGCCATGAATACCACAAGGGACATAATTGATAATTGTGTAGGAGACATTACAGTCTAGAAAACTCTGCAACATTCTATACAGTCTTGTAACGTAAAATCACTCTATCCCTCTGCCACCCCCTTTCCAGTGGAAGTTTTGCTCTTGGCTTGAAATAATCAAAGAATTATATATTTTTCCAAGAAAAACAAAAGTTACTGCGATTAGCATAACATTTGCCAATACATGTAACATTTATGAACTATCAAAAGGTATTCAACAGTTTAGAAAGAGAATCATTCTGGAAACTGATTAAACACTATTACGTCCCCCTAAAGTCCATTATTTACCCCCCCCCCCCCCCCCCCAAAAAAAAAATACACCCTACAGACATATAATTAATTGGACTTAAACAGCCTGGAGTTCTTGATTTTGCCAATAACCTGGCAAGTCTGTCTCATAGCTGTAACCCAGATGAGAAGTTAATTTTAAAGTGGGTTTGAATATACAGAACTCAGAGAGAAGACAAAGATTATGATAATAAATGCGATATACAGATACACGGCTTGAAGTTACACGGTCTAAAGATTTGGCATATATATTAACTGCATTATACAGCATATAAATATGGAGGAACATACAGTAATATCAAAGTAAGAATAACAATGTGCCA
The DNA here is from genome assembly GCA_024509875.1 of Oreohelix idahoensis. Taxonomy (NCBI): domain Eukaryota; kingdom Metazoa; phylum Mollusca; class Gastropoda; order Stylommatophora; family Oreohelicidae; genus Oreohelix; species Oreohelix idahoensis. The sequence goes on along the minus strand of JAMPIV010019252.1, from coordinate 199,119 downwards.
GGAGCTTATTGGGAAATATCTAGACGTCTAAAGAAATCAAGCCTAACACACAAATGAGAATCTTCAACTCTTACGCCAAGGTAGATCTGTTGTGTAGCTTTGAAATATATAGAAAGACGACGGTTTAGACTTTCATAAATGGATGTTTACGCGTAACAGAAACATTAAAATTGAATGATAACATCGTCAATGGGAAATGATGACAAGAATAAGACATGTACTAACGGAGAAAGAACCAATGGAAAGACGTGGGATTTAAATAGGACATACACTGAGATAACCAGGTGATATCTTTACAAGGCAGTCCGTGTTAAAGGAATTGTGGTCCTGGACTAGCAGAAACTTTAAAGTACTGCTGGGTCAATGCTATATGTTTGTGTTTATTCAAACACTCACTTATCAAGATCGAAAAAAAATACATTATTTTCACCAACATGTTAGGAACCTTGTAATACAGACAGATGTCGAACATTATTTTATGAACGTTGTTGAGCATAGACTTAGAGTCTGGTTGTTTGAGCACATAGTGAGAACTAAATAAAATAAAAATCTATCATGTGGACATTTAGTATCGCGAATATGAAAGCATTACACGCATACACAAGGGCAGCATAAAAGATAAACAAGGAGTATAATACAGGAGCAATCATAAAACTAAGAAAACACTCTGTCTCATCAACTGTAGTTAGAACAGTCTCATCAACTGTAGTTAGAACAGTCTCATCAACTGTAGTTAGAACAGTCTCATCAACTGTAGTTAGAACAGTCTCATCAACTGTAGTTAGAACAGTCTCATCAACTGTAGTTAAAACAGTCTCATCAACTGTAGTTAGAACAGTCTAATCAACTGTAGTTAGAACAGCCTCTACAGAGCTTCAATATTCAAGTAGACGACATCAAGTGAACAAGAAGGAGTAAAGAAAAAAAAAACTGTTTTGGCTATCCACCTTTGTCTTTGCTACCAAATGTACTAAAACAGAAAATAAATATTCCATATATTCCATTCCAAATAAACAAATGCATAAATAAATACATAAAAGTGTATGACCAATTATCAGTAATTGAGCAATTCGTCATATCGCTTAATTTTGGTATCGGTAAAACGGCGGATCTTAAATCTGGTTTTTTTTATTTCCTTTACTTGTTCTTTGATTTTAAGTTACAACTAAATTTTTTTGGGTGTGAAAACGTTGTCATCTTCGTTGAGTGAGATTCATCTTCGAATAAAATATATTTTGATACGTTTAAACACTTTATGTAAAGTTCAGTAGAACGTTGGCCATTATTAGAGCTGTGCTTAAAACGACAGACTCGCTGGCCTACTTTGTTCAAAGAAATGCGTGGGAGCCGCGCTGGTGTAATGGTTACCACATTGCGCTGGCGATCAATTGTTCAAGGTTCAAGCCCGGGCGTGAGCATTTGAAGAAGTCTCATCGGCGGGGATTTTTACTGAATAACCTGAACGGCTCCTGAGATAAACCCTCTGTGGATGGGAATGGACGAAGCTCCTGACCCGGTTGGAAGGAAAGTCCACAGGCTCCCCAGCCTCGCAATGACATGTCATCGGGCCGAAGGGCTGAAAGCCCAAGTGCCGCTGGTTAAAAAAAAAATAAAGAAAAAAAAGAAGTACATTGATTTAATCGGCAAATCACCATTAACCATCCGATCCCTGCCCCTTATTTCAGGAAAAATAATTTATATTCGAAGTTCATGATGTTTCTTAGAAAAACCCATAATTTAAATCAGTTTTCACCTTTTGTTTATTTTGATTTAGTTATTATATAAAATCGGCTGGGTTGGTGGAGGTCAACATTTGACAGATTAAAATGTACCACGAAAAGGACCTACATGCGAAGTTCCAATTCTCGAAGAGTAGTGAAACATTTAGAAATTTTGAGCATCAATGGAGGATATGAAATACGAACTAATATGTATAGCTGTGGTGAAGTTAAATAAAAGTGGTTTTTAAAAAAGTCACCTTACCACCTCCTTCCCCAAGTACTTACCAGATCCAGGCAGGATAATATTAAGAACAAGACAAACGACAGCCGTGCATTTACTCATCGCAGGTATTGAGTCCCTGAGTGTGAGGTCACCTTCCGTCAGCTTCTCACGTGACCTCTGCACAAAAATGTGGGGGTGGACGTGAGTCATGTATCCAGGTATGATGGGACGACCATAACCTGTCTTACGCTGCAGTCGAGGCGATGGACTTGGGGTTGACCCCCCGCTGTATACGACTTGCATGTTAGAGCTTTCGAGCAGGGCAACACAAATCAACGGCACTTGTAATTGAAAACTATTAGATTTGACCAACTATTCACTCATCCTTTTAAATATTCACATTAAAACCAGTTTTCTGTCATGATGTCAGTTTTTCCTTCATCAAATATGTTTTTATTTCTATTGCTGTAACCATGAAGAGATCAGGGGCATAATTTTTTAAATCACTTTGTTTGCTAGGTTTTCCACAAAGAACAAATTAAGTGAATGATGCAAAGGCAATGTAAATCTGAAGACATTTCAGTTAAAAGTTACAAAGAATTGTTTTCCTCTCTACAAACTTCAGGAGGCCAGAAATTTTATTTCACAATAATTTTCCTTCCTACCTCAATATTGAATTCATTCAATGGAATTGTTAACAGCATACCTAGAAGTCCATGTCTTTTAAGGCTAAGAACAACATATTTTTGCAACAAATGTGAAATGCGGGCGGGCAACACTATTTATACCCCAGTATTTGAGCAAGATTATTTTATGACTCGTAAACATCCCGACAGACCCGGCATTGGTGTCAACAAAGGAAAGTGTTGCACAGTAATTTCACACCTGTGGAACAGAAAATATTCATTAATTATACACTATATACATATATAAATACATATACTAGTATATATAACGGGCATCCAAAGTAGCTAATAAAACTATTATTGGAGGCAAATATATTACATTACAAGTATCTCTTCATCATTTTTCTTTTCGCTCCCTATAGAGCATCTAACGACTACTGCAGCTAGCTCCCTTACAAGAAATCTTCACAAAGCATTCATATGCTCTTGCAGCTCTGGTTTTTTTTAGCAATTTATTTTACTTGATGAGTGTGCCAACTTCATGCACAACCTTATATTAGCCGACTTGTACTGTTATGTTTTGCTTGTCTCTTCTACGCAGGCACAAGGATCTCACTGTCTGAAAAAACAAACGGTGGTTGTTAACACGAATGAAATGTCATGCCATATTAAATATATAATCACATAAAGTGACTACGTTGTAACACTACATAAGAAGTAAAGAAATGCAATGTTCGCCGTTAGAAATTCAGGACATACGTTGCATGTAAAAGTGTGTATACGTGGTCGATATGTGTCTAATAATATGTGCTACGTTTTCACCGTTTTGTGTCTGAAAATAAAATGTCCACCACTGGGTCTTTCAGGAAATAAAACATGAGTGTGGCCCCTGCTTCCTCTGGTATGTGTCAAATAAGGCGACTTATGTATGGTTGTGCGTGAGGTTGCAACCTCATCGTGTAAATGTTTTGTTTTTATTGCAGGTAGACTGGGGACAGTCAAAGGCTAAGGAAGGCAACCCGACATAAATGCAGTGGCGTATTCTCTATGTGTGCTGTGCGTGCTGCGCACACCTATGCGCGAAGGAAAATAAAAATTTAATTTATTATTCTATAAAATATTTCTCCTCTAAGTTCTGCTTTTCCAACGGGCTGATCACCCGTTTGCCAGTCACTTTGATTACGGAAACAACAACAAACGGATTGATTTGTCGTTGCCCTAAAGACGCCATTAGGCGTGATGGGAACAACGGCAAAGAAAATCTATTCGCTGTTGCCCTTAAGACGCCACTAGGCGTAATGGCCACTGCTGACTGCTTTGCCGGTCATTGGCTAAGGACGGAAGAAGAAGAAGAAGAAGTTCTGCTTTCGGACCGCACGCATCAGGATAACGGATTTTCCCGCATAGAATCTACGAGTACATCTTGTTTCAGTTTCACAGAAGCGTTTTATAGTGCAGTTTTTATTGGTTGTAGCAATCGCTAGAAGTTTCTCGGGTAATTCCGTCACAATGCGTGCTTGACCGTTCGGATTCACGTCTAAAGACTGGT
>JAMPIV010019252.1:102500-190000 GCA_024509875.1 Oreohelix idahoensis | reverse complement strand
AGTTAATGCAAACATGCTAAAGAGGAAGATGGCCCTGTAAATGCAAAGTTAGCATAAAGCGATGTACAGGACAAAAATTATTAAGAGTGTACCATCACGACAGGAGACAGAGGACGTTGGTAATCCTTTGCAGCTGACTTCGATGTGGAGATGGTAGCTGATGATTTACCAGACCACAGTTCGTTTTTTGTGAGCATGGACCCTAATATAACCGACAGTACTTGTGTCTCACTTGAACGTAAGCGCATCGCCATAAGGAGTAACAATTCTTAAAATTATCATTATTAATGCTTATTATAGAAGACACCCGCTGTTAATCTTGCAAGAAGATTCCAAACGTTTGACGCTATCTTATTCAATAAAACATCGAAATACAATACCTGAAACTGGAACACTTACTCGAATCCAGCTCTTAAAAAGTATTTGTTTCAAAACCAACTAAACTGCGGTACACTGTAAACAACCGTCTTGTTGCCTCTATCCATAGATGACCCAGACAGCAATCTTATATAGACTTAAATCCCGAAGCCCTCTCTCACCACCTTTCCTTTATTGAAGTCGAAATAATTTTTTTACCAGCTCTCACACACACACATACAAACACTCACACACCCACCCACCCATCGACCCAGCCATCCATGCACACGCACACACACACAATCATGATAATTGACATTTTGAATAATAGAAGTTGTGATAATAGAATCAACCGTATATATTATTTGTAAGGTTGATTGCTTCACCAACACTTGAAGGGTGAGTTTCAATCAATCTTTGTTTGACAAAAGACAAAAAATATCATGTACATATCAAATAACGTATCGCAGCGGGAAGAACTCTGGGAAGTTGAAGGAAGATGGAATTTCCCTGCATGTACGAGTTATCTGGTTTCGAAGAGTTACGGTATGTTACGTCAAGATTTCACGAATGCCATCTGCTCAACTTCTCTAGAAAATGATTCATAATAGACCTTCGGGTGTTAAGTCTTTTTAATGGGCAACGACAGATACGTATTAACAGTGACGAATTTAGGCTGTGCTAGGGGCTAGGCTAGCATGAACTTGCGAGGCCGCTTTGAAACATGTTGCAAAATATATTAAGCAAATCAGGCATACACACACACATACACACACACACACGCACGCCCGCGCGCACGCCCGCACACGCACACAGACTCAAACACAAACACCTGGAGAGACGTGCAACACGATTAATCTTTCAGATCGATAGAACATTATGTCAGCATGGTTTCTCTCAGCACGTATTCTCCGAATCATATTACCAAAATCAGATCGGATGATCCACTGCTAGTACGATCGATGGTTCACACAAGTACGGCTCAGTTTGAAAGGCGGTTGTACCTTGTCTAATCTCTGTATGTTTACAGCAACAAAACCAGTTAACTCGGTTATATACAAGCCTGGTCGTGCGGTTACACATTCACTTTGATTGGCGTTAAACTTATATTTCCGGTATTTAATTACAAAGATAATAACCTTAATTTTGCGTTATCAAGTTATTTCATCAAGTTATTTCACCAAGTTATTTCATCAAGTTATTTCGTCAAGTTATTTCGTCAAGTTGTTTCGTCACGTTATTTCATCAAGTTATTTCGTCAAGTTATTTCATCAAGTTATTTCGTCGTTATTTCGTCAAGTTAACATATTCATCATGGTTTTCCTCTTAGCTCATTACAGAGCATGGAGCACAACTGTAGGTGGTCCTCTTGCAGAAAGACGGCACCAAACACTCACAAGCTCTTGTGGCAGAGGTTTCTGTAGCAATTTGTCTTACATGATGAGGATATGCCAGCTCGCGCCTTGAACAAGCTCATACTATTCGCCTTGTCCGACATGACAGAAGTTTGAGAAATTAGCGTCAAGTGGTTAGATTGATTGCTTCTCGAGGCACGTTACGGGGTTCGAAACGTGGTAGGGTCCCGCTCCAGCTTACCCAGCTGTAAATGGGTACCTGGCTCTCCTCTTGATTTAAGGAAAGTAAAGGCAGCGAGAAAAGGAGCCAATTTCACAAATATTAAACCTAGTATAGCGAAGTCTCTAGCATTTTACTCCCCTACCAAAGTATCCGTTAATGGACTATCTTTACCTTTATTTATGAGAAATCTTGTTATAAATGCAACACGGCTTCGTGCTAAGTAATTAAAAGAATAACAATTATATTCATAATTTATCTTTCATTCGTTCTGGAGCACATATTCCTAACACGAAATAAAAAAAATTAAGAGAATTAATGATCTCCCCTTCCTAATGAAAAGCAAATGTTGTTACAGCTTCTAGGCAAAACATCTAAGCTCCTAATCATCCAGTAAGGCCCAGTTCCGGGCATAACATGATCTGGGTCGTCACTTTTTGGCTGCTCCAAAGTTTGGGGCAGCATGCGCTCTGCAGGAATGTCGGGAAGGACTTTTATAAATAATAAATAACATGTATCATAAAACAATAATTATCACGGAAAAACAGCAAATTTACAGCATGGTAAAATTACTGTAAGTAGACTTCAAGTCAAGCTGTGTCTTCTCTTTTTTCCGAAGAAAAACTACCACAGTTGAAATTTTGGTGAAGTCCATTGACTACTCGATGAGCTGTCTTTCTAAAACCAATTTGTCATATTTTTACTGACACATATATAATACACCCCCGATCTTACTCTGTTCGATTAGCGCTGTTTCGATATAACGCTGTTTGTATTTTACGCCATATTTCTGTTAAACGCTTTAAAAATTCGATCTTCCGCTGAGCGCTAAACTCCATGGGAGGTAGAAATATAACTTTCACATGCTCATCAAGTTCATTCAGGGTGATGGGATGGCCAAAAAGCATTGTCATTTTTAAGATAATGAAGCATGACAACAAAATGGAATGCAGTTCTAGGTTAATCCGTAACATTGAACAAGATCTAAATTGCTGCAAGGTGTTTCTTAAGAGAAAAAGAAGGTGGTAAAGCAAGCTGGATTTTTTTTTTAAAGCCTCCTGAGTATCTTCTGCCCCCATCGACTAAACATCCATGTCTTCTACATCTGAAAAACGTTTTCAACACCTACAATACCTTCTGCTAACCAGTCGTCTGATGACGAAGGCAGCTCTGCTGTGACAACTGTTGACACAAGGGACGGAAGTAGCAGGGGTTAAATGTCAATCCATTCTTTTATTAGTCTTATGTGGGAAAATACCAGGTAGGAGAGGAAGAGGAAGGCATAGAAAGATGTATTTGGAAAGCTTAAACAACTGGGCAACAAACAACAGCATGAGCAACAACAACCTCAAAAGACAGAGAAGATTGGAGGGTCATGATCACCAATGTATGTTCCAGACCAGGTACATAAAGAAGAAGAATATCTGATAAATATATGTAGTCAATAAATGTTAACTAATTTTTTTAATCACTTTTTACTTCATTTTGATACAGCTTTATGGGCCTCGGGAACGAATTAATTTGAGTTTTATTTATTCTGATGGGAAATCAATTTTCTTTCAGCGCTTTTTCGGTTAGCGCTCGAGTTTCAAGGCACATTACATTAAGGGTTGTTATTAATTTGTGAAGATTATGTTCCTTTAGGAGCAGATGGGTAGTGATGATGATGATGTTAGTTGGTGATGGCAGTGATAGGATATTGTTATGATCTGTCATATCACAGGCAAGATACTCCGGAATTGCCACGTAAAAATAGTGAGAATTATTTATTATTTGTGTGTGTGTCAAAACTAAAACTATATGGTCGACAATAACTACTCTAAAATCTGTCCGCCTTTGAGACAAATCCATTGATGTAAGATAAACTTGGTTTAAAATGAAAATTCTAAGTTTTTGTAGGGGACAAACAGACAGCATTAAAAAATATAGATTTAAATAACGACACAGGGAAGCTAAAAAGGCAATAAAAGATTTAAAAAATAACATTTTGATAATGGTGATTATGCTGTCAATCATGCTGTCAATCATGATGGTAAAGGTAGTCCAATAGCGGATGCTGCCGTAGAGAGTGAAGTGTTAGAGACTTCACAATACAAAGTCCAGCTTTATGAGGTGAGGTGACAAGTTCTGTTCATCGCTGCCTTTGCCTTCCATAACTCAAAAGCAGTGTCAGGCACCCTTTTACAGCTGGGTAGATTTGAGTATGACTCTACCAGGTTTCGCTAGGGAATCCAGTAACTGTGCCTGGAAGGGAAAGCGTTTTAACGGATTAGCCAATCGGACACTCACTAGTGATACTAATTCTGACGGTGACGTCATTGGTCATGGAAGTACAAATAAGTTGATCATGTACTGATGCCTGTCGTAATAGTAAAAATGAAAGTGACAGTGGTACTGATGATGCTATTGATAATGGTGAAAATAATTATAACAGTGACGACGATGATAACAATAATACTAATAGTAATATAGTAATAGCAAAATAGCAGGTTTAAAGTGATAACATTGAGCCAACATAAAGCTACGAATTCATTTCTAATCCAAAACTTTCGTGGTTAGATTATTATCAAATATTGTTATCAAGTGTTGGCGGTTCGCGCCTCAGATACAGTGACAGCATGCCGGCTAGATCGCAACATTTTATCGACAGCCAGCATACAGTTGTCGCCAGATGTTACAGATATTTGATGGAACAGAATAAGGACACTGACTCATTCCTCCAGTTGTGAAAACCCATATGGTGGTCGTGTTTATGTTTGCATTAATTCTCAACCTACTTACGGCCACAGCGAATATCAAGTTACAAACATAGGATCAGAGTTTAAAGCAGATTTTTAATGCTGTACTTAATGTACTCTTGGCGGTTCGTGTCCCATTAGTTTATCATCATCCCCATCATCATCATCTTTATCATCATTATCATCATCTTCATCATCATTACCATCCCCATTATATTCATCATCATTATCATCACCCTCATCCTTCAGCTCCCGGTGGAGCATAGACCTTCAACAAAGTCACACCTGACCTATGTCATCCGTGCAAGTTCTTTCCATGTTTCTTTACCAATTTCATGTCAAGAATCAGTTTCAGACTCTGTTTAGTCACTCTCTCTCATTTTCTGGAGATTTCAGAAAAAGAACTGCCTCGTAATAAAATTAGTTGTTTCCGCAGTGTGCGTCTTAACTAATGATAGCGCCGTTTTCTCAGTGTGCGTCTTATCTAATGATAGCGCCGTTTTCTCAGTGTGCGTCTTATCTAATGATAGCGCCGTTTTCTCAGTGTGCGTCTTATCTAATGATAGCACCGTTTTCTCACCTCTTGTTCCTCTGGTAATTTTTTAACATCAGCAACTCATTGTTGATCTTGTCATGCTATTTGATTCCTTCCATTCTATGCGAACACCCATTTATGAAAGTCTTATAACTTCGTGGTTGTTTTGGTAGCTCTTCTTCACGTTTCAGAGATACACAAAAGGTCTGCCTTGATGTTTCAGTTGTATATTCTTAATTCTTCCAGCAACCTAGGAGGAATAAGCTGCCACTCACACATATATCAATACTCTCTATTTCGTCACTTCAGCTAACCTTTGGCTGAAAAGAAGCTCTCAAAACAAGCAGAAGAGAATAGAAAACGCCGAAAGGAGAACCAGGCAAAACAAATAAATAAATAAATAAACCAACTGATGGCTAACACCTCAGGGGCTTATTCTCGTAGTCAGGTAAGACTGAACTTCTACTGTGTTCTCTTGACTTATTTGGATTTCCATGTAGTTACCTATTGCAATATAAAACTCCTCTTGACTTTTGTATTCTTATTTTGACAACACTATCTGCTCTGCTAATATTACTACCACGAGAAAGGTCAATTAAAATCTTGTAGGTATCTCCAAATACAATTTGGCTATCATACTTCACTTCTATCATCGGTCTTAAACTTCATTAACAAAGGAGTTATTGTGTCTGACTCTCACTCATGCTTCGAAAGGTCCAAAATGGATGGCTATGGTAACAACCACATTGTAACATTTGCAATGGTGAAGTCGTTTTCAGTTAGGTAATCTGGTGGTGTTGTTGTACAATGGTGAAGTCGTTTTCAGTTAGGTAATCTGGTGGTGTTGTTGTACAATGGTGAAGTCGTTTTCAGTTAGGTAATCTGGTGGTGTTGTTGTACAATGGTGAAGTCGTTTTCAGTTAGGTAATCTGGTGGTGTTGTTGTACAATGGTGAAGTCGTTTTCAGTTAGGTAATCTGGTGGTGTTGTTGTACAATGGTGAAGTCGTTTTCAGTTAGGTAATCTGGTGGTGTTGTTCGTCCATCACGGGTGATGAAGACCACTCTGTTCATCCAATTATTAGGAATATGTTAGGTTTGTCTGTGGGTACGAAGGTGACTGATGAGCCCGATGCGGGCCTGGTGGTAATGCCATAGTTAACAACTGTACTTACTGCTGTAAAAAGGATAAGAGTTTTTTTTGTCATGCAGTGTGTCCAGTGACGATTCGCTCTCACAGACAGGCGTCGGAGCCTTTTGGGTGGTCACTGGTTCGATTCCCTTGTGTACCTATCAGTTATGTTACTTTTCTGTTGGCTTGGGTTCTCCTTCGTTTCTTTATAGCCCACTTATTTAGGTTTGTTAGTTATCATTACTCTTCTGTTGTCTGGAGTTCTCCGGTTGTCTTTCTTATATGAGTGCCTGCAACACACATATATTTGTGTGCATTACTTTTCTGCTTCAACAAAATTTGGGTCTCACCATCGTGCTGCAGGTCCAGTAAACCCTGTCACGGATTGCCTTCCCTGCTTTGCAGTAGTGGTCCAACAGTGGCCAAAACTCAAGAGTATCTAAATGGGTCGTCAAAGGTGTCTACCATCGCACAAGATTACTCTTGGCAGAGATGTAGATAGAAGTGTAAAGGGCGCTTCCATCCGAAGGGAGAATTCACAAGATAATTCAGAAGTCAAGAACCATGCGGCATAGGGCTGAGCAATGGTTAACTAATATCTGTCCGTCGCCTTTTGTGAAGGATTTAAGCAATGGTTTTTAGCCCGTTCAAGCCCTCAGTTGGTGTAATGCAACGAAATTCCTATTATAAGTAATGGCTCTATAGATTTAAATATATCTATGTATATATAGATGTATGTTTTAAAGAATCTTGCTCAAACGTTCGCTTTCATACATAGAAAAACTGAATCGAATATGACTGTTTAGTTTTAAAACAACATGTAACAAATTTAATAATGAATTAGTCTTTAACAGTTAAAATAAGGAGGGAATGATGAATTTTGCTGTAAATACAAGTTTTCACCACAGAGACATAGGTGAGAATTTATCAAAGTCCGTTGCTTTCGCCTTTTTTACAAGAAAACGTAACTCTAGGCGTGTCCTATCGCCGTGGTTTTCGTCACCTCTTGGTGATGAGTGTACTTCTCTCACACGAGGGGAGTAGTAACTTCAGTACTTCGAACCGTCTGATAGATTGTAACCACACGTAGTCTCGTACAACGAACCTTTGTAGACAAAATAGAAAAACAAATGCCTCAGCTAAGTATATTTGTGGGCTGCCAATTAGCAGGCGCATTCTCGCTGTACACCCACCAATGTTAATCTCTGAGAAGAATTAAATTCCCGAGTACACAGTGTAGCTCAGGGAAGATGAATAAAATTCACCATATTCCTCTGGGTATTAACTGGGAGAATGTGTCTGGACAGCGTGAATACTGATTTGCCTGAGTTACAATTAACAAAGTGCATATATCTCACACAATTTTATACACTTTAGGCACATGTGATGTAATCATCAGTCATCACTGCTCCATTTGGTGTCTGGGGTCACCACTGCTGTCGGTTTTCCGCACGACTACCTAGAAGAAATCACCAGAGCTTGCTGTAGTGGTTTATGAATATACTATTTTCATATGTTGAGGTTGCCAGCCTCATTTACAGGGTGTCCGAAAAGTTATTGTGCACTTGAATATACGGCAGACTAGAGTAGCGGTTTTGATGTGAGAGTTGTCCGTTTTAGAAATCACCACCCACATTCAACAGATCCCACTGACAACCCTGCAGAAAGTCTTCGACAATATGAAGAAGCATGTTCAGACATATCTTGAGGCCCATGGTGGACATTTCCAACATCTGTTGTAGATAAAACTACGAGGTACTTTACTGCACAGTAACTTTTAGGACACCCTGTATAACCAATTAGCAAGAAAACATGTTAATTCACATTTGTAAAATAATTGTTATATTTACCCCAAAGTGTTGGGAATACACAATCTCCTCGCGCAGGGTAGAATGGACACGAGCAATTTAGGTTACATGCTGTCGAAACACTTGGTCTGGAAAGTTTGAATCCCTTTTATGACGGGTGAATCTGCGAAACACTTGGTCTGGGAAAGTTTCTTTTATGACGGGTGATCCAATTGCTTAGGGTTCCAGTTTTGGTATTTAAAGTCCTGATCCCTTAAGTTTTTCAGTCTCTGTATTTATAAAGACGGGCTTACTTTTAAGGTTTTAAGTTTCCCAAATACTTCGATCTGTCACTTATAATATAGGAATTCTAAGTCCGATATCTCACTGGCTTATGTGAGTCGCTTATATTACGTGCGCTGCAGTCTCTCTGTTCTGTGTCTCCGATTTCGCTAGATTATATGTGCACCTCTCAGTTTACATCACCGATGGTGCTTCCGTCGCATGTTCCAACAGGATCCATAGTTTATTCCGGCTTCTTACTTTAATCCAATCGTAAGATTTATAGCACTGGGTTGGGGTGTCTAATTTCAAAATATTCCCCCCCCCCCCCGTGTTTTAAAATATTAAATTTAATATTCCAACGTGTGACCTTTTTCAAATCATGCGGTAATATTTCCGGTGGCATCTTGTGATACCTCACAAAGCAAATATGTGCACTGATTACCTGTCTAGATGCTTTCCTGCCAATATGTCAACTAGACAGATTCTCGGTAATAATCTTACACCGGGATGGTCCCGTGAAACGATTATCTCATTATCGCCCGTGTTTTCGTTCCTTCTTCGGACAGTCAAACAAAAGGATCGCCGGCCGCTCAGACAAACAATATGGTTGTCCAACGAGAATCGTCTACTATCAAAGGTTGGCTAGGCGACTCAAAGAGATAAACGTATTACCGATAACCGGTGATAATGACCGGATATTGTTACGATAATACCACAGTTCACCTGGCGTAACGTAAACACGTCTGAGTGTAAAAAGATAAAGATAGTCCCATAGCAGATACTTCCGTAGGGGAGTTGAGTATTGGAGACTTCACTACTACTGTAGATCCAGCATAGAGCAAAATAATGAATGAAAAGGCATGATTTATGCCAAATAAAAGCGATTGGTGAGAAAAATGAAGAAAAATAAATGATTCTGCCGTAGGGCTGAAGGTGTGAGAGATCATATAAAAGAGCATTTCAAGACGTTCTGTGACAAACCCTATGTACAGATTTCGTCCAAAATATTTTACGCCCACTGAAAATGATTAATAACTCAATGAAGAACTTGGAACCGGCTTAAATCATGAAAATGTGTGCTTATCATGGAGTGTATCTTACAATTTCTTTTGTAATTGATCGTTTTTTCGACGTTCACTTCGTCTCTAGCTTTTCGCTACTTATGTAGTAAGAAGCCATCACTGAAGCTGGTTATCTTGCAGGAAGCCTGCACCACGCATTCACATGCTCCTGTAGTAGTAGTTTCTGTTGTAATTTTAAATCATGAGGTTGCCATGCATAAAGAAGCAGTAGTTCAATGTTTGTTTGTCTCCTCGGAGACCCCCGGGAACTACACGGGAGGTCCCTTCTCCACAACTATATCATGTACGACCTCATGCAAAAGAAATAAAAACTCTTATCTGGGGCAAGAGTACCAGGTTGGAAAAACACAGATATAATCAGCAATAACTAGTTTTCTGTCAGTTATGACTAACTATAACTTGGCAACCCAAAGTGATACATTTCGAGGCTGACGCGTCTTGTGTTAGAGTGATTTCTAATCCAATCTACACTCTGTCTAGCTATAATTTTGATCCAATCAACAATCCGTCTAGTTATAATTTTGATTCGATCAACAGTCCGTCTAGCTATAATTTTTATCCATCCATATTCCGTCTAACTATTAATTACTGTTACCTAAAAGCATAGCAACTCTTTGTCTCTTAAATATGACTGAAGCCAACGTTTTCACATTTGTCTCATCAGCAAGCCCGCTGAAGTCGTGAAATAGAACTAATCATGATGACTGTTAACTGAAATGATGACTCTCTTTGTCTAACAATTATTATGTTATTACCAATCAAGAACGTCTTTTCATGGCACTCAGTTACTCAAAATGTGGGATTTACCTATCCACCGTCTAATCACTCGTAATCCTCAGTCAACAATAACTCTAAATTACGGTTTCACCAGACAGAATGTTTCTTACACCGTCCCTCTTAGAAAAGCATAGTCCATCCTGCTTCCAACGCCGATCTTATTTGTGTTCTGATTCAGCTGTTTCAGTATTCTCCCTCAAGCTTCCAAATAATCATTTTCCACGATTGACTTCCTTTTTTTTTAACACTAAAGGTGGTTTCCGTGTTTTGATGGGCAGCTTGTCTATCATCCAAACACAACTGTTGTGATGCTAGATTCATTAACTGGGTTATCTTCGCATTAATTATGCTCTAAATTCTGAAACTAGCAGCCTTGCATTTGTTTCCCAGGGCTGATCAATCTCTGTCATTGTTCTGGCCACAGAGTACTTCTGAGTTACCAACTTGAGAGTTAGAAAGTGTACCGCTATGTTGGATTATTGTTATGTGATCCCTGTAACAACTGATTAAAAAAAATTTTAAAAATCTTTCTCCGCGCTGGCGACAGGGCACTCAGTTACAGACAGTCGGACACATGTTTACTCAAGGCAGAAATCAATTGAAATCAAGACAAGAATTGTAAAGCCAAATTCAGTTTCCATTACATGGAAAGCATTATTAAAACAACAGCGACAAAAACAACAACAACAAACAAACTATCTGGGTCTAAGGGGTTAAATAAACACAGTTTGACGATGCTATATAATTATGATATTCATCATCATCATGTGACGTATTCTTTCCAGGACGTTGTCTCCATTACGGCTGCTCTGAACGCATCACGATTCTGGGCAAGTCGACCTGCATCAGCCAAAGACAAGTTCAGACTCTCTGTGATGTCCTGGGTCCACCGTCGTCTAGGTCGACCCCTTCCCCTTTTTCCAGGGACCATGCCTTCCATCACTATTTTTTCCGACTCTTATGTCTTTTTATATGACCGAAAAATTTCAGCTTCCTTGTTGCGATGGTATTTAAGAGCCAATGTTCCTTTACGTTTAGTGAGTGCAGTACTTCTCTGTTGGTCTTTTTTTTCTGTCCACAGTATTCTCAACATCAGTCTGTAGCATTTCATTTCGAATGATGTAACCTTTTTTGCAACTGTTTTATTGAGTGTCCAAGTCTCGCAGCCGTATGTTGCTACTGGGAATATACATGCTCTGATCAGTTGTAACTTTGTTTCTTTGCTTCTGCCTTGCCATAGGTTTTTCATCTGTATTAGTTTGTGTGAAGCAGTTGCAAGTCTTCTTTTAATTTCTATTGCACAGTCGTCAGAGCTGTTGATGATTGATCCTAAGTATTCGAATTCATTAACACTTTCCAATTCTTCGTTATCAATTTCAATTTCTGGTTTGGTCTTTACTTTGTCTGTTGTCAATACTTTGGTCTTCTTAGCGTTTAGGTATAGATTCTGGGCCTCGCTGTGTTTTTTGGTGGACTCAATTAATTGTTCAAGTCCTTCTGGGTTGGTCGATAGGAGGACTGTGTCGTCAGCATATCTGATTTCCGGGATCTGGTACCCGCCGATGTTAAATGAGTCAAACTCTGTGTGTTCTTGTTCATCTCTTACGTTTCTCATGATATTCTCGGCATAAATGTTAAATAGGTAAGGGGAAAGGGTACAGCCTTGTCTTACTCCTTTCTGTACTTCAAACCATTCTGATGTTTCCCCCTCTATTCTTATGGCTGCCTGTTGTTCTTGGTACAGCAGTGCGATGAGTTGTATAAGGTGGTTTGGAAATCCCATATTTTCCATAATAGTCCATAACTGCTGATGTTGTACACAGTCGAAAGCTTTGGTGTAATCAATGAAACAAGTATGTAGGTCAACGTTGAATTCTCTACACTTTTCTATGATGATCCTCATATTGAATATATGATCTCTAGTGCCTCTACCTGGTCGAAAACCCACCTGTACTTCGTTTATTTCTGTTTCTAGCTTTTGCTGCATCCTTTTCATTTTGATTTGTAATTGTAATTATGACATTACTTGCGCATATATGACCTACACCAGGGGTTGGCAACCAGTCGATCGCGTCGTACCGTAGATTCCAGGCGATGATTTGGTCGGCGTGTAGATGGCGAAGTGGGGAAAAAAGGGAGAATTTTGAAGTTAGGGAAATTTGGGAATAGCCTTCTCGTCAGACAGACGAACAAACCAACGAACGAAAAAAATCTTAATTTCATTAGGGTAAAGAAATGTGCATTATTGCATTTTTACATTTCTACCCTGCAGTAACACAATTCTGCAGAGGGATTTCAAATTAATAGGTTCTTAACTTCAACAGTAAGTAGTTAATATTAATATTGTATTCATTGGCTATCAGGAAGAACCTCTAATAAGTCACTCTACTCACAACGTACTGGCTGTTTGTTATCAATCAGACTCACCATTTGTGTGTGATTTTCACATCCTGCCACCACACGTTCTCCGAGGAGGACACATGACGTATTCTCACATTCCACTTAACGAAGACAACACAACACACGTCCCGTATGAAAACAAATGAAAAGGTCAACAGAAGGCAAACTCTGACCTCTAGCTACCTGGCTCAACATAGCATGATCAGGTAGTGGGATAAGTGCTATCCTCTTGCTAGCACGTGGATAAGATTCGCGCTCGTTGTCTGGTTTTGCACAAAAGGAACCTACATTATCGAGTATTTAGGGTTAGCCCAACATCCTTTATTTATTATATTTTTTAAGGTGGATCAGTTTTGGGAGAAATTTCAAATGCAAATGCTACATAAGCATACTAAAAATTAAGGTAGTTATACTATTTTACTTCCTTTTTCAGTCCAGTTGCCATAAAGCGTTCTAGGCAATCAATGTTTGCGACCTTGAGCAAAGTCTGCCGCATTGGCATATAATTCACTCTTAGTTATACCAGATGGCACATTTTAACAGTTCTTGCTGTGGTATTTTTAGTGACTATAGTGTAGTTTATATCCAGTTCTATCTTTATGATTTCTTCTCTTACTCGTAGTGGATCTTAGCGCATTTGCTGGGACTTTAACATTAGAATTGTGCTAGAAGTGTCTAACATCTAACCAAACACGCTTCTCTTTAGATAGTGAGTTTTGCCTGGTTCTGGCGAAGCACGCCAAGTTCAACCAAGACTCAAGGTCCGTCGGATATATTAGGACGCGTCCAAGTATATAAGCACTTACGGTCATGTATTATGATAGTTAATCACATAAGCATAAAAGTGGGTGACCCCGGAAAATTAATGAAGACTGTAGACCGGTGTGACAACAGTCTTAATTCAGTCGTTAATTCAGATTCCACAGATTCAGTCAGATTCCACTGGATTCCATTTCTGTTGTGTGAAGTCGACATTTTCATAACCCAATCTATTGCTAGTAAGAAAAGAAATGGAGACAAGAGGCATCCTTGTCTCACTCCCGTTCTAATCCTAAACGGTTCTGTAAGTTATCCTTCATGAAGAACATGTCATGTCTTCATAGGTCGTCTTTATTAAGTTAATGATCTTCATGGGAACTCCATAATGCCTCATCAATTTCCAAAGCGATTCCATGTCTACACTGTCAAATGTCTTTTCATAGTCCACGAATCCGATGTATAGCCGTGAATGCCATTCCAGACTTTGTTTCCCTGCACTGTGCCATTCCCTTTACTCTTTTCATCAGGTCATTATCTTACTCTTGGCCTCCATCTACCGATGATTAATTTATTCTCGGGTTGACACCAGCTTGTCACATTTCTGACCTGTTTATCTTTCCGTTCTGAATCATCGGGTTAGCACTGGCGCGAAACAATACGACACTGACTTGTTTGTTCAAGGCCCCAGCAGGAGACGTATTTTCAGTTGTCTATCACTCCGTTAGATTGTATCATTACTTCCGCTCATCTGGTGAATGGGTCTGATAGTAGAAAAATAGTTGGTCGTCTAAGAGATAACATGCAAAAATACGGCCCAACCTTAAGTTTGTCTGGATTATAACAATCTTGCACAATTAGGGCAAGATATACCACGTCTTCATTTCCAGCAGGTCTCTTAACCATCTTAAGCAATCGTCTTTTTGTAATACATAGTGATAGGAAAGGAGTGTGTAACCTTGGAGAAGATTTATCGGATTTTAATTATTAGGGCAGGTCAGATGATATGTAAATCAGTTTGTTGTTGTTGTTGTTGTTGTTTAACTAGGGCTGCTGAGCTTCTCGCTCTTAAGCAGCCAATACCAAGTTGAATAAATATTACACACGTAAAGGTATGTTTCAAGCACTCGTGAGAAATAAAGAAGTAGAACACTAGACAACAGAAAAACAACAGAAGTGATAGGCTCGCCGGAGAATCTAACCCAGGACTTCCGAACGGCAACACCGACTAGCTACTGAAGCGAATCACACTATCCCCTCACACTATTCTCCGGCGAACCTATCCCTTCTGTTGTCTAGTTTTCCACTTCTTTATTTCTCACGAGTGCCTGAAACATACCTTTATGTGTGTGTAATATTTGTTTATTTACTGTTTAATATTTACCACGAGAACAGCAACAAAACAATATTAGCATCTCTGCAGGTATATTGTTAATAATTTGTAAAAACTCAGCTATTTAAGTATATATATATATATATTTTATATAAGACTACACCAGAAATAATAACAATAAAACAAAAAATAATTTTCCTACTTCGTTAGCAGAGATTAAAAAATATGATCTAGAAAAAAGGACATCACTTGTTGCCATAAGCCGGGTCGGCATTAATCCGATTTAGCTTAATTGATTCAGTTGGGCTACAGCGCTCACAGCGAGTCCCACACAGAGGTTCCCACCTCCAACTTTGAAAAAAAAAAAAAATAAGAAGCAAAGGTTATTTCAAATTAGATACCGCATCAGGAATATGTGACATTACACTGTATTAAAAATAAAAACAATAAATATTATTTTTAGCCGTATTTTGACATAAAACATGTTACAACAGACCTACAATCTTAAGTCCAGGGGGCCCCACCAGAAAAGTCCAAATCCGGCCCTGCAATTACCAAGGCCGAACCCGACCATAAGGTCCGTCTACAGTGAAAACACGCATATAAAATGACACAAATAGAAACTCACCCAGCAGCGAGGAAGTCTAACGTTCAAATAATTTCAATTCTCTGACTGCTGTCACACAGCTCTTACTCCCCTCGCGAAGAACTCCGGCTATCACTTATATCCGCACATGGCGTCACATCTCACCGACACACACAGCTGTCAAAACGACAGACGGACTGCTGGACAGAAATAAAAGTGCAATATCTAGTGGTGGCGAACGACCTACCTTACCCTGGTGTTGTAGCCAGCACGTGCAATTTGTTAGAGGTTGAAAAGGGCTGTCGCTCCTACGTGCGCGGGTTATTGATGGTCGACTTGTCTGGTCTCTCTCTCCTTCTCTCTCTCTCTCTCTCTCTCTCTCTCTCTCTCTCTCTCTCTCTCTCTCTCTCTCTCTCTCTCTCTCTCTCTCTCTCTCTCTCGTCTTGCACTCATTGCAGCAGTATCTGCTATGCGACTCAAAGCTGCTCACCTCTCGTAAAGTCTGTCGCGAGCACTGGAAAAAACACCGAGTCCCTAGTCATTCAGTAGCAGACCGTTTGAATTTTTCACGAGTTCTTATAACACACCTCTGAATGTCTTAAATCACTAATTTACTGTAGGAGGAATTAGATTTTTATCAGTCTTGTTGTTTGTATGTTTGCTTTTATTTTTCATTTTCATTAATGTTTTTATTTATAATTTTTTTAATTCTTTATTATTCTTTTTTTTTCTTTAATTTATTTTAAAAACATACTTTAATTATAATGATTATTGCAAATGTATGATGTTTTATTACGTTTATAATGATAAATGCCTTAAATAGTGCTTAAAGTAAATGTGAGGATGAAAGGATACAGTATGCATGATGAGAGAGAGAGAGGAAGGGCAGAATGTCAGACGGGACTGCGTGCCCAATTCTTAACCCTTTGAAAATAAAGTTTGTTCGTTCGTTCCTTCGTTCGTTCGTTCTCTCTCTCTCTCTCTCTCTCTCTCTCTCTCTCTCTCTCTCTCTCTCTCTCTCTCTCTCTCTCTCTCTCTCTCTCTCTCTCTCTCTCTCACCTTTCTGTCTTTTTTCCCTGTCTCCTTAGCTTTTTTTTTCTCAGCAGTTATTTCCACACACAGTAACAGCTTTTGTTTAATTGTTCTTTATTTTGTTTTTCTATAGTCGAACGTGTACACTTTTTTGTTTGTTTCAGCAGTCCCTCAGAGGCCTCACCATCATCATCATCATTAGGTACCATCTTCACATCGAAGGTCGGTTGCAATAGATCTCCAGCGCCTTCTGTCTCGTGTCTTGATGGTGCACCTTGATAGACTCTTGCCTGTGCATCTCTTTATGTTATCTTCTCATTTATAGCGCTGTCTTCCTCTTGCACGTTTGCCTTTAGCTCTTCTTTCCATTATGGGCTTCAGCAAAGTGTTATGTCTTTTTTATATGGCAAAATATTTTAGATATCTAATTTTGATCTTCTTCTATAACCTTTTCATTCCTAGGTTTTCTATGACCTATTTATTTGTTTTCTTCTCGTTCCATGAGATGCCGCTACTCTTGTATATATCAACATCTCAAGAGCCTCAATTCTTTCTTCCAATTGCTTGTTAACTGTCCATGTATCAACGCCATACAGTAATGGAGAATATATACAACATTTGATGATTGTCAGTTTTCTTCTTTTTCGTTCGTCCTGGAAAGGACGTTGGTTGCGTCGTGTCCATTTACAGCGAGGCTGCGGTATTTGCGCTTTTCGACTGACACATCCGACTTCAGCACAGCATTTTTTAGAACCGGGTTTGCCTTCCCTCTTCGATCCCTACTCTCTCAGCCAGACTGCAGTGATGCAGCCTGTTTCCAGGACCACCACATGGAGGTGGAGCAGTCAGTTTTAATTTGTGAGATAATTGTTTGGATGTTAGCATTTGTTTCAACAATGATGTATGTAGCTTTGGCCGTTCTTTTTCTCCTCTTGATTTGTTTCACATCTGCAATATTCATTTATTATATGACCAAGATATAAAAATCTCTGGAAATGTGCTAAAATTTTCCAATTTTTTCTTATTGCCTGCTTTGCTAATTATTACAGTTTTTGTTTTCTCAGTGTTAATGTTCCATCAATTTTTATGACCTGCGCTGTTTACTGTCTTCACTAGGTCTTGTAATTCTTGTTTACTTTCACTAAGAAAACACATGTATCATCATGTGGGACTACAGGTCGTAAAATGCATTGTGAATCACAAATCACTATTTTGTTGTTGCTCGCTTCATATCACTTTTCTTTAATTATCGCGCCAGACTTGTATTTTCTTTCTTTTGTTTAATGTAATGCGTTATGTAATTGATAACCTGCTTCCCTCGAACACTTGTATTTACCAGGGTTTCGCTCATTTTCAAATACACATTTTCCCCCCTCAATAAACCTTTCTTCTTCTTTTTTAACTTCAACCCATGTTGTGTACCTCGTTTATAACGTCTATGTTACTATGGGAGAATATCAATAACTGCTCGCGACGAGACAAAATTTAGTTCCGTAAGGTATTGTCAATCATGCCCTGCAGTGATAGTCCGACAATGGCCAAAATTTATAGTATACAATGAGCTTCTTTAAAGGTATCTACCTTCGCCCAAGATTATTCTTGGCAGAGTTGTAAATAGAAGGATGGTGCTCCTATTTAAGGGAGTTTTCATGGGATTTTTCAGAAATCAGGCACAACGCTGAATTTATCAAAGCAGTCGTGAACTTTGCATCTGCCCGCCCCTTCTATGAATAGAAAGATATATTATCTCATTTCTGAGACCCCAACTGAATTGTTCAGTAAAATATTAATTAAGTAGCTCTGTCGTATGTATATTTAAGATAACTAATTCATACGTGTGCACTTCTCTCTGTAATAATTAAATCAACTATGAACTTGTAAATACATATAAACAGTTTGATAACCAAGTATTGTTTAAAATGATTAAATAAGTAAGTGAAGTTGATGGATTTAAAAGAAATGTGGAGTTTTTCTTCACAGAAAAATGGTTCAGGTGGTGATTTATTTTGTTGGGGGGTTATTTTGCGTTGGCCAGATTAAAATGACTTAACTGGCCAGATGTTGACAGGGTTTGCTGACCTCTCTGTCAGTTATCGACTTCTGTGGTGAGGGCACGTAACAGGCGTAGTTGCAGATGTAACCGCTCCAACGCCAAGGCAAAGACCTTTATAGCCCGTCGAAGGCAGACGTCCATCGTAGACCACAAGCTCTTGATTCACAAACACGAATCAAGCTGTTGCTCCACTTGTACCACGAACTGGTTTCTCGAACTTGTACTGCAAACTTTAGAAGAAAACACATGTCTCTGCTAAGTATTGGTTTCCTGACACTAGTCAGGCCCCTTCGCTGTTGTCTGTTCCACCGAACATTCCCTCTTTTCTCAGTAATTTTACCATCCCTGAGCAATCATGATAAAACAAGTGGAATGAATGAAAAGTCATCGTTACTTCAGGTAATCTGATGGAAACAACGTGGCTGTTCAGCGGGAAATGACTTTTGCCTGATTTAAGCTTGTTTAAATATACATATGAACTTATTAAAATGTTAGTATAATATATATATATGTACACCATGATGTAATCATCATCCACTCCATGTTTCAAGTAGAGCCTGAGGCTATCTCAACTTTTGGTTCCCTGTGAGAGAACCGGCATGAAGCAGTCACCACAGTTTGTTGTGGGGTTCATGACTTTCATTTTCAAAAGCTCAGGTTGCCAGCTGCATATGAACGTACAACCACCAGGTAGTTAAGCTTGTCAAATGTAAAATATAAAATGATAACATTTTATATATTTCAACTTACCCCGTAGCGAGTTATATATATATTTTTTGCAGACGTCTGGTACAGGAAGACTTTCGAATAACGCCGGGCCACAGGATATGAGGCTGTCGTACAGGTAGTCGAATATTACTTTAATGATAATCCCACTGTTATCTTGTTTATAGGTTCCGAGGACTTTGTGGTTTCCAGTATTATAAACTCGAATCTTCTTGCTCAAAAGATCCTCAGTTCTTGGTCCAATCCTCTTATTTGCAATCCTACTTTTCTTCGGTTCTAGCTTGTGTGAAGGTGTCGTCTTGACTCAATGGAACACAGTGCTGGCATCTATTCTCGACATGGGACCCTTCGCACACGGTCTCCCAGATTTTTACGAGGTTGTCGTACGGAAGGTTAATTGTTCTAATTGACGAGTGGATGTCGACAGATACACGTGAAGGTATAGAAAATAGATTTTTCGCAGGTGGTAGATTGAGGGAAAGATATGTCTCTGGAGTGATTAGGTTGTCTCCTCCAGCCTATCCGTACGACTGTACTTTGTTGCAAGACAGCTTTCTCCTCCCTATCAAGAATAGATCAGTTTCTCTAAACACACACACTCACAGCTATGTGACAACAAGACACACAAACGTGAAAAAACTATGGATAAATGGGTATGGGTCTGACCAACTGTCGTAAGATCCCTGATACCCCGATCAAATAGATAAAATATTACTGCTTATAAATTCAAATACTATAGAGATAAAATGGGGAGTTGTGGTCAACATCATCACCATCGCCCGCAGTTGTGTTGGTTCTAAAAAGCAGTAACGCCATAGTAAACGATACACAAAACTGCTAGCTTTTCCCCTCTCCACAATACCAATTTCCACTAAAATAAAAGCCTTTTGACAGACCGAAATGCATAGTTAGTTTCAAACGGAATGATAGAATAAAGAAACGGATTAGTGAAATGAGAGACGGAAGAATGCAACCTTGACAAGCGTTGGTTTTTGAATCTCGAACTAGAACGACAGGCAACATCTGACGTCACAGACTTGCTTAGTCTAACACTAAACGGGAATGAATGGTTGGGAGTTTGAAAAAAAAACTACTTGGCGTTAGTTACGTTGTTGCTATGGCACATTTTTTTCCCCAAAAAGTATCTGCTATTGAATAAGAGGAAACCCCACCGCTTTGTCTCCTACCCGTAGTGACAATTTAAATCTAACGAAACCGTTTTGCGTTAGGCAAAACGCGTACAAGCAAGAGAGAGAGAGAAATGTAAGTGGGGGATTTGCATGGAGGCATATTTGAAAAGACAGCTTATGCAGTGTGATACTGAAATTGAGAAGGGTAGAGAAAGGGTGGCTCAAGAAACCTCGATGAATAATAAAATAAAGGCCAGAACAGTTGACAAATAAAATGATAATATTTGTTTATTAGAAGACATCATCATCTCATCTCAACCCATAACCCGTCATGGGTCGTAGGGGTGCCATGGTGGAAGCATCAGCAGACATGATCTTCCACTGCTCTCTATTCTCAGCAATGCGTACAAGTGTGGAAAAACCGTGTCCTGCCCATTCTTTGATGTTATCAGCCTAGGATTTTCTTTGCCTTCCTCTTCTCCGTTTACCTTCGACTGTTCCCTGGAGGATCGTTTTCGAAAGGGAGTCATGACGAGTTACATGCCCAAACCAGGCAAGCTTTCGACGTTTCACTATTGACAAAAGTGGTTCTTGGTGGCCTGCATAGGTGTTTATCTTCTCTCTAACATAGACATTTGTTTTGTGCTCTTTATAGCAAATGCGCAAAATTCTTCTATAACATTTATGCTCGAAAGCCTGAATCCTTCGCTCCGTACCTGCAGTGAGTGTCCAGCCCTCACACCCATACACGAGAATAGATAATACAAGTGATTTGTATAATTTGATCTTCACAGGAAAACTGATGTTACTTTTCCAGATCACATTCAACCTTGTCATGGCAGCTGAGGCCATCTCAAGTCTTGTCTTGATTTCTTTACTTGATCTTCCATCACTACATATAGTGGACCCGAGATATTTAAAGGTGTTAACTTCTTCTAACGTTTGCCCATTTAACGTAATATTGGTCGGAACATGTTTCTTATGGCTATTAACCAATATCTTGCTTTTTTTCTATATTAATTTCCATCCCATACGTTCTTGTTACTTTCTCCAGTCTAGAGGTAAGGTCTTGAAGTTCTGATTCTGTTCCAGCTATCAGATCAATATCATCAGCAAAACGTAGATTACACAGAGGGCGGCCTCCAATCGATATGGTTGATTTATAATCGTAGAGAGCCACCTGCATAATATGTTCTAGATATATATTAAAGAGCACTGGTTGTTTTGAAAAATTCTCCAATGTCGTTGCTTGCAAAAACAGCACTGCTTGCGTCCTTGTATAGTGCTTCAATGATATCTATGATGTTGGTATCAAAATTGAATTTTCTCATTATTTGCCATAAGCCTTCATGCCAAACTCGATCGAAGGCTTTTGTGAAATCGATGAAGTTATGGTATAAATCATGTTGATGCTGGAGATGTTTTTCGATCAGTAATCTAATATTGACATAATATTAGAAGACATTACCACCCATAATGTTATAATATCTTACAGTAAAAACGCTTAGATAATAACAGAAATATTGTAAAGAAAAGACATAGAGACAGGCGCATTGATATTCTCACTCAACTTTGCCAGTCCTGGGAAAGATGGGGGGGGGGGGGGGGGGGGGGGGGGGGGGGGGGGAGGGGGGGGGGGGGGGGGGGGGGGAGGGGCGGGGGGGTGTGGGGGGGGGGAGGGAATGTTACATATTTGAAAGTGTAATTTATTTTTGAAAAAAAGAGGCTAGTGGGCATAACATAATTCGATTGGCTGTGGTAGAATAGACTAACAGTAGTAATAAAAACGATTTGAAACCAGCGTTAGTTGCCACTCGAAGAAAAAAAATCTCACAAGTAGTGTTAGCATCAGACGCAAGGAATACATGACCAGTGCCTTTGCTGTTCTGCCTCAGTGGCGATCTGAATGTGTCCATTGATCGCCGGTTAACCTCCAAATTGTGTATTATTTCATTGATTCGGTAAGATAAACCTTTATGTAAACCTTATTATTGATATATATTTGTCTTATTGAATATATATGCATTATTGATTGGGTAGGGGCATACCTAGAAAGGCGCCAACCTCAAAACTTTGTGTCATGCCACAAATGGTATTAGGAAAGATTATCACCTTGTATAAAAGCCAGACAGGCTTACTTAGACTTTGGGAGAAAATAAAAATACATAAAAGGGGAAATTGATGTATATTATTATGATGTAAGACCAGAAAACCACTGGCCGTCTTCAGCAAGTCACAGTGTTTTCACAAGACTTTATAAATTTAACTATAATTTCTTCTATGACAAGGAATGTATCAAACGGATGTTTGAAGATTACCTGATGATGAATAGGGCACCAAATCAGATAGGAACGATAGCTATTTATTTAGCAACTCCACTGATCTTGAAACGCTTGATAATGTTTAATTGTTTAGAGATGGAGATAGGTGTATGATGTACTGAGGAGGCCTTAATACTCTGATTTCAGGGTTCCATCGTGAAACAATCAGTGAGCCACATACCAAAATATACGTACTCCTGAAGCTGCAAGCTCGCGGCAAAAATTACCTGTTTGCCTTAAATAGAAAGAGTTCTAAAGCAGTGCTCAGACGTTGCAGTCGTGAAGAAGGTGGTTGTGAGAAGGACATCACAGCGTTCCAGAAAATAAAGTTAAGCCCAATTGTCCACGGGCGTGTGTTAGTTCATTTAACCATACCCTCCATCATTATTATATCAATCAGTATTCTTGACATGATGATACAGGTCGTTCATCAGAAGCGTGTCCCTTCATAGGAGTTACTGCTTCATCAGAACACTTCCAGTCAGAAACACTTTTGATTAATATTAACAGACACAGTTGTTTTAAATTACTTTGCTGTAAATAAATTGGCTTATATTTTGAGTTTAAACAGTCCTGTATCCCAGCAATTGAGATACAGGAAAATAAAATTGTAAAAAATATTATCATTTAAAATTTACCCAGTGAGTTGTTTAATTACTTGTTCATTAAGTTATAGGTGTAGTGTTGTCATTTTATTAACATTACATTGCATATTACCCTAGACACCTAGCCAGATAACATCCAGACACCATAACATATAATTAGGATCAAAATATATAGCAGATTGAGGTCGTAGGGTGGTAGCAGACAGGTACCCTGAGAACAACTTCTACAACAATTAGACTCAGGGACTTCCATAGCTGACCTCACATCTGTAGACAATTAATACTTAAATTTTTTAACATCTAAACCCACCACACCAACACGCAAAGGTAAGTTTCTTTGTAGTTTATTGTCATTAAAACTCGACAACATCAAAATATCTAAAGGAAAAGATCAAAGAGTCATTTACACGCATATGAAATAAAGCAGAAAAAGTGCACCCTCCCCAAACGGAGAAAAGAACCCTAAAATCATTAACCTAAAGGTTGAAGGTTAGCACTCTGTTACAGAATGAACAGTATTGGTACTCTATGAGACCCAGTAAAATAAACAAACGTTTAGACAAATCAGATATATGGATAGTTTTCCCGCAAACAAGTAAAATTACTCGCACCCTCTTTCATGCAGTGGCCACTCTCACACTATTTCCTAATTGCCTGGAATGGTAGGTCTGTAATATCTCTTGATAATAGAATTAGTCCATGAATATATTATCTATTTTCACTTAATATTCTGTCACTCCAGTTGTCGAAGATCCAAATTGGCCCGAGTCCATCCCCAGAATTTAGCTAGGGAGGTGAACCCCTAATACTGTTCTTCTCCTGGATATGAGTTACTACAAATAGTGAAAACTGTGAGAGTTCTTGAGGTTCACTCTTTAATGGAAAAATACTTCCAGTATTGGGAAACTTCTGGTTGCTAAAATATAATGTTCATATGATGATGATGCTGGGTCTTCTATCGGCCAACTCTGTGTTAAAAGCGCCGATTCTGCACAGTGTAGGTATTTAGAGGTATCATCCCCTTGAATTATGACTGTCAGGAGTCGGGATAAAATAAGGTTCACAACTTGTGGCTGGTAACAATATAAATCTGGGTTTGGTAAGTCCAGTGTTAAAAATGTATTGTCCTCCAATACTCTCTGGCGAGTGCCCGTTCATAAATGAAATTGGTGACGCACAAGCCAAGAAAAGGAGAAAAATAACAACTCGGAAAAAGAAGACCGCTTGACGCCCTTGTGATCAGGTCTGCGAAGAATACAAGATAACATTTATATTAAAAAATATGATAATCCTCCATTTACACATAGATGGGGACAAGACGATCTGTTCTCCACTCCGTCAGTCCTGATTAAATTTAAAAGGCACACGGTGTTTCCTTACGCCTACATGTTAGCAGACGCCGCTGGCGCTGATTTCGGTCGGACTAAATTATGTTAATTCGCCCACCCCTGCTCGCGCTGGCGTTCAGCGCACAATGTTAATTATTATTTAATCTTTTCATACGCGCTACCTAAACAATGATCGCCTGTCATTAAATAGCTATTAAATTTTCGGCGTCTGTTTGTTCGTCGTATGGTATAAAAAATAATAGACACTATAATGACAAATATGCACAATGAAATATAATGATGTATTCTATCCTTCACTGTCAGTCGCTTTATTGCCCTTACGTCCAGTCAGCTAAACCGTCTCTCTCCTGTAGATTAAGTGTCGCGTCTGCCTATCTTGTTAACATAATTACGGTCTATGGTATGCGGGTGGCGTGATTTAACATTTTAATAGAATATCTGGTTTGAAATCGCTACGCGTTACTTTATTTCACTCGTTTTAGCTAGCGAGAAAAATCTAAGTGAAGAATAAATGTTAAAAGCTATCACTTCTTAAAACATTAGCACTATTATCCTTTTACCAGAAAATTCAGAAATGAAATCTCCACGAAACACTAATAACAAATCCAAACAAGGAAACAGTTTACGGCTGCGCTAGAATACTTCCAAATTCTGACTGACAACTGACAATGGGGTTAGGAAAACGACAGTATATATATCATTGAATTTCTCTGATCTCTAATGTTGTTAATTTTGCGTCCCGGTGAGACCCAAAATTTCAGAAGCTAGGCGTATCAAAATAAAAGACTTACGGTCTGTCGATCGAGGTTTCTCGTCGGGAGTTTTCGACCAGCATCAAAAGACTTTCTGTTCGACTAGTGGGTTTTTCTTTAAGAATGTCCGCTTCTAAAGATCAAATAACCCAGGGGTTTCTAACTTCCCCTGAGGACAAAACTTCAAAAGGGTCTGTGTTTTTGTTTCTCCCACTTGCTTGCCTGTCTGAGAACTATTATAATTGACAGATGCTCGCGTGAGGGGACGAGGTAAACACAGCCTGATTTGCTTCCCTGCTATGACTGACTGGTCACGCAGTTTGTAAACATTTCGTTAGCTCGTGTTTAAAAGAGAAGAAGGTGGGACAAAATGGTACGTCGCAGAAATAGACAGTTGGTATAAATGCCTGTTTAGCTAGCAAATCAGAGGGCAGCTATTAGGTTGCAATAAGCTGTCAGTTTTTTTTCCATTACACGTCACAGAGGTGAAAGTCGCCAATCAAACGTAGCCTAGTTTAATATATTTTGGCTAATCCGAGCAGATTTAAACGTTTGACTTTAGTATATATCTTCTGCCCACTTCTCATGAAATTCTACATGCCACAGGTAATTTCAAACTCCTCCCATATAAGGTTTTGACGCTATGGCTGTTTTAGATGATTCATGTCTGTTATTTATAACAAACCTTCAGTTTAATTTGTTATTATAAATGATAACAAGCATGAGATTACCCCGCGGTAATGTAACCTAATATCTTGCCACACACAAGGTACTTTTACAGTTTATCTCTGGAATAACCATACGATAAGAATGTGTACCAAGCTTGGTGTGAGCGAGATACGCGCCTGGGTTTGTTTAAACATAGGTAAGGTAGATTTATCTGTCTTCTCCCTACTGGGTTTGTTAACGTTATCTCTACCCATGACTGATCATGCAAAATAACAACAGTAAACCTGAGCGTTCAGATAGTGAGAAAAAAATACGGGTAAAGAAGAAAAAAATGGAAGGCAACATACAGAGAAAAAAACCAGGTGTCGCAAGAGGAAAGATATAATGATGTTGATATTATCCTGGACAAGTAGATGTATCAGATGATACCAGGATAGTGCCAGATAAGAGACTGGTCTTACAAGAAATACCCCATTCTCTGAAAATAGTAGAATGGGAAAAAAAACACAAATAGTAATACGTCTTACAAGGAGAAAGGATAGGAAAAACCTACGTTGCGGCCACAAGGCCTTCGTCAGGGACAGAAAAACAAGACAGGAGGGAAAGAAAGAAAATAAGAATTAAGTAGAGAACATGAAACTATAAAAATAAGAGAAAAACAACTCCCTTATGTCCAGTCACATGTCCAGTCACAGAAGCAAGATGGCTGCCACTAAACCGGAAAACGGAAGTCGATAGTACATTAAAAACAAAAAATAAGAAATAATGAAAATAAGGACCGGAAAAGAGTGAGGAAAAAATAATAATAATAATAATATAAAGTGAGGGAAAAGCGATTTAGAAAATAAATAAATAAAATAAATAAATAAATAAATTTAAAAAAGAGTAATGGTGTATCGACGTCAAAGGTATATTCAAGCTGTATAGGTTCCTAGATGAGATGGTAATGTGCTGTCTAGATTCCTTTGTGCTCCTCTCCAGACTAACCTTAGACAATGACTCTGCTAGGGGTAATTAACTACACAACAGGAACTTTAAACCAAATTTAAATAATTCACTAAAGAGTCTGGGTACAATTTGGAATTTATTTATGTACAAGATCTTTTCGTCTTTGTTCTTTGTTAATTTTTCAAATAAATTTCAATTGAATACAAAATAAAATTATGGGTCACTTTCATATATATATATATTTAATTAACATCTCGCTTACCCTCAATCACAGACAGGCTTTTGATGGTTACACAGTCAGCTCACACTTCTGCAGATGGCGACGGGGTTGATATAACTGATTGTGCTCTGTGTCTGTAGTTTGAAATAGGCGGCGAGTGTGTCTTTGTCATGCGTTCTCTCCCCTTTTATAATGGCCTAGCGGATGTACGAGGTGGCAAATGGACCAAGGTACGTTTGCATGCATCCAAAATCGTGTAGGCAAGGCAAGATGTGCTAAGAAAGTAAATCCAAAATAATTATAGAATCTTTATTTCTGCACCGATTTCCTCCATCTTAATCGTATTTTACTCATACAAATGAGCTTTATCAATATGGATATCCATTTTATCCTATAGTTTATCCGACTATTCACTGGAGCAGCCGAAACAGGGAAAAACACAACATGGTTCATGTTCCACTGTCTTCTGTTCATAATAACTTCGGCTCTACAACACATCCAGTGAATCTATTGCTATCTGCCTAAAGCTAATGATCCCTATTATCGAAATGGATCCTTCTTTATCTAGGTATTCCATGATTAGTTGCACACTGCCATCCGAAATATCCTTAACATCTACACTTTCGTTTCCTCCAAGTCTAGCGTACCTTCCGACACTATTTATACCAAGTTGGCTTTTCATTGGTCAGATACGAGGGACGGTCAAAAAGTAATGCCTCGTAATTTTTAATTTCATTCAATAGGCAAAAAAAACAGATAAAATTCACATTGAAATGTAGCCCCAAGTCTGAACTTTAAAAATGTATTTCTCAATGTAGTCTTCGTTATTTGTTACAGTTTTTGTCCATCTTCGCACAAGGGCATGTATCCCCGCACGGTAAAAAATTGTGTTGTTTTTCCTAAACCACTGGCGTACGGCGCGTTTAAGGGTCTCGGTGTCCTCAAAGTGATGTCCGCGAAGATCTTCTTTCAGTGGTCCAAACAGATGGAAGTCGGAAGGTGCAAGATCGGGACTGTAAGGGGGATGTGGTAATAATGTCCTGCCAAATTCTGCAATCGCATCAATGGTGCGTTTAGCGGTGTGTGGCGTGGCATTATCGTGCAACAGTAGTGCAGTTCTCTGATCTTTTAATGGGTAAAGTCACCGAAGACGACCTCTAAGCTTCTTCAAAGTTTCAATGTAACGGTCTGCATTCACCGTGTTTCCCTGTTCCAAGAAGTCGAGAAGAATCACATCCTTCTCATCCCAAAACACGGAGGCCATAACTTTCCCTACAGATGGTGAACTTTTGAAATTCTTTCTTGTCAGCGATGTTGTGTGATGCCATTCCAATGACTGCCTCTTGGATTCTGGTTAAAAAAATGAACCCAAGTCTCATCACCTGTCACAATATTCGATAAAAACATTCTCCTTCAGTTTCGTAACGATGCAGGAGGTTGATGGCTATGGTTTTCCTTGTTTCTTTATGTCTGTCTGTCAACATTCTGGGTACCCACCGTGCACAAACCTTTGAATAACCCAGGTCTTTAATGATGTTCTGGACACTGCCTTTACTAATGGACAACATGGAAGAAAGTTCATCCAATGTTACCTGACGGTCACATCGAATAATGCCATCAACTCGATGAATGTTGTGTGGAGTCACTGCGGTAGACGGCGGCCAGTCCGCTTTGCGTCAGCCATTGAGGATTGACCTACTTCAGCTTCGTCACAACAATGTACCCAACGTCGGACAGTGCTAACATCCACTGTTGAATCTCCATAAACATTCTTCAAACATTCGTGGATGCGAATTGGGGTCTCGCCTTCAGCATTGAGGAATTCTATGACATAACGTTGTTTTAACCGAACGTCTTTGGCGGCCATTTTTAAACTGTTACAGTGGTGCCACCTGTTACTGAAACAGGTTGGTAATGCTATACAGTGCAGAAGAGTGTTTGAGGAATCCTGCTAAATTTACAAATTGCACACCGATGCAGTATTTACATACATAACAAATAGGAGGCATTACTTTTTGACCGTCCCTCGTACATCCACGGGGTTTGTACGGTGATAATTTATGAATGATGCCGAGATATGAATCAGACTTCATTACACCAGGTAGAACAGGATAAAATGAAGAGCAAGGTCATTTTCGTGACAAGGTCTACAACACGTCATAAATGACTCGACTCTTGAATGAAAATAAATGGATATAATGTCATGGTTCACAAATAGCAATATAATTCAAAAGTCAATACAGGTATTCCACATTACTTATGTGATAGCACTATTTTCGTCATTTTCCCCTTCGTGCTGCGGTATTTTCCTCAGCACCGTCTTCGTCATGATCTAAACATAGAACATTAGTCACGTCTGCTGACAGAACAACAGCCAATCAGAGGTATGCTAAACCCCCGGATGTTAAACGCGCAAACCTTAGAATTTCAATCTTCTCTGTCATTTTCGATTGCAACACGCCAGGAGAGAAGTCGCCGAACCAGAGTTGAAGTCCGAAGTTGACTTGGACACAACACCCACGAACACTGTCTGGGTGTTCGGTAGTATTAAATGTTGTTCTATATAAGGCTTTGTGTTGCTTGAATTGCTAAGTCTGCTGCTGAGAGGGTTGCAAACAACCAATAATTGCAACCCCTGTCAAACGATCCTTAATTAAATTTTCTTAGTGCATGGGTCTTGGGTGTGAGGTAGCCACGTCGACATGAGTTCGCCTCAACCACACCTAGCCCCTGTCACACTAATATTCTTTCTGACAATAACCATCAGTTCAATATCTATAGGCATTTCCCATTTATAATAACCATTCCGACGATACACATCAATCTCATTAATCCAAGTTTGCACATCCATGTACGTAAACAGTGAATTGGTAATAGCAGTGTGGCGAAAGCAAACTTAATTAAATTTCACGTAATCCAAACATATTGTTTATGCCCATAGTTTTCCACCAAAAGCCCACATTTGAGAACATCATTATATCTTTATCTATTGCCATAAGGAAAATGAACATTAATATCACTGATTAACACGATCGAAAGAATATCTTCTGCCACACTCTGACCTCACATCCAAAACTACACCAGACATTCTGACGTCAATACCACAACAACAAGCGCAACTAAAATCGTAGAGATGCGCGACAGGAATTGAACCTCAACCCATCTGGGTAAACCCAATACTTCAATCACCCTGTGCAGCTCTTGAGAATCCACATGTTTACTCTATTCCCTTTTCTCTCCCGATTTGTTTTCAGACTAGTTTATTCTTGCTTTTTATTCCTGTCTCTTTTTTTCTGTTTTTTCTTTATGCGCCGTTTTGTTTAGTTAGTTTGTTATGTTGGTTTTTTAAACTTAATACGTAATAAAGACACATGACAACTAACACGGAACATGGGCTACACTCATTTCTTTAGATATTATGACCGTAGCAGATAAATAAAACTCACTTATGCAAATAATAAGTTGCAGAACGTCATTCTTCCATTTATCCTTTCTTTATGTCCGTATGCTCTATGTCAGAATTCATTCGTGCATTATCTTCCTTTTACGCCTTCATCTACCGATAATTATCTTTTCCTCGGAAGGACACTCCCAACCATCCTATATTTTACCTGCGTAGCCAGAAGTGAACAATAAAGTCACCACTTAGTGAAAAGAGCAGGGAGGGAGCAATAAAGACTAAAATCACACTGACATCGTTAGTTCACCGGCCCCGGTTTTACTCAAGAGACAGGCAATTGATAGATAAGCGAATAATTGCTTCCATCAAGTCTCGAAGTGGACAAACAGATGTGTGAGATTAGCATGGAACGGTGCTTTTAAGCTAACGAATTTTTAATGTGGCAGGCATGACTTGCAACTACCAAGTTTATCTTGATTACAACAAAATTGAAGTATTAGGACACCAGGCGATATGCCATAACAGTTTCTGGCAAAACATCTGGTCTTAATCAATAGAGATGGGAAGGAGTGAGTACAACCTTGAAGAAGATGGGCAAGGCGTATTATATAATTGTTTCCGGAAGAGGTAACAATTAGTTACACTAGCATATATGGTCATGCCTATAATTATCATGATATGTAGGGGGAAAGTTGTTCTAAAATAAAACGTCATACATTGTAGTTGGCTTAAAATTAGAAAATAAACTAAATTAAAATGTGACTGGGTTCCACCCAAACTAAACTACGGAAATTAACTTTCGCGTATGTGCGTTTCAAACTATAAACCTGAGGTTTTGAAAATTAAACCACTTGGATTCCATTCTCATTAGTTCAGGGGAGTTACCTGTCGTGAAACGAGTTGTGTAAACCCACTACTTTCTTAAATCCCTATATCGAGAGCCCAACCAATCAACGAGCACCGTTCACCAGTCGCTGAGCCAGAATAAATTACAAGAACTTACGCGAGGAAAAAACTTAAGCCCTGTTTTTTCGGATGTGGGTCGCGGCCATCTTGTTCCCGCAATATGGCGGAAAAAACAGAATAAAATTAGGCTGTACGAAGCATGAGACCAAACTGCAGACAATCAATCAGCTTGCCCCGCCAGGAACCAACCAAACGCTTTCATCTGCCTATATAATCGGTCGAAATTTTATGCTAAAACACGCAACACCGACACGAAGAAAGAGATACCGACCGACTGAAGAGGAGAAGCTGTCAGCCTTGATTTATTGCTTACATGAGTGCATTGACCTGCAGCCTGCTTCAGTAAGTCGAGTCAAAACCTGGTCTGTTTAAATCTTAGAGGGTTTTATTCGTGTCATCCAACCTGAGGACGTATGTCGAGTCAATCCAGCTGCCTGAAACTTCGCAGGAGCACAGAGATTGTACCTGAGCTACATCTTTAGTCCCCCTCAGTCTTGGGTGGGCTAAAGGAACGATCCACAGCAGGTGGTGTGTCAATCAAACTAAGGAGAACAGAACATTTTTGAGAGATGAGTACACATTAGTGCCATTTCCGTCGGCAATTGTGAGCAAATTAACTGTCAGTGACGAAAAAGAGATTTAGCGTAAAAAAAGACAAGATTAATGGCATAGCTGATAAATGTTATATACTTAATTAACAGCACAGCGGATACCTGTACTATAATTGAATAACAGCACAGCTGATATAATTTTTGTTCCTATAATTGAAAAACTTGTAATATATTTACATATCTATATAAATATAAATATTTGTAAATCATATGTAAACTTACAAATCCATTACATTCCATTTTTCAACATCCACCCTTCAGCACAAGAGTAGATAGTGTATATACTCAATAAATAATGAGGAAATTGTATTTGAAGACTTGTCAATTTTATCATTGTTAAGTAAAATCTGTTTCCTTGTCTTAATATCACAGTTAGTTACACAGCGGAGGTGGCAATTTATATCGGTCTCCTCTCTACTAATTTTTCGAGATCAGATCATTCACAGCCATAACTAATTTGTGATACCAGTAGTTCTCTCAGACACTGGGACTTCACCACTTTCTGCAGAAATTCTATTTCTGTAATTGTCAGTACTATACTGACCCTAGAACCAAAATAAAACCTCACGCCACATTAGCTTTGAAAAATTGAAACGTAACATAATTCGTTACAAGCTTCTATAATTCCGAACCGTATAATTCATCCCCTGTGTAAAAAGCTAGAAAATGTAACATAACATTATTAGTAGCTCGTGGGGAAAAAGACTGCACCTTAAACAGCTGCAGGACATCCTATCTGCCATGCTGTTGACATATACTTTTATTGTGTCTTCTACATGTATAAAATGCTTATTTCTGTAAAGTTGCGTATGAGGCTGGCAATCTCATCATATAAAATAACTTACCACAAACCACCACTGCAAGAGCTGGTGACTGCTTCGTGTGGGTTTCTTCATAAAGAACCAGTAGCAGAAGTGGACCCATGCTCTATAGGGAGCAGAAAGAGAATAATGATGATATATATATATATATATATATATATATATATATATATATATATATATATATATATATATATATATATATATATATATATATATATATATATATATTTAGTTGCAGTTGTTCGTATCTTAGTTGACTGAATGTGATGTCTGCCTCAGTATGACTCATTTAAAATGCACAAAATACCTTGCTCAATTACCTTCGGCTGGGAGATCATTAAATACGAGTCAAGTGTTACATTGTGACACATTCTTCTTCCTCACAGAGGTGGGCGAGGAATACAACGTTTTTAACAAACTTATTAGACGCAGTTGATGTACTTGTCATTCTATAATCCTCCTGAGACTAACCAAAATTGGAGCACCATCCTACTTTTTACATCACTGCCAAGAGTAATCGTGAGCAAATGTTTACTCCTTTGTAAAACGCATCCTTTTACTCCACTGTCGGGTCTGTCGTGGACCATTACGACAGATCAAGGGAGACAACCTGCGACACTAGATAACATGGACACATGTCTAGGCACCAAAACTAAAACTCATATGTCTAGACATCACTGGCAAAACTCACGTGTCTAGACATCATGGACAAAACTCACATGTCCAGCCTTCGTATACAAAACTCACATGTCTGGGACTCATGGACATAACTCACATGTCTGGGACTCATGGACAAAACTCATATGTCTGGGACTCATGGACAAAACTCACGTGACTGGGACTCATAGACAAAACTCACATGTCTGTGATTCAAGAATAACACTCACATGTCTAGATAAGGCGGATAAATCTCACATGTTTTGATATTTAAAAAAAAAGCCATGAAATGTCTGGAATTCATGAACATAACTCACATGGTAGATAGTAATGGACACTCCCCACATCTCAAGACATCATAACAAAAACTCACATGTCTAGGTATCATAACAAAAACTCATATGTCTAGATATCAAGAACAAAACTCATATGTCTAGATATCATAACCAAAACACATACCTCTATATATCATGGCACAACTCAGATGTCTAGATATCACGGACACTAGTCATATGTCTAGATATCATAGCCAACTCGCATCTATCTAGATATCATGAACAAAACTCGTATGTCTAGATATCATAGCCAAAACGCATATGTGTAGATGTCATGGCACAACTCAGATGTCAAGATCTTCACTCATGTGAATGTGTCACGAGTATGGTAGTAGAGTTTGTCTGAGTTTAGACATAATATGAATGAGTTGAGTGAAATAGATGTAGTCACTAATGTAAAATAAGGGGTGAGTGTGACAATGGGTCTGAAAGAATTTGGCCCTAAGGGTGGGGCTACCATCCCCCTATCCTCTCTGTTTGAAACTTTGGCACTCGCCTAGACCTTAGGCAAACCCCTTCATTCTTTTCTAGATTGTTGGCCCGACCATTTTATTTATTTCGGTCTCATGTATTGTAAAGCGGGGTAACTGGCCTGTCATTCTTGTTGGGACAGGCTTACGAACCTTTTTCTTTAATGATGGCAGGAGAAATAATTGACACGCCGAAGACTCTCAGTCGCGGTAGGCGGCAACTTTCTTAGAGCTCTTTTGACCACGAGTCAGACGCCCGGCACTCGGTTTCTGAGAGTGAGCGGAAAAAGTTCCCGGGTCTTTGACAGCAGGGAAACTAGTCGCGGGGCTCTGAAACTGTTGCATCATATTATGCGGCAACGTGGGCGACAGAGTGACTTGGCGACTCGTCCGTGACACCTGCGTTGCTGGGTGGCGGTTAAAACAACTTCCCTGTGTCTTTGATGCCAGGGA
This sequence comes from Oreohelix idahoensis, assembly GCA_024509875.1. NCBI lineage: Eukaryota > Metazoa > Mollusca > Gastropoda > Stylommatophora > Oreohelicidae > Oreohelix > Oreohelix idahoensis. The sequence continues at coordinate 155,138 of JAMPIV010019252.1, read as the reverse complement.
AAGTCTGGGACTTTCTCAGCTTAATACCAGTCACTCTGTTACGCAAATTCTTGTTGTTGTTGCGTCTCCAGGAGAATTCTCTGGTAAGTAATTACAATTGTTTTTCGGCATTCCCTTGTGCATGTGTTAACCCACACGCGAACACCTATGGCCTATTATTACTATATATTCAGCCATCTACTGTCTCTAAACGCTATCAGTCCCTGGAATTCTTGTCGTCAGCGGTACAGACCTCTGTGCCAACTACATTAGTGCATGAAATTCTTCACAAATCTCGCAAAGAACCGGTAAAGTCCGACGGAGTTCTGAGCCACCGGCCTGCATTGCCTTCCTGGAAGGCCTGATTAAGTGAATACCCTTTTAACTTGGCTGTCCCCACCAACTACAGTTATTTCCTCGACACCCTACCACGGGTTAATTAGAGTGATTTCCCTAGCTGGGAATATTTGTAACACCACCTTGCAAAGTAAGTGGAGTGCCCATGCTCCACTGGCGTCACCTTCATAGAGTTATGTTAGCACGCGCTTTCACAAGAGTGGCAGGCCTTAGCATAAGTGGATTGATTACCTGCAACACCTTTTAAACTGAACGCCTTCAGCTTCACCCATTTTTTTTTCGTACGCCCGCTAATACTCGTGGCGAAATCTCAGGTTATTGTTAATGTCTAACCTGACATTGATTTTACGTAAGTATCCCTTTTACTTGTACAGAGACAGGTGTCCCTCGCCATTCAGGCAGATACTCGCCGATTTCGGAGGTACCCATTAGAGCTGGGTCGGCTCAGAAGCCGCCAATCCCTGGTCGACGACACTCCTTCAAATGTCCTCGCCAGGTCTCGAGTTAATCCAGTTTAATTCCCGGTCGACAAAATATCATCAAATGCCGTCGCCCGGGTTAGATACTGAATCACCTGGTCGCCAGAGCGGTGTTGTAACCACTGCGCTAGCACGGCTACTTCACCCATTTAAATCCTAGATTAACATCCTACGTGTGCATTTGGAGGACTTTGCATCGGTCCTTGGAATTTCTTTCTTCCAGTGGTGGATTTACACTTGGGTTATATTTTTCACGGATTTGTCAGCAGAAACAGGGAGAAGAGAGGTTTAACATTTCACCTTCTGCTATTCGCCCCAAGCTGTAATTCAAGCGGAATTTAACGCACACGTGCCAAAGAAGAAGGACTTGTGCGGAGGGCATTGAGACAATTTTTTAGAAGGGGAGAGTTTGTATGAACCGTGGGACAGTAATTAAAGTGGAATTTTATAGCTGTGTGGCTGACAAGAAGAAATCAGCGGCTTAATTTTGGGGTGTGTAGGGACATATTTATTTCATGGTTCTCTGCAAAGAATTAATTTAACATATAATTCATATTATTAGGGAACATTAGAATTACGTAGACCTGAGAGTCAAGCTCGTTTGATTATTCTATGTTTCTTATTTTCTAGCTTTGTTGTCACAAGATTTTGGGTTAATGCATTGTTTTTGTGTATGATTTGATGCTTTGTGATTTTGACAATTTTATTGGTTCCTTTTATTTGCAATAGTTTTTACCCTTAATAAATTAAACCTCTTACAGTGGATCAGGCGCTTTTTACTATATGTACTTGGACTTGTCACTATCTGTACTGGTACTAGTTTGTTTGTGGAGTCACTAATGTGTACTAAACCTTACTCCAATTAAGAGAGAGAGGATGAGTGACAGTAGTTTATCCATAGTCATTGAATGGTAGGAGGGAGAGTCAGTATTGGTCCTTTACTCCTGATAGCTATAAGTCACTCTATCCACATTCAACACCATAACTCAATCTTCTCAGTCCTCACTCAGACTTTTGTCTTGTCTCGGACGTCACACAGACCTTTTGTCTTGTCTCAGTCAGATTCTTAGAGACGACTCAAGACAGTGAGGTAAGACTTCTGGAGAGTAGAGACATGTAATTAGGTATCTAATGTCTTCTTCCAGCCACACTCGAGACAATGTTTAAATTATCATGCGCTTCACCTGTCGTCTCCGGTAAAAAAGATTACTATATTACAGTAAGGACAACACAAGTAAACATCAAGTGACAAGTAGAATTAAAAAAAGTGAATCCTGACCACTTAGAGCACATGAATAGCGTAGTTAAATAATCCACATAAAATAAAATCAATACTCACTAGCTATGGTGGGCTAGTGATCTCATATCACAACAATACATTAAAGAGCAAAGACGAATTGAATCGATTTCAAACCACTAATTGCACATCCACGTACACAAGGAAAACAAATCTAACTAACAGGGACGGCCCCCAGTTCTCTTGTTCGAAGGCGAATGCTACTGTTTGGTTAAATTAGTCTGGAGGGACATAGCTCCTAGGCTGTAGAAATCACTAACTAACAATACTCAATTACACTACTAAAATAATATCCCACACTTCCGCTTTAATACTAAATGGAAAATTATATTCCATCACTGTAGCGAATATATGTAGGCTGTGGAAAGAAAAAACCTATCCCAAAGGCAGCGAGTGGTATTGCTGCAAATTACGGCTCTCAGTGTAAATCACTCAGCCCAATAGGTGTATTACTAGTGCCATAGGCGTGTGGTTGTAATAACAGTTGAGGCGTTGCAAGGGTAAGTCCCAATTGAGAGACTCCAGAAGAGATGTACTGAGACGACTTCGTACATTAATAACATTCATGGTACAAGAATTTTGAGTAAGAATACAATTTTTGGACACAATCACTGCATTAAGTAAGAATTATCGTTTACCTGTAGCAAAACTTCACAATGCTGCAGGGCCTATGTTCGCCTATTACATTTAATTTTAACAGTTTAATCCATCTTCCGATATTTACGACAGATGGTAAAAGATGTACACGGTCATACAATTCCCAATAATCGTGCAGCTGAGCGAGATAGATAGATAGATAGATAGATAGATAGATAGATAGATAGATAGATAGATAGATAGATAGATAGATAGATAGATAGATAGATAGATAGATAGATAGACAGACAGACAGACAGACAGACAGACAGATAAATAGATAAATAGATAAATAGATAAATAGATAGATAGATAGATAGATAGATAGATAGATAGATAGATAGATAGATAGATAGATAGATAGATAGATAGATAGATAGATAGATGGATGGATGGATGGATGGATGGATGGATGGAAGGATGGATGGATGGATGGATGGATGGATGGATGGATGGACGGACGGACGGACGGATAGATAGATAGATAGATAGATAGATAGATAGATAGATAGATAGATAGATAGATAGATAGATAGATAGATAGATAGATAGATAGATAGATTTTTATCCCCTTCACTTTCCAATAGAGACTTACATCGGTTCTTCTCTCACCCCTATCCCACGTCACCACGAAGCAATTATTTGTTGTTGCAGTGTTTTAGATGTTAAAGAAGAGAAATTTGCTTGATTTAGTCAGCATTTGAGTCAATCAGGTTATAAATACAACACCAAGCGCTGTCTGAAAATATAAATCACATCTTCATATAGCTAAGGGACTATTGTCCATGGTCAAAAAGGCTGTGCTTCGATGAACCGAAGGGAATAGGTTATGTGATAATAATAAACACACCGTGCAGTTCCCTGGAGTCTCTGAGGGATTAGGATTACCTCTCCCTTGGGCACTGTCATGACAGGTAACTAACGAGGTTATGAGTAGAGATCGCAGCTTCATTATGTAAAACAAGATTCTACAAAAACCACTGCTGCAAGATCATATGAATGCTGTGATGCAGGCTTCCTGCATGGAGTTCAGCTGCAGTGGTACACCTTGCTTCATAGGGAGCGAAAAGAAAATGTTTGGAGTGAAACACAAAGTTCGCTGGAAAAAATGTAGGATATTAGAATGTTGAAATTGTTATAGATGCTTAGGCCCGGAAAGTTATATTATGAAACATTAATCATAAATAGCCAAACATTTGCCTCAAGATAATAAAGAGAATAGGTGTCGTGCTGTGGAAATAACAAATATAAGTAAGTGTTTTCATGTATTCGTCCAAGCTTCGAGTTAGATGTAATTTCCATTCCCTTTAGGAATTGTCTTATCTTAGACGTCAGTTCGCAGTTTTTTCGCAGTCATATACTTTATTCAAAATATTATCTTTCTCTCGAACTTTCATTCGACATAGGCTCATTGTCAGTATTTATGACTTGTGATGGTATTTCATAGTTCTCATTCATTTATAAATCTGTCTTTTAGGGAGATATTAATTCTTTCTTTATTGTTTTTATTATTTCTTCTTTGATCTCACATATTGGCTGTAAAAAAGAAACCATTTCATTACGATACCTTTCAACAACATAGCTAATCCCCATCTTAGATCATCCGCAAACATCAGATTCGGTGATATTGCATTTTGCACGATATAAATAATCAAGAAAATTCCGACACGTAAACAGATCCCACGCAAATGTCTTATTAGCTGCTCTCAATTGCACACAAGTATTATGGAAACAATAAGGCGCGGCATAGGTGACAAGACATTCGCGTCGGAAAATCCAGGCGCGGGAGGAAAGTAATGTCTGGGAAGTGCGTGTTTTCAAACTTTTTGGTAGACAAGTAATGTTTCTCTTTCACGTAGCTTTAATTATTTCTTAGCTACTTGTAATGTAAAATTTGCTGATATTCTTCGTTGTATCTATCTATCTATCTATCTATCTATCTATCTATCTATCTATCTATCTATCTATCTATCTATCTATCTATCTATCTATCTATCTATCTATCTGTCTGTCTGTCTGTCTGTCTGTCTGTCTGTCTGTCTGTCTGTCTGTCTGTCTGTCTGTCTGTCTGTCTGTCTGTCTGTCTGTCTGTCTGTCATATATACGGTACATCTTCTTCTTCTTCGTTCACCTTCAGATGTCAACTTGAATAAGTTCAAAGAAAGCAGTGGTCAGCCTGAGGCTGTTGATATCTCCGTAGATTTTCTCCAGGAATGGTACTGGTGATGGCCATATGCGTTTTCTCTGTTCCTCATATGTTGGGCACCTTTGAAGCAGATGTTCAGCAGTCATTTTATCGGTGCCACAGTCACACTCATCAGTAGTTCCTATCTTTAATTTGTTGAATAGGTGGTATCTCAATCTATTATGACCTGTGCGAAGTCTGAAGATTACCACTTGTTCACTTCTGTTGAACAAGTTTTATATACATAAAACTACACACATATGTAAATACACATATCACCCAGTGTCTTGCTAATGAATCACTCACCAACAAAGCAAGTATTATCCAGTGTTTTGATACACGTAACTCGGAACAAGCACGTACCATCGCTATCAACTTCACAAACAAGATACGGTAGTGTGATAATACCGAAAAAACCATCAGATAAGAGATTACAGCGCTAATTCATAATCACTCACGAGGGAAGAAAAAAAGCGATGCTGATCTAGGAGCGCTCACACTTTTGTTTAGTAAACGGAAAGAACACAGAAAATGGTGTGAGCGATATCACAAACTGAGCCCGTCCGCGCGTACTCACGCATTTGATAAGTCCCAGACAATTTTCAAGTTAAAATGAGAAATGTTATTTACCAAAATAGGAGGTGGGGTATGAGGGATTTATAACTGTTGATTAAGAATAAAAACACAATTCTTGACAATGCTTTAAATTATCTGTTGACTAATTCTAATATGGTTACCAACAGCGAGAATAAATATATGAAAAAAAGAAATTTTGATGAAGTGACGAATAACGGCGTACCTTTTACTGAAGAAATGTCTTTGAATTTTGAGCTAACATTTTTGAGCTAAAGTGTTCTTTGAACTAAATGCGTATTTACTGTGTTTGACTTGTTAAAGTGTAAATCTTGTCATTTATATCTTTGATAGTTAACCAAGTAAGTAACTCACCAAAAATGATGCGAATGAATTATGTTGTGCACGTTCTGCTACATGTCCTACTGACATTGTTTTTTTGGATTTTTTTTCTGTGGCCATTTCAACCCTTTTGATTCAATCTCAACTTTGCCAGATCTTTGTAGTATAAAATAAAACTTATCATGACTTATGGTCAATGCACCATGAAACATTGATAGGTATGCGAATGCTTTTTATGGGTGTTTATTTTAGCTTTCAAGGTGCAATGCGCGCCGTTTCCGTATGTCCCCGAAAAAAAAATGCACCATGAAAATATTGCAAGCGTGAGTATTGTTTTTTTAATTGGGCGTTCAGTTTAGTTTTACGGTGCAGCGAGTGCGGTTTCCGTTATTTCCCGAAAAGCTGATGAGATTATTAAACTGCTGGTTTCTAACATTTCATTAAGAAAATTCCTTTATATATGGGGAGTCATTCACCCATCTTTGTCCACTTCACAATGCTTGTCTGGGGGAAACTCGAAACTCACAATGAAGACCAAAGCGGTGGTATAGATACCTGCGTCACCTCAATATGGCTGCGATACAAGGACAACCTATGCTAAGCAAGAACAAAAAAAGTGCTAATACCTTCCATCTACGGTGTTTACGCGACATCCTCGGTATTTCGTGGAAGGACAAAGTGACAAATGTCGAAGTGCTTATAGTGTTCCACTTTCTCACCGACTGTTTTCTTTTGTCTATTATTTTATTCCTCTCCAAACTTCTCTCTCTAAAGCTAGTAATGAAAACCATTTCGCTTCAAATCTTTTTCATTTTCTTATAATGAGAAAATTCTCCTCTACAAGTTTCTGTTAAATTGTTTTTGCTACCTGCGATTTCTCACGGCCAAGGCAGATAAACTATCATCACGGTCACGGGAGTGACATTTCTTTCGATTACATTTCCAGCCGAGAATCGACAAGCCTGGAAGTGAACCCTTTTGTAACTCTTGACTGGACGCGTGTAAATCAAGAGTGGGGGAGACACATAATGGAACTGGATAATTCACCTAGACTCGTCCCTTTTACGTGGACAACTTTAACACTCGGGCCAGTTTTAAATGAAGAGAACATTATTCCCTTGGGACTCAAGAAGAATTTACTTTGATTCCACCAAGAGGTCAAATGGGAAGACCCCATCAGGAAATTGTTGGGAAGTTTTAAGGCATTCAATCGGTATCTGTCCAGCAAGTATCATGCTATGGGCCTCAACCGAGGCTAGCTTATGGTTGCCAAATCCGTAGTGAATCTTTGTGCGAGTAAATGATCTATAGATATTTTAAATGAATTTTCATTTCACTGACAATAATTGTTATTTGCATATTAACCTGTTACTCAACCATTTATAAGGAATGAGTTCACTGAAGTCATAATTAATCACTGATCTTCTTCTCACATCATTGCAGACATAAGACAGGGTTAAATAGTTCATGTATAATTGTATTGTTACTTTGGGATTTGTATTACTGAACTAAGCAGAACAGAAAGTATCATCGTGGTCCTTGTACTTTCTATTTCTGATATGTTCCATTGTTCTTTGTCAAGACCACAAACTTGATAAGTGTGTTCTCAATCACATTGATTATCTCTTTTTCTCATATTGGACATTAGTGTTTTCATCATGGAATATTCTTTATATGTTTTTAATGCACTTCTATGCATATACCATGTTTGATGATTGAAGAAATATTCTATTATCAGTTATATGAATGATACTTTTGACAGGAACCAGAACTTTAAGAATGTTCACAATTATTTAGCAATTTAATGAATTTACCACTTGACTGACAACATGTAAGACAGCGGTTCTCAAGCTCTTGAGATCATGACTACCCTCAAAATGATTTACTGCTCAAGTGGAAAAAAGGTAAATAAGTGGTTTTCAGATCTTGCAGCCATGACCCCCAAAAGGTTTACTACAGCATGGGAAACTATAACCAAGTTATTCCCAAACCATTGATGATAATGACTCCAAAATGAATATACTGCTCTATGGGCCTAATGTGAACCAGTGGTTCTCAAACATTTGATGACCACAGTCCCAGACATCACAGTTTGTGAAACTAGTTGCCCACATATGGAAAATCACTGCTGTAAATAAGCAGACTGCCAGATCTAGGTTGAGATCACCAGATACGCTTATAATGTCAGTTAAGTAGGAGTATTTCATAGATACTATATAACACTTTGTTATTGAATGGTAGCTATGATTGTTTTAATCTGATTTCCGATGGACGCTTTTCGGCCATCAGACATAGGAGACGATTGCTCTTGAAACACCACTAATGGGACTTCAATTGTTTAATCCTCCAGGCCAACCAGGATACGGGTCCAGGGTACAAACCAGGTTAGGAGTCCACGGTACCAAAGGTTACCCCTACCAACCATACCCTATCAACGAGGTTACCATACAAAACCAAATCATACCCTACCAACCAGGTAACCCATACCATACCAAGCATCTCATCCCAGAGTACAACTCTAGGCTGTCATACAGGTGACTCTAACCTGAGTCATAGTCCAGTAAGCAGAAAAAATATTCAGCAGGGCTGACTTACTCCATCCGTGTTTGTGATGTGCAATGAGTTCAGGGAAGCAACTCTGCCACCCCCTGAACCCACTGAACCGTTTAACTGTACCTCAGTGCTAGGACAGACCAAACCAAGAGAGTCAGACCATAAATCTTCTCAGCAGCTACTAAAGACCTTGGAAAGTTGAGAATAATGCTTATCAGCAAAACTACAATAAAAGAGATCTCCTGGTCCAGATGGTGACCATAGTTTTTTTTTTTTTTCTAACCACAAGAGCACACATAATTTTATTCATTTGTAAATCTTTAAGAGTTGTGAGAATCTATTATCTTTTTTAAATCCAACATAACAGAGTCTGTTGTTAACTGTTTTTCCTTGTTACTTATATTCGGGCAGTATTTTATTTTAAACATGAATCTACACTCTGGGGGCTGAGCCGTAAACAAACTAACTTACAGTGGGTCGGGATATTTTAGTTAATGTGGCTGGACACCAAATCTCCTTTCTCAAACTTATGTACTTTACATCGTCCTTTTGTAGGATTCCTGAGAAAGAATGTATCGTTCAGAAAATATTCTGTTTAGTTGCCAGAATTCTCTTTGCATTAAGGATTTCTAGTAGATTATTTCCCGAGGAGTTAGACCGCACAGATTACGCTGGCTTGACCACATCCGCTGCATGGAAGATGGTCGCATCCCTAAAGAAATTTTCTATGAACTACTAGCAGATGGCAAAAGAACAGCTGGGGCGACTGCAGCTGAGGTTCAAAGACTTGTGCAAGAAAAACATCATGAAGACTATGGACATACATCCAGCAACCTGGGAGCACGAAGCTGGCGATTGCACCACATGGAAATGATCAATACGACACTACCTCAAACTGGGCGAAATGAAGTTCTTACAACAAATAAATGAGAAAAGAACACGACGAAAGGAACACAAGGAAAACAAAAACAGCTGAAGGCTATCACCTCAAGGGCGCATCGTCCCTGTAGTCAATTATGGCTAGAAGAGGCTACTACATTCATCCATTTAAATCAGGTATGCTGTTGTATTTAGAGATGGTACTATTTTTTTTCAAGTTTGTACATACTAAAACTGTCTCTTGTTGTTCGTGGGGGTATATGTTGATACAAAGAAAGAACGAGTAATTATACCTTGGGCATATCGTAAAAGACCATCAATATGAAATTGTGCATCGGATCGACAACCTCAACATGTAAAACAAGTTGCTGTAGGAACCACTCTTCAAGAATACGTGAATACTCTGGCACAGACGTCTTACAGTGGCGTCTCCTTGCTCTACAAGGAGCAAAAAAGGGAAATTTTGATGAAGTCATAAGGAGCTGTAACATTACTAACGCCCGTGAAGTCTCTAACACTTCACTCCCAACGGCTGTATTTGCTATGGGACAACCATGATCTTTTTTTATGATTGTGTCATGGAACGAATGTTTTAAACATGTACATGGTTAGCGACAAACACAAAGTTTGGCTGACTAGTTTCATTCTTCATCTTTGAGCCAGCCAGGTGCTATTCTGTATATATCAGCATATAAATTTCCTTTTAGCGATAGACCACAACTTTGAAGTTTATAAGCTGTCATTCAGTGGCGGCTCCAATGCGTTTTGGCTAGTGGAGTTAGCTATAAATAAACTATGTAGTTACATGTATTCATACGCGAGCCAGAGCATATAATAAAACACGGTTTTAAGATGATAATATCATAACATACACAGCATAAACAGTACACGATATTTGTCTGTAAAAGTCACTAACAAGACACAGTGTTTAATTGTTTTGCGTTAACAATTTAAAATAAAAGTTTATAAGAGCGTTATATTTACTCGAAACAGAATGCGCAATCAACAAAGTAGTGAGGCTGATGAGGTCCTAAATTGTTAACATCCAGTTCTTGCTTGAACGTCATTGCGACGAACGTGTTTTCCAATAAAACAAAAATTACAGACTTGACTTATTAACTAACTAATTCGCCAGTAACATCGGACTAGAAAAAATAAAAATAACTCTTGTCTTGGGCTCGGACGATCTGTATTATCCCATCCCAACTAACATAATTACCGATGTATGTTACGTCGGTCGGTCTCACTCAAAATAGTAACTCGCGCCAGAAAATAAAAGTGCGCAACGTACGGTGTACAACTTGCGCGGCGTGGGTGTCATATAAAACAAATACTTTAAAAAAATTTTCTTAAAATTCTTTCACGAAGGTAGTAGCGCTCGACAAAGAAAAAGTGCGTAAAAATTGGTGTGCATGAGCCCTCACCCGATGTACAAATGATGAAAATGTGTAAGTTTTTGTTAAAACCACTTATTATCAGGAAACACTCTTTGAAAACAATCCACGCACTTTCACACGAAATGTTGTCATCAAAGAACTTTTAAATTGAATCTAAAATAACATAATTCTCGCCGTGTGTACGTTGGTCACAGCTGAGGAATGCAACCGTGTTGAAAAATTGCATTGTTTCCATTATATATACTCTCCCGAAAATAGTTACAATCAACAAAGAAAAGCGTTCAAATGACGATGTTTGTGAACAGTTTGATTACACTGTATAAGGGAAAGAAACCAAAAACACACTAAGAATGTACTTCTATCTGCTCATCCGGGAACGGAAACAGCACACCATAATTAAAAACCCGTCAAGTTTGACGGGTTATTGCTAGTTGAAACATAATTCCCAAACGTTGTGACGTCTAGATTTGTGCACCATAAATGTCGTGAAACAATTCTTTCTCATTCTTGAGGATGAATGTCAGCTTTTCACTATTCTAGGAAGGGATCGGATGGCGAAGCGCACGTATTAATGAAGCTGGAATTGTAACCATTAGCATCAACATATGTCCAAATGTCATCAACTATTGCCCATCAGTGGTTACCCTCCCATTGTGGAATTGCTGGAAATGAGAGAGCAGATGTTCATTATGAAGGTATTATACATTTATAGTATCCAATCATAATCAAAATTAAATATGTTAAAAAAACTAGTTAATGAAAAAAAATAAAACAACAATAAAAGTAAAATAAGAAAAAAAAAAATAATTAAAAAAAGCAAAACAAAAACAAACACATACAAACAAAATCCAAAACATCCATACAGTATATCAGACAATAAAATGGAACAATCTAGCGACCCATTGCGCTATCGAAAAGCTAAAACCATCATCCACAACAAGTACAAAAATCAGTGGAAGGAGGAAGGGGATATATTCAACAGAGATGACCCAATCCACCAACTAAAAAGACACCAACAGACCACCATTTTCCGCATGAGAACTGGCTACTGCAGATTACTTAGCCATCTCTATCTCCTCTGGATATTTCACACAAATGAATGTCCATGGGGAACTGGAACCCAGACCTCCCGAACACATTCTCCAGAACTGTGCACTTCGTCCTGGCGACAGGCCTGCAGATTTAGCATGGCTACAAACTGAACGCATAGAAGAAGAGATGAACAGATGCGATTGGAAAGAGCTTGGGGAGGTTTGAATGCAGAATCACAGCGGTAATAATATACCAACGGACACGTTTTATAAGCCACTATTAATGCATGAAAAAAAATAATTTGTTATAGTTCTGGTTAGGATGGGCCCAGCCATCCCATAAGAACGAGCCACCGCTGCTGCCATTGTATGAACTGGAAAAAAACTTAGAAGTCACTGATAAGCTTTCCACTTCCACAAAGAAATAACTTTTCAGTTACGAACTTGCAGGAGCGGAATATATACTGCATAGATGCAGCAATCTACTGTTGTGACACTAATGCTTTACTACATCATCATTGTCAGCTGCCATCTTCCACATCGGAGTTAGGCTGCAATAGATTTCCATCGTCTTCTGTCTCTTGTATTGATGGTGCCCTCTGATAGACTCGTTCTTGTCCATCTGTCACAGTGACTGTTAATTTATTTTACCATCTCGTCCCAATTTATTACTCTTTTTAATGTTCTGGTTTCCTTGACATTTTGTATTTTCTTTTCTACCTTCGTGGCCCAATTTTTTCACCTTCTCAAACCCCACCCGAGGTTTGTTTACGTTCTGGCTTTCAGTAGAAATTCCCACTGGACCAGCAGACGGTCATATAACGTAATGTTACCTAAACGCACCTGTGGTTCGTTTGAACAGAGAAACATTTCTGTTACGCTTAAAGCGTTTGATCACGAGCCGAGAGGGTTTCTGTGAAGAAACGGTCTGCTAGCGGCTGTACATTTTGAGGCTTGGGTAACCGTTGCATCTTCGATTCAGGGGAGATAGCCCGCGGTCGGTCTCTGTGGTTTTGCCCCTTAGACGAACGCAGCGAGCGATCATAATATTATGCATTATGTCTATCGGGGAACTTTCTCGCGGTTGTTGACTTCTGATGTAGTCTCTAGAGAAACCTTTGTCTTACTCTTTATTACGCATTACGCCGATACATCTGTAGAATCAGGCCAGCCAGGTGTCCCGGGTAGCGTTGTTTGTAAACTATAAATCTAGAGAGTTTTAATAAGTCAAACACACTCGTAAATATTTCCTGCCCGAAGAGAGACCATCATGAGATAAGGCAGACTTTAACACAGAACTAAATGTTAAGGCCTATCTCTAGTCATTCCTCGGGGTGAGTAAACAACTCTTATAATATGTTATATTCATGTTAGCTTTTACATATATCTGATAGGAAAGTGACTTGAATTCATTTCTGAGGACTTCTCCTAGTAATTTAATTCAGTGATAATGTAGTGCAGTCTACCGCCTTAGTTAAGTGGTGCTTAAACAGTCAGGTGTCAGGGTTATGGTTTATAATGGGTTAAATGATAAACTTACGATAACAGATACTCACTAGGCGTAGAATCAGTAGTACAGATGCTTACCATTGGGTTAAGAGTTAGCTAAACTAACTGTCATTACTGTAAGAAAATGTCAGAGGTGTGGATTATTCCCTTAAAACTTAATAGTGAGATACAGTCGCTATAACTCTGAATTATAGGAGATAGTCACTTATTCCTTATGACAGAAACTCCTAGTGGCTGGGGAGAATCATTATATGCTTACTTGTGTAGCTAGACTCTAGCCTTAACTTTCGCATAAAGCAGACACCCGCCATAGATATAATTATATCTTATGTTCAGTCACAACTGTATTATTATAGCTAGAACATTGCATTTTCTATGTATTCATTTGTGGGATGTTAATATTTTTGTTTCCCAAAAGGGCCATATGATTTATTTGTGTAATGTCACATGCTGTAATTTGGTTATGTAAATTCATTTAAATGATCGAGAGATGAATAGCATATCCATTCAACTGTAACTATCAAGGTTAGGTTTCCTGTATGTTTAGTTGGAAGAAGAGGAGTAGTTTTTGCTGTCAGAACATTTACTGACAGGTACCTGGGTGTACAAAATATATTAAGCCTATGCGGGCACATGCTGATAATTGATAGAGTGGAAGGAACAGGAGACTTATATGGTTAAAGACAGCCCTAAAAGTATCATAGCAATAATTACAATAAATTTAAATCCCATAGCGGAGCATAACTATGTTATATAACATTAGTGTGATTTTAGTGTTTGCTTGGTGTAAAGGGTGTCTCCTTTTTGGGTCTTAGTTTCAGGAATACCGACTTGCTAGAGAAAGACTCCAGTCAGACGAAGAACGTCATATTCTCTTCGATCTAGAGGGTTTTTGAAAACATCTAGCCTCACGAGTTTGTCACCCCTTTACCTGAATCAAACCCCTTTTTGTCAACGCCATTTCCCCCTCACGGGAGTTAAGCTCACGGATTGTGTAATGAGCCATAGGAAAAATCCAGGAAAATCATCTGTTGCAGTAGTAGTCTCCTACTCGCCTATTGGTCGCCAGTCAGAGCAGTGCGGCTTCCAGCATATCAATCAGCCCAGTGTCTATAGCAGAATTTCAATCACCAGCATTTGTGTGCTTAAACGGAGCACTCAGCCAATTCACAGTTCAAGCCAGCCCAAACCGGATTTAATACCTAGTACGAAAGATTCAAGCGCCGGATTAGAGCGCAAGTGACCGTTTACCCTCAAGTAACTTCGACTGGTGTGTTTCTGGATATATTAAAACCTCGCACTTATGAGCGGTCAGCAAAAGATAGACAGAGTTCCAGCCCCCCTCACGCAATTAGGGGTCACCAACGTTTAGCACATACAAGGAAAGTTTTGTATAATACTCCATTCACCTTGAAGGATATTTACATGTAAGACACTTTTCTGGAGCTAGCTTCTGGTCCCACGAAAGCGGACAGGCTGTCGCTCAGTTTGTTTATTTGGTCAGCAGGAGATAGACAGTCTTCCAGTCCACCTCGCGCAATTAGAGGTCACCAATGATAGCACCGACAAGGAAAGTTTTGTAGGTTTATTTCATCCCCTTAAAGGATATCTACATGTAAGACACTTTACTGGAGCTAGCTTTTGGTCCCGCGAAAGCGGACAGACTGACAGAAAGTTTATTTCATTTCTCTGTGTTTTACAGGTTTTATGATCGGTGGTCTGTGTGTTCGTTGTTGGTGTATTTTGCATATTTTGATTATTGATGTAATTTTATATTGTTTGTGATGATATGCATTATTTGCATACATGCTTCTTCATTTAATAAATTTTACTCATTTATTAATGCGCTATTCACGACCCTTCCATCCATATTTAACATTTTATTAGCTGTTTACTATAGTCTCTATGTATGCTTTTACCGCTAGCATTGAACTCGATCGATGTTCTGCTCTTGCGACGAAAGCGTTATTTGGATTCGGATCGATGGCCCGCGCAAAACATCGCGCGTAAATAATGACTCGTTTATAAAATTCCGGTACCATAGAGGGTGACGTCAGGGCTAAATATAGCTATATAGAAAAGCGTAATAAAAAATCTAACAGGCAGCGTTTTGCGTATTGGTAGACGAAAAAAAGCCTATCTGCAACAGGATTTGCCTTTGTAAGACTAACATTTTACCTTTGTAAGATTAACACTGCTGATTATTTCTGTTCACGTCACAAGTTCAAAACACAATCGATCAATAGTAGAAATTTATGAAAGAAACATTCCTTCGTTCATGTGTTCGAACCCCCGTGACTTAAGGTTTCACTTTTTTCACACGGGCGATATCTGGTGATAGGTTTTATATTGGTTCCCAAGCGGTTCAAACAGGGGGCGTGCACGGAAATGTAGTACATTAAATAATTATAACTAAGTATTTGTTCCAGTTATCAAACGGTTATCTCCTTTATTTTTTTTTTTGTCCTACAAGTTTCAAACTTTAGTAAAAGCTTTTCTTCCAATCAGCAAAGATGGCCCCAACATTTTCTCCCAGGCCTGCTCAAGGGTTCCAACCTGTAGGTAAATAGATCAGCTGTCAAATACTTTTTAAAATATCTCTTGCAGTTTTCCAAACTTTTCATTAAATTTTTTTTTCTTTAAATATTTTTTCCTGTTGTCAAAAATTTCTTCCACTTGTCAGATATTTCTTACCGTTGTCAAATTATTTCTTACCGTTGTCAAAATATTTCTTCCACTTGTCAAAATATTTCTTCCACATGTCAAATAATATCTTACCGTTGTCAAAATATTTCTTACCGTTGTCAAAATATTTCTTCCACTTGGCAAAAATATTTCTTGCACTTGTCAAATATTTTCTTACCGTTGTCAAAATATTTCTTACCGGTGTCAAAATATTTCTTTCCGTTGTCAAAATATTTCTTCCTCTTGGCAAAAAAAATTTCTTCCACTTGTCAAATATTTTCTTACCGTTGTCAAAATATTTCTTACTGTTGTCAAAATATTTCTTCCACTTGGCCAAAAAAAAATTCTTTCACTTGTCAAATATTTTCTTACCGTTGTCAAAATATTTCTTACCGTTGTCAAAATATTTCTTCCACTTGGCAAAAAAATTTCTTCCACTTGTCAAAATATTTCTTCCACTTGTTAAATATTTCTTACCACGAAACTTCACGGGGAAAACCATTGCTCGTATACTTTATCTATAAAGTGGAAAGATAAAGTGCCAAATGTTGAGGTGTTGTCACGTGCTGGCCTTCAAAGCCTGTATAGCCGGTTGAGACAGGGAAGCCTACACTGTCTTGGCCATATCCACCGCATGAAAGATGGTCGCCTTTGAAGAAATGTTTGGCGACTAGCAGAAATATTTTAAGAAATATTTGACAACTGTTAGTAGTATTTGACAACTGTTAGAAATATTTGACAACTGGAAGACCCGTTTGAAGAAATATTTGACAGCTAACAAAAACATTTGCATAAATATTTGGCAACTGTAAGAAATATTTGACGAAATATTTGACAACTTGAAGAAATATTTGCCAAGTGGAAGAAATATTTTGACAAGTGGAAGGAATTTTTGCCAAGTGGAAGAAATATTTTGCCAACGGTAAGAAATATTTACCAAGTGGAAGAAATATTTTGACAAGTGGAAGAAATTTTTTTGCCAAGTGGAAGAAATATTTTAACAACGGTAAGAATTATTTTGACAACGGTAAGAAAATATTTGACAAGTGATAGAAATTTTTTTTGCCAAGTGGAAGAAATATTTTGACAACGGTAAGAAATATTTTGACAACGGTAAGAAAATATTTTATAAGTGGAAGAAATTTTTTTTGCCAAGTGGAAGAAATATTTTGACAACGGCAAGAAATATTTTGACAACGGTAAGAAATATTTTGACAACGTTAAGAAAATATTTGACAAGTGGAAGAAATATTTGTGCCAAGTGGAAGAAATATTTTGACAACGGTAAGAAATATTTTGATAACGGTAAGAAAATATTTGACAAGTGGAAGAAATTTTTGACAACAGGAAAAAATATTTAATGAAAAAAAAATTTAATGAAAAGTTTGGAAAACTGCAAGAGATATGTAAAGAAGTATTTGACAGCTGATCTATTTACCTACATGTTGGAACCTTTGAGCAGGCCTGGGAGAAAATGTTGGGGCCATCTTTGCTGATTGGAAGAAAAGCTTTAACTTAAGTTTGAAACTTGTAGGACAAATAAAAATAGGAGATAACCGTTTGATAACTGGAACAAATACTTAGTTATAATTATTTAATGTACTACATTTCCGTGCACGCCCCCTGTTTGAACCGCTTGGGAACCAATATAAAACCTATCACTAGATATCGCCCGTGTGAAAAAAGTGAAACCTTAAGTCACTGGGGTTCAAACACACGAACGAAGGAATGTTTCTTTTATAAATTTCTACTATTGATCGATTGTGTTTTGAACTTGTGACGTGAACAGAAATAAGCAGCAAAGGTAAAATGTTAGTCTTACAAAGGGTAATCCTGTTGCAAGAAGGATTTTTTTCGTCTACCAATACGCAAAACTCTGCCTGTTAGATTTTTTATTACGCTTTTCTATATAGCTATATTTAGCCCTGACGTCACCCTCTATGGTACCGGAATTTTATAAACGAGTCATGGTTTACGCGCGATGTTTTGCGCGGGCCATCGATCCGGTTCCAAATAATGCTTTCGTCGTGAGCGCAGCCCATTGATCGAGTTTATTGCTAGCGGTAAAAGCCCGTGTTTGAACTTTATTAAAAATGGCTGAAACTGGCCTCGACATTGTTCCGATTGCAACCTGCAACACTAAGGAGTATCTAGTTGGCGCCATAATCTAGTCTGTCTGTGACATATATCTCTACGGTTGTGTTCAAAAAACTGTCTATTTGGCCTTGTCCTTCCTGGCCTTTGATATTATTTTTTATGTTAGAGACTACGGCTGTGTCTGTGGGGGTCACTTACATACCACTAGCTGTGCATTGGATTTTGTAGACTTATTACTCGTGACATACTATAAATAATAAAGAAAACTACACCATGACCCAGCACCTGTATCAATATGTAATTACATTCACCCAACAACGGAAATTTCCATTTCTATTTTTACATAAACAGACAGGTACATAACGATAACGTACCAACTACACCTCTTCCCATCTAGAAAAAAAAGCTCTCTTCTATTATGTGTCCTGTTTGTTTAATGTTTTTCTTAGATAAAGTATACGAGCAATGGTTTTACGAGCGAAGTTTCGCGACGCCCATCGAGCCGAGTTTTCTTACTAGTGAGGGTAAAATACGAATCGTTTGTCAGAAATGCCATGGTAGGAAGTTATACGAGAAGAGAACCCCTGGGTTGTTTCGGGGAGCACGATAAATCTAGTACTAAGGGGCTGAATAAAACATCACAACACGAAAGACAAACACACGTTTTTGGCGGTTCTCACTAAAACAACAAGCGCGGGGCAGGACAACTGTACTAAGGAGCTCAATAAACATCACAATAAGCTAGACTTTTAGCTGTACTCATCCAACAACGGAAATTCCCTGTCCTATTTTTACATAAAAAGACAGGCACACGCCGACAATGTTAACACGTCACCTCTTTCTAACTAAAAACAGTTCTCTTCCATTTATGTGCCCTTTGTTACTTTTGTTTGAAAATAAATAAATAAAAATTGCATACGCCTCCCTCTTTCCATCTACCCGTCTTCCAATATGTGACCCTGCTCATACGATGTTTTTTAACTGCTGTTTGAAAATAACATATACATATATACTTCTATTTATGTAACCTTGATCTTTTGTTATCTATATTGTATAACTGTTGTCTACCTGTCTTTGTATATTGTATAAACAAACACATCAACACACCACCGACTTATATAAACCCGTTGGTTTTTCTCTCACCCCTCATCACCCTGCCTGCCAAAATCAATACCCCCGCGCCCTCCCCATACCCCACTTACCATCTAACGACAATAGTTATATCTATATTGACTTATTCCCGTGTTCCCCGCTACACCCCAACACAAAAATTCCCTGTCTAATTTTTACATAAAAAGACATGTCCACACCGATAACGGCCCCACAATCTTTCACAGATGTACTGCGCATGCGCGTACAATCCATTATTTCTTGGTTTTGTTACAAATGTTACGGTCGAAAAGTATGGAACCCCGCTAGTATCGATTATGTAATTACAGTCACCCAACAACGGAAATTCCCTGTCCTATTTTTACATAAGAAGATAGGTACACGGCGATAATGTCATTCCGGTACCTCTCACCACAACACACAACAATTAAAATAATTACACAAAAAAACCCACACCCGCCAGCTACACCCCAACATGCGTCGTCACCTCCGCCAGAATAAACCAAAACCCTCGCACTTAAAAATCAACACCACACCGCTATAAAATTTATACTAAGCGAATTTATCGCTTTTTTATATTTTCCTCTTTATCTAACTATTGCAGGTTTTTATCGCGTTTTATGTCTGTTGTCTACCTACTTGTATGAATAAACAACACAATACCCGCACAATACAACAAATAGAATACCGTCACAAAAAAATGGTACAGCCAAGTCTCTAACTCTGCCCTCCCACCTCTAGGTGCTGGTCCTAGTATAGTGACGTCTCTTTCACTCCCACCTCTCGCTGTTGGTCCTAGTATAGTCATGTCTCTAATACTTCACTCCCAACTCTCTCTGCTGGTCGTAGTATAGTCATGTCTCTAACACTTCACTCCCACCTCTAGATGTTTGACCTAATATAGTCATGTCTCTAACAATTAACTCCCACCTCTCGCTGCTGGTCTTAGTATAGTCATGTCTCTAACACTTCACTCCCACCTCTCAATGCTGGTCCTAATCAAGTCTCTAACACTTCACTCCAACCTCTCGCTGCTGGTACTAGTATAATCATGTCTCTAACACCTCACTCCCACCTCTCGATGCTGGTCCTAGTATTGTCATGTCTCTAACACTTCACTCCCACCTCTAGATGATAGACCTAGTATAGTCAAATCTTTATCACTTCACTCCTACCTCTTCATGCTAGACCTAATATAGTCACGTCACTAACACTTCACTCCCACCTCTTGATTCTAGACATAGTATAGTCATGTCTCTAGCTCTTCACTCCCACCTCTAGATGTTAGACCTAGTATAGTCAAGTCTTTATCACTTTACTCCCACCTCTTAATGCTTGGACCATTCTTATGATAGGAATATTTATTGTGCGTATGATTTATCACGCACGTGTGTGCACTATGTAGTGTATGAGAGACTCTTAGCGCACGGGTTTCTAAGATCTAGAGAATGACGTCAGAGAGTGATGTTGAAGGGTCAAGCCGGACTGATCGTCCGTAGTATATTGTATTGTGTCCCTGATGAATGGGAATTATTTCTATGGAGGACAACTGGTTTTCTTATCAGAAGCCAATGTCAAGATGTATATGTAAGTCTTGCACCCATGTGTTGATAAATAATCTTATTGATGATTTTAAGTGATGTCTCCACTCATTACTGGCATCTAGCTGGAGTCCTCATGGCAGGATTTCAAGAATGGATCAGATGAGCTGATAGCTTCACTTGTCAAACGTAGTGGTAATCCTGCGAGAGGAAATATTATTTAATATATTGCAAAATTGTATTACGAAGTGCCGACATCTCGGTCATGGCACGTACTGGAGAGGTTAGCCAAGGATAGTCGCTAAAATGTATTTCATCTTGATGTAGAAACGTGTGGATCTAATGTTTAATCAACTGTCTGAGCAGTCTATGGAAGAAGTTAATTGAGCAAGACAGTATATTTTGGATGCCTTATCAAGTATTATAAAGATGTATATTAAGCCCGATGTCCTTGTAGAAGGTCAACGGCCGATGCCTTAGAAACTATCATAAAGACAGATTAATTGTATGAACGTTAGTTTAGCGAGGAAGAATATTGATAATGGAACTGACTGGAAAGACGTATATTGCCATTAGGAACATTACGCCAGATTTTCACCATCCTGTTTTCTTAATGATCGTCCATGCATCAAACGTATCGTCTACTATTTCATATCGTGTTTGTATCCGTGAATAAATACATTGAACTTTAAAGACAAGCCTTTGCTGAATACTTCAGTTGATCAAAGTTCTATTGACATACTTGAAGTTCATTTTAGAATTCGCGTTATTGGCATGAACTGGCAGTATCACCTACCATCGTCAACACATTCAAATACAAACATTAAAAAAAACCCCGACGCAACAATATGGCGGCACAGTGTGTCTTGAATTACGCTGGATTCAATAAGGGAACGACCTCCTGTAGTTCTACAGTATACTGAGATACGTGGATTTTCAAACTGTATACGTACTCCGGATAACGGTTGTCTCAAGGTCAAGGACTAAGTTGGACCTCATCTTTCAGTCCTCAGTGTCGAATACGAGCATTGTATTACTCAAGAAGAAGTATTACAATTTCTCATACGTACACCTACGGAGACGAGGCATATTATTTTTTCTTGCGGGCGAGATAAGTATAAACGTAGTATCGTTTTTACACTGTATTGCGTTTAGCTGTGCCTCATCTTTTGATTATGTCCACATATTATTCACGTAAGTTGCTTGTTCTATGTTTTATGTTTATCGTGGGAGGTTGGGTGGGTGAATTATGAAGGGAACATCCCAGGTTCATCTCAGGGCCTTCATAATTGTTCTATAAGTTTATTTGCAGACTTCCCTCAGTGGAATGTTCCGGCACCTGTGTGTCGAAGGATTCTAGGTCCACTGTGTCTGGTGGTCTCTGACACCTGTCTGTTTAGCTGTATTGTCAAGTTTACATTGTAGTTTTCGTAGTTATTTTTATTCGTACCTTGGTTTTATGATGTATCTTGTTTGTAACATTCGTCCATTCTCACCTTACTATTGTTGAGTTTTTTACAAACCTATGTTTATACACTGTGTTGTCCATTGTCTCGCTTATTGGTCTATGGCAGTTATCATAGCACTTTTTGCAAAATTATTTATTATTTTTTTCATTTTAACTTTTTGGATTTCTGCAAATGTTTTCATTTGTCATTAACTATCTTGTCTTGTCACTATTATCGTAATTGTCTATTGTTTTGTCTTATCATAACGTTACATAAATTATTTTATTGATTAATAATATAATTGATAATTATATGAATTGCTTACCGTTCTTGGACAGGAACGAGTATCACTCATTATAGTGATAAGGAAAATTAATCTACATTAATTAATTTTCATTTAATAAGGAAAAAGTATAGTGACTACTTATTAATCATAATGTTTTCGCTAGATTATTTTATTAAACAAGCTAAAGCCCTTCAGATGACTCCTGAAAAGTTGAAAACATTCGCTATGGCGGAGTTTAAAAAAGCTCAAGAGATAGAATCTGAACAGAGGAAATTAGAAACTCTTAGGCTAGAAAATCAGAAATTTGAAGCAGAAGAAAATGAAAAAAAAAAAGGAGATTTGAGGCTGAAAAAATGATAAAAAACTTAAATTTCAGGCAGCAGAAAACGAAAAAATACTTCGTTTGGAGGCTGCAGAAAACGAGAGAAAAGCTGCTGAAAGGGAAAGGCAACTTAAAATTGAAATGGAAACAACTAGAATTGAAATGGAAAGTAAGCAAAAGGAAATGGAAGAGAGGAGATTGATAGCGGAAGAAAATACAAGAAAATATCAGCTTCAGGTTCAAGATGAACAAAAAATTAAGGAGATGGAATTTGAACAATTTAAATTAGCTCATGAAGCTAATTCTCAGAATACTCATGAAGGCCAATCTTCATCTAGACATGATAATTTTTGGAAAGTTCACCTAAAATTACCCAAATTTAATCCACCATCCGACGACGTAATATTCTTTCTAGACAGATTTGAGGCCACTTGAAGGTCTTATAACGTGGATAAAACACTATATTGTACATATTTATCCAGATTACTTACAGGGGATGCTATGGCGGTATATCATACAACTAGTGCTAATGAAAAAAATGATTATGACGCACTTAGAGCCGCTCTTCTTAGGAAATATCAAATGACTGAAGATCAATACAGATTGCGTTTTAAGACTATGTTACCACAATCAGGAAAGAACTTCAGTGACTTTCTTTCCCAAATACGGCTGACCTTGGAAAGATGGATCGAATTGTCCAAGGTAGAAAAGTCTTATGACGGTCTTTTCGATTTATTGCTGCGCCCTGCATTTCTTTCATTTTTGCATGAGCGTAAACCTTCTTCAATAAAAGAATTAGAAGAAAATTGTAAAAATGTCTGCACCGCTCACCCAAACATGGGTATTAGTAATGCGCAGATCAAAAATGATTTACCTGTTGCTTTCGCTATGCAACAGAAGAACGTTTCACGCCATCGTTCGATGAGTAACGATTGATACTTTAATAAGGGAAGTAATGACAATTTTAACTATGGTAATTTTTATAAGGGGAAACAATACCAGCAATCTGCTCCATTTAATGTTTCTTTGGGCTAATCTCATAGATCACGAGATTTTGCTAACAATAATTTCAGATATAATCAAGGAAACAATAATAAACAAAATTGGCGTTCACAATCACAAAATCCTAAAAATAGACAGGGTTCTTGGAATAGATCATTTGGCCAAAATCACAACAATGAGGACAATAATTGGAGTACTCATCCAGATTTCAACTCAGGCAGAAATAGTAATTATAGCAATTTTAATGCCAATAGTCAGAATCGATCGAGACAAAGAGATAGATCTTCAAGCAATTCACGTCGACATTCTAATGTTGCTTTAAGAGATACACAGGCTAACAACGAACATGATAAAGATGCTAATACGCATAATGCCATGTCTTGTTCTCTTGATTTTAATCAGGTAAAAGCTTGTTCTGAATGTACGACTCTTTTCCAGCCAAAGGCGATTACGACTCTGCGATGCGGACATATTTTGCCTAGTCTACCTGCACTCTGCACGGCCACTTCTGCGTCAGTACACCAGGGACAGGGCTGTCTTAAATTTAATAAAGTATATGTAAATTCCATTCCATGCTCTATTTTATTTGATTCAGGTTGTAGCACAGTCGGTGTCCGGACTTCGCTGATCGACCCATCGTGCGCTACAGGCAATGTTGTGAAATGTGTCACCTTTGGAGGCACTGTGGAAACCTTTCCCACAGCTATAATTAATTTACATACACCATTTTTTTCAGGGAAAATTCATGCGTGCCTGCTTCAGAATCCGATTAGCGATGTGATTCTAGGTCGAATACACGGTATAAAAGAGTGTACCCCTCAGCAAATTGCTGAATGGGAAGAGCGACATATTCAGGCTGCGAATGCAGTAGTCACCAGAGCGCAAGCTACTGTTATGTCGCGTGATACACCTGCTGAACCTACAGTTAATGCCACTAATGATGATGATTCTCCTATTTCACGGGAGATGTTTGCGACTTTGCAAAAGAATGATGATTCTTTAAAAAAAAATTTCAATTTGTGAACAAAAATAATACCAACACCAGAAATGCAAAATCTAGACATGACTTTGCTCTTAAAAATAGTATTTTGGTTAGGCTGATACGGAAAAAGGATTCATCCTTACGTTCACAGATTCTAGTCCCGTCTTCTATGAGAGCTCGGATATTACAGCATGCACACGACTCGCAATGCGCAGGCCATATGGGTTTTTCGCGAACCAAATCTAGATTGCTATCTGCATTCTACTGGCCTGGCGTCCATAGAGATGTCACTCTCTATTGTCGTTCATGTTTGATATGTCAGGAAGTTAAAGTACGGGGTCCATTTCATGCGGCTCCTATTCAGGCTGCGGACATCCCTATTAGACCATTTGATAAAATGGCAATTGATATCATTGGTCCGATGCTACCATCTGCCAGAGGACATACACACATACTTACTTGTAGTGATATGTGTACGCGTTGGCCTGAGGCCATACCTCTGAAGAACACTTCATCAGCTAGTGTTGCAGAGGCGTTGATGTTGATCTTTTCACGCATTGGTTTTCCGCGTAAGATCTTATCGGATCATGGTGTCCAGTTTATTTCCGAATCCATGTCTCAGGTTATGAAGACGTTAGGAATAGATTGATCTCTCAGTTCGATCTATCATGCGATGTCCAATAGGTTAATTGAGCGTCTAAATAGGACACTCAAGCAGTTGTTGGGTAAGATAACTCAAGATCACCCTCAGGATTGGGACCGAGTCCTGCCAGCGGCTCTTTTTGCATATCGCGAGGTACAAAATCAAGCCACTGGTTTTTCTACATTCCAGCTTGTTTTTGGCATGCAACCACGCGGACCGATGTCGTTAATTCACGACTTACTGGTTGAAGAGAATATGGAAGAGGAAACTCAATCCTCTTATGAATATGTGATCTCGTTGAGAAAGAGAATCATAGATGCTTGTAGATTAGCTACTGCATCATCCGAACAGGCCAAAGAAAAAGCTCGTCTATTTGCAAACAAGTATAGACGTCTTCGCCAGCTTCTTCCTGGTGACGAAGCATTTGTTCTATTACCTTCTCATAACAATCGTCTTCTAATTACTTGGAGATGTCCTTTTAGGATCATCTCGAGAATATCCGATGTTGACTACATCGTGGATATTAATGGCAAACATAAAACCTTCCACATTAACATGTTGAAGGAATATTACTCACGTCCTGATTATCTAAGAAGAAGAATCTTCTTTCGATGATGTACAATTGCCTATACCAGTTGTACCGCTTCATTCCACTGAGAATTTGAATGACGTCACTATTTCTTCTACTCTCTCTGCTGATCAACGTCAGCAAGTCTCTTCAATTCTGCACTCGTATGAGGATGTTCTCACTGACATCCCAGGTCATACGTCAGTTATCCAACATGATATTCTTTTGACTGACGATACACCTATTCGAGTCCGTCCATACCCTATCCCTTTACACTTTCGTGATAAGGTTGATAAGGAATTGGATGAGATGCTTCGATTAAATATAATTGAACCATCTTCATCACCATACTCATCATCTATGGTGATCATTAGAAAGAAAGACAACAATATTCGTCTTTGCGTAGATTACCGGAAATTAAACAAAGTGACAAAATTCGATGCCGAACCTTTGCCCCTCTTGGAAGACTTATTAGTCAAATTAGTACATTCTACCTTCTTCTCTAAATTTGACCTTTCTAAGGGATACTGGCAAGTGCCACTCACACCTAAAGCAAAACCACTCACCGCTTTCTCGACACCACGTGGTCTATTCCAATGGAATTTTATGCCATTTGGATTAGTAAACGCACCTGCTACCTTTGTACGCATGATGCGTCGCGTACTTTCTCATCGTCCCGATGGCATTACTTACATTGATGACATTTGTCTTTTTAGCGACTCATGGGATGAGCATATTCAGGGATTAAATGCTTTACTGTCTACGTTACGTGATTATACTTTAACAGCGAAGCCATCGAAGGCATTTGTCGGTTTTCACGACATCTCCTTTCTGGGTCACCGTATTGGTCATGGCATGCTGTATACAGAGGACAGTAATGTCTCTAAAATTCTAAACATCACAGCACCTAAGACAAAAAAAAACAAGTTAGATCTCTTTTAGGACTAATACAGTTCTATGCTTAGTTTATCCCTCATTTGTCTACTATAACTGCTCCTTTTTTCTTCTTTGTTGAGAAAAGGGACAGCTGGCGTAATTCAGTGGTCTAACGAGCATCAAATCGCGTTAGATGAAATTAAAAGATTTTTTTCACAGGCTCCAGTTTTAAGGTTGCCTAACAAAAACCTTATTTTTATTCTTCGTAGTGACGCGTCATCATATGGAATCGCCGGTGTTTTGATGCAAGAATATTCAGGCACCTTGCACCCCGTGATGTACGTGTCGAGAAAATTGACGACCACCGAACAGAAATATTCAGTTCTGGACAGGGAACTTCTTGCCTTAGTTTGGTCTATTACAAAACTGGAACGATACCTATTAGGCTCACATTTTATTGTTGAAAGTGACCAAAAGGCTCTCACAGCTCTTAATACGAAAGACGTTAAATCTTCAAAGTCAACAAGGTACGCTATAGCCTTACAACCATACAGCTTTGAGATTCGTTCAATACCTGGAGTTAAAAACGTGTTTGCGGACTGTTTGTCACGCTGTCCAAGCGAACCTGTCGAACCAGAACAACTTCCAGAAATGTAAACGTCTCTACAGAAAATCGTTCAAGTGGAATGTGATGATCATTGAACTATGTTATTTGCCTAAACTCTATACAGACTTCGTATGGATCAGGATTATTCGTACCGACATTACTATCAGGATATACTAATTGTTTGCATTGAAACATGACTTTTTAGATCTTACCATTTTCTTGGTACGGGAACACTGTTGTCTGTTGTATACAGATATAGTCAATATTCATAATGAACATATTGGACTACGTAATGTGTTGAAATAGATTTTTTACATCGTGCATGGAAAATAAAAGAACAGATTCTCATATTTTATTAACGATTCTTAATATAACAGTAACACTTAGTAAGACTGTTAGCAATTAAATGAATGAGTAATTAGTGATTGTTTTTAATTAAGAAATATATTGATTAGTTAGAATCAATTTAAGTTTCTCAAGTAGTGGTATAGTTCACATTCACTAACTTTAATAGTTTATATGTGTCTCCTCATACTTATATCTACCACTCATGGTACATGATTTTGATACTTATAGATGATTAGTCCACCTTAGTAATGTTAGAAACATTAAGTGTGTTGTTCTCTTAGCGTGTTGAATTATGCATTGTTTATTCACTTTGCGTGTTTTAATTTCATTTTTCGGTTTATAATTCACTTGTCATTTGTTACATATCATCATTGTTTTTCTTTTTTTCATTTGAAATCATGTGTTAGTTTTGTTTTGTTTTCTTTTGGAAATTTAGTTGGATGTTTTACCATTCTTTTGGTTCTGATTTCCAACTTTCTTTGAATTTTTTTTTTTTTTTTTTTTTGAATTTCACCACATCGTACCAAAGTAGGTCGATTGTGGATGTATGCTTTAATGCATGCTATGGTTTAGTTGTCTTGATTTCTATTTAATATTCATTTTCTTTTTATGGTATAATATTTTAACTATGAATTATTTTTATAGATGTCGATGTAGTTTGACTCACCTCTCCGAATTACTTAGAAAAAAAAAAAAGATTAATATAATTAACTTTTTTTTAAGGGGGAGTGATAAGGAAACTGTTGCGTACTTTTACATAGATGGCAGTCTTAGGTCCTGCCTGTGTTAAAAGGTTACGCACCATTCTTATGATAGGAATATTATTTGTGCGTATGATTTATCACGCACGTGTGTGCACTATGTAGTGTATGAGAGACTCTTAGCGCACGGGTTTCTAAGATCTAGAGAATGACGTCAGAGAGTGATGTTGAAGGGTCAAGCCGGACTGATCGTCCGTAGTATATTGTATTGTGTCCCTGATGAATGGGAATTATTTCTATGGAGGACAACTGGTTTTCTTATCAGAAGCCAATGTCAAGATGTATATGTAAGTCTTGCACCCATGTGTTGATAAATAATCTTATTGATGATTTTAAGTGATGTCTCCACTCATTACTGGCATCTAGCTGGAGTCCTCATGGCAGGATTTCAAGAATGGATCAGATGAGCTGATAGCTTCACTTGTAAACGTAGTGGTAATCCTACGAGAGGAAATATTATTTAATATATTGCAAAATTGTATTACGAAGTGCCGACATCTCGGTCATGGCACGTATTGGAGAGGTTAGCCAAGGATAGTCGCTAACATGTATTTTATCTTGATGTAGAAACGTGTGGATCTAATGTTTAATCAACTGTCTGAGCAGTCTATGGAAGAAGTTAATTGAGCAAGACAGTATATTTTGGATGCCTTATCAAGTATTATAAAGATGTATATTAAGCCCGATGTCCTTGTAGAAGGTCAACGGCCGATGCCTTAGAAACTATCATAAAGACAGATTAATTGTATGAACTTTAGTTTAGCGAGGAAGAATATTGATAATGGAACTGACTGGAAAGACGTATATTGCCATTAGGAACATTACGCCAGATTTTCACCATCCTGTTTTCTTAATGATCGTCCATGCATCAAACGTATCGTCTACTATTTCATATCGTGTTTGTATCCGTGAATAAATACATTGAACTTTAAAGACAAGCCTTTGCTGAATACTTCAGTTGATCAAAGTTCTATTGACATACTTGAAGTTCATTTTAGAATTCGCGTTATTGACATGACCTAGCAGTATCACCTACCATCGTCAACACAATGCGCCGCCGCCTGACGCTCCGCCTGAAATTCCAACGCCTGAAAAATAGGAGTATTTTGCTATATAAAATTCACGCTCCAACGCCTGAAATCTAACCGTTTTGCGCCTACTATACTACTCACGTGACAATCACGTGCTCTTGTAGTTTGTAGTTATCTGCAGTAATTTGTTGTACAAGATGAGGTTTGCCAGCCACATGCACAACCTCATATTAGTCGCACTCTACGACATGCCTGATGGTACCGTGGTCCTATTTTGTCTTTATCTTTTATATCCCCCAGAAAACTACACGAGGTTTGTTGGTATAGGTAGAGACTAAAGAAATATATACACTCATCTGGAAGTTGGAGAGGAACGAACGAACAAACGAACGAACGAACTTTATTTTCAAAGGGTTAAGAATTGTGCACGCAGCCTCGTCTCACAGTCTGCCCTTACACTCACTCTCTCATCTATCATACTGTATCCATTCATTCTCACCTGTACTTTACGCATTCATTTAAAGGCATGCAACATTATGAAGGTATTATACATTTATAGTATCCAATCATAATCAAAATTAAATATGTTTAAAAAAAACAAGTTAATGAAAAAAATAAAACAACAATAAAAGTAAAATAAGAAAAAAAATAATTAAAAAAAGCAAAACAAAAACAAACAAACAAAATCCAAAACATCCATACAGTATATCAGACAATAATTCGAAACAGAATGAGATTACGATAGCATAGAACCAGGCATTGAATATTTAAACAGTCTGCTATTGAATGCAGTTAAACTCACCTTTAAAAGTCTTGTGCATTCTTTCCGCCAACTTGCAACTTTAAAAGATGAGCATTTCGCCGAATTCCAAGTTATGAAATTAGTGTTCAATTAAGTCTCCTCACTTATATCTAAGCTTTGAAACGGGAAAATGAGTGGATGAATGAATTTATTTGTTCTTTAAAAAAAGGTAGTCCTATAGCAGATACTGCCGTAGGGGAGTGACCTGTTAGAGACTTCACTATACTAGGTCCATCATCAAGAGGTAGGGTGACCAGTTCTCTTCCTCGCTGCCTTTTCCTTCCCTAACTCAAGAGCAAAGTCATGTACTCATTTATTGCTGGTTAGACTGGAACATGTCGACACCTTGAATCGAACCAGGTACCTTTGCCTTCTAACCACTCTGTTAACCGGACGCTCATTTGTTCTTTATGTTCCCTGAAAAAAGTGAATTTCCTCGGTTCCCTCATCACTATTATTATCATTTGGTACTCCTTAAGGGGCACAGAAAAACTATAGAAGTTCTCTTGAAGGAAGCATATGCCCAAACCATGCAGTGTTGATTTATACAGCAATTAGTTCCATGTACAACCTCACATTACGACATGGATAAGCAATAATGGTTTCATTATTTCCTGTGCTCTTTAGTACCCCCTGAAAAGTGACATGTTTTAGTTTCTGCTAGGCCCTCGTCAAGCCCTTTTTAAATGCTTTCCTGTTGTATTGTCAAAGATATATTTGTGCGCTAGGCCCTTTACGCACGAAACCCTAGGAAAAACCATACGTTGGCTATGCCAAATTCGCCACTGCACTGGAAACTATATGGGTCGCTTTTCCTTATTATTTCTAAACTGGCAATAACCCGTCAAACTTGACGGGTTTTTAATTATAGTGTGCTGTTTCTGTTCCCGGATGAGCAGCTAAAAGTACATTCTTAGAGTGTTTTTGGTTTCTTTCCATTATACAATGTAATCAAACTGTTCATGAACACCGTCATTTGAACAGTTTTCTTTGCTGATTGTAACTATTTTCGGGAGAGTATATATAATGAAAACAATACAATTTTTCAACACGGATGCATTCCTCAGCTGTGACCAACGTACACACGGCGAGAATTATGTTATTTTACATTCAATTTAAAAGTTCTTTGATGACAACATTTCGTGTGAAAGTGCGTGGATTGTTTTCAAAGAGTGTTTCCTGATAATTACGTGGTTTTAACAAAAACTTTCAAGCTTTCATGATTTGTACATCGGGTAAGGGCTTATGCACACCAATTTTTACGCACTTTTTCTTTGTCGAGAGCTACTAATTTCGTGAAAGAATAAAACAATAAAACCACAGTATTTGTTTTATATAACACCCACGCCGCGCACGTTGCACACCGTGCGTTGCGCACTTTTTTTTCTGGCGCAAGTTACTATTTTGAGTGAGACCGACCGACGTAAAATACATTGGTAATTATGTTAGTTGTGGGAGGATGGGATTGTGCCTGTTAAATGTCTTTGCTTCTCGTTTCTTCAAACGTTAGCGTAACAAATATATTAATCTGCACTATAATTGTTCACAATGTTGCTTGTCATCATTCGCAGGTCTCTATTTACGGCGATAACTTTATATCAACCACAGGTAATCACTGTTGCTAGATATTGGATGCGTTGCTAAGGAAATGTAAACATCGACTGCTTCATTGGGCCTTAGCAACCGACACAATAACGCTAGTTGCCGCCCACATAACGTGTACGTTTTACTACTGAATGTTGCTTTACTACCTTAACAACTGAATGGTTAAAAAGAGCCGATTATTTTCTCGTAACTATTTAATTCAATTATGTGAACATAGATCTGTTTAATCATATAAAAGGCGTGTATAACTCTACACAAAGTATTGTTAATTCGCTTAGATGTTGTTAGAACATCAACAATTGGATAAGACATGACTTTTGGAATGTTGTCAAGAAGGTCTCCAGAACCTGGCTTGTTAAGAAAGGAAGAGACCTATTCGAAATAAGGACAAGAATAAGAGAAGGCGAAAGCTCTCCACTGGATAGTGTTTTCCAATAAATTATGGAAAGTGTTCTATTTCTCCACGACCTTAACTTCTGCCCTAAGATTTCAACAAAGAAAGAGCCCCCACCTCTTAAATGAAGGATTTTACCTATAGGCATATACTTAACACAGACAGCACGAGTGATACATTAACGAACTAGGTAATGATCAACGCGGCTAAATAGCTTATTAGTGAAATATATACACATACAGATTTAGTAGAAAATAAAAAGAGATGATGGTGAAAGACAATTCACACACACAGATGAGAAATGACTAATGTAATTAGTTAAATACCAGAGTGAACCTATGTGAATAGTGAAGTGATGATGTGATATATTAAGTGCTAATAATCTGATGTCCAGTCTATACTATTATTGTGTTTCTCAGCTTTCGCCTACGGTATTATTGTACACAGATATGCATAGACTGTTCAATGTAGGTGTATGGTATGTTGAGTGGGTTATCTCCAAGATGAGGACTTATTGATGAAAACCTGTGTAGTAATGAGAACTTCGACGATATGCAGTCCTTCAATGTTTTGAAATATCTCTAGCGTCGACAAACCGTTGACCGTTGTCTCAGGAAAATGTCGACTGTCTGACCAGGAAAGGACACTGACTAGACTGGAGTTCTTCA
The DNA here is from genome assembly GCA_024509875.1 of Oreohelix idahoensis. Lineage (NCBI taxonomy): Eukaryota > Metazoa > Mollusca > Gastropoda > Stylommatophora > Oreohelicidae > Oreohelix > Oreohelix idahoensis. The sequence goes on along the minus strand of JAMPIV010019252.1, from coordinate 122,145 downwards.
TGAAATGATCTTCTGGTAACAAGTGGGTTTCGTGCAATGAAGTTGGTCTGAGTGAATTTACGTCATGCAATATACGATGAAATTAGATGAATTAACTTCCTGCACTGACGAAGTGAGTAGCTGAACTTGTTGAGTTGGGCTTGATATCTTGGCGAATCATCTGGTGACTAAGTGATCTTAATAGATGGACTGATTAACGTGTGAGTATGTACTCTTGATTCGGGAAATACGCGTTTGAGTTAGTTGAATTTGATATGTGTGTATGCGAATCAAATTGTGAATATGTAAACTTGATTTATAAAGAAAACAATTACACACGTGCAACAGCAGCAAATACAAATCTCCAGAAGCTGGAAAAAATACAGAATGCAGGACTCAGAATCATTACGGGAGGACTAAGGAGTACACCATAACAGCAATGGAAGCAATAGCAGGACTGCAAAATCTAAGTGAACGCAGAGATGAGAAAATCACCATCATGACAGAAAGATTCAGACTCCTAAAACAGCACCCCATGCACGAGAAAATAAAAGAACTAACCAAAACCGACTGAAAATATCAAGCTTTCACCCCCTATCAAGACAGCTGATGGTTGCCAATGGAGAAGTAACCTCAGAAAACCCAGAGGAATGGGAGCAGATCGTAGCATAATACAACATCACAAACACCATACCCACGAACCCTGTACATCTTACAATCCCAACGAAAACACTGGATCACATCAACAACCAAAACACCAGTCAACAGTGGATTCATGTCTTCATTGACGGATCTTCAGAAGAGGCAGTAAGGAAAGGAGTAGTAGAGATCCACATACTAATGCCAAACGCTCCAAAAATAGAACAGTCAATTGCTACTGGAGAACTCTCAACAAACTTCAGGGCAGAGCTACAGACAATCTTAGATGCTACAAAGATACTGGAGGAACATAGACTCAAAGGATCAAATATAGTCTTCTTATGCAACTGCATGTCAATTCTCCAGACTATTCAAAATGAACCTGAAGATCTCTTAACAAGAACAGCCATAGAACATCTGAACCAGCTAGTTGTCAACAACAAAGTTTCACTGTAGTTGATTCCTGCACACTGTAGTATTGCAGGAAATGAGGCAGCCGACAAACTGGCAAAAGCAGGCACCGGCACCCAGAAGGAACAGTTTCATTATAGAGTCTCACTGAAGGAAGCAAAGACACTCATCAAAAGAAAGTACAAAAATGCATGTAGCCAGAGAACATGCAGCAATTACACACAAGACCACATTCTAAAGCTAGACAGAACACAGCAAACCACCATATTTAGGCTCCGCACAGGACACTCCAGACTGCAAACCCACCTCCACAAAATGAAAGCTGCCCCAACTGACCAGTGCACATGCGAAAATGGCCCCTAGACTCCGGAACACATTCTGCAATCTCTTTGATGACTTGAGAGCTCAAACCTGGCCCCAGGAGATGAAAATGGAATAGAAACTATGGGTCAACCGTGAGAACCTCCTGCTGACGACTAGATTCATGGAGGCAACTCATTTCCTTGTTTAGATTGCCGAGTTTAGAATGCATAGGAAACTGATCACAGAAGAAGAATAAGAAGATTCATAAAATGCGCTTATGAGTGAGTTGAACTTGAGCCATAGTAGAACCAACTTGTGCGTGCTTTAACTTGACTCATGCAGTAAGCTACTGAGTAAGTTGAACATGATATATGTATATGCTAACTAGCTTGTGAGCACTTGATCCAGGTGAGCAAAATGCTACGCCACCAACGTATCCAAAACGCGGGAGAGATCTTACCTGTAACTTAGGACGTGTATCACGTCCTATATTGTGAATTCTGCTATCTGGACGCACGCTTTGCTAGCTTCTTTCCGGTTAGACGCCAAACACGTAATGTGTAGACTCAGACTTACTGCAGGAATAAAGACACAAATGTCTACAAAAGATCTTTGAAGTCTAATTTATCATAATTTGACCGTGCGAAGACGATATAAGATGAAGAATAATTCCTGAAAATGTGTTTTACAATGTCGTCACTCTCTGTTACCTACCTTCACACAGCCGTTAAGCACTCACAGAAAAAGAGACTCTCTTGATGACAGGGGTCCCGCTTTTATTGGCGAAACCCTAGCATGTAGTGTACTATCATACAGAAAACAATGTTGTCCGCAAGGTTTACTGGTTTTCTATGTAGATATTCATCAGGAAGTATTTATTATTTACTATGTATTGCAATGTAACGCAGTGTAACCTATCACAGACGGCTGGGAAAAAAAAAACTAAATAAACTAGCGTCCTAATGGAAAAGCATCATATACGTACTATGACATACAAATATGTGCAAATCTGCTAGTTCTGTGTGTATATTTATGTGTGTGTGTTTTCATCCGTGCTGATCTGTATGTATGTCTCATCAACAAGAAAAAATGTCTTATTTAGTAATAATACATTCATGCTTCTACTAAATACTAATTAACTACATTACCACTGTGGTGAGGGGGAAGTTAGATAGAAAAATATACATAGTTCCCAGAAATGGAGAAGAGAACTGGTGAATTTGTGGTAGAGATAGCACAGGAAGGGTGGGGGTATTTAACAGCACAGTTCTAGATAGCAGCTGTAGAAGAGAGCTGTGAAGTAAGTCACCTTCCCGCTAGACCTATCCTATGCTTCAAGGTTGTCTCTAATAATAGTTTGTGTGAAATGCAGCTCGTTAGTTATCCCTACCGATTTAAAATATTAAATAATTTTGAATTCCACACACGCAGAAAAATTTAGAACTGTAACTGGAATTTTAACAAAATCAATCAACTGCGATTTATAAAATATATCGGTACAATTTTATAACTAAAATAGAAATTTAGTAAAAATTGCAGATAGGTATTTTCAAAAATCACAAACCGGAACTGTCGTAGATTTTATTGAGATAGGTTGAAGATGTGTAAGGTCCCGTCTGAGCAGAGGTGATGATGGTAAACTATATGAGAATAAGGGGTAAGAAATAGCTTTTTTTCACAAGGGGGTGAAAGTGTAAGAGAAAGGACAGTCTCTGGATTGAGTAATTGCTCTAACCCCAGCCTATCTCACGACAATATTTAACTAGACTCCCTTTCTCTCCTGGTACATATATATACGAGTTACACTCCACTTACATATACACAATTCTGTGACATAATACGTACAGACGTGAACCAAGCTATGGATAACATATAATGGGCAGGGGTTTTGACCAACACGATAACTTAGGTTTATTATGTTTATTATCTTAAAGAAATCACATACAACAATATTATCTATCAGAAGGTATAGTTTACAGACATAAAAAAATGCAAGAAAATGTATTAACCCAATAGGCTCTCCTCTACTGTAAAGGAATCCCAAAGTAGATCCTGACAGAGGTAATTAACCCAAAAGATTACAGTTAATAATAATATTTATAGGGATAGACGATAAAGTAAAAGAACCAAGTCTCTAGTTAATCTATCCTGAAACAAAGAAGACAAGAAAATGATATAACAGTATTTGCGAACCCGAAAAGACTGAAGTGAGTATAATGATTATACAAAATATGAAATATTCATTTTCTCTTTCTTACAGTCTGTCGGTCTGTGGCCACAAGCAATCAGCAATCACACTTACCTACTACTCTTTAACACATCTGTGTATCTTTGACATATTTCAGGGTGGTGCTATCCAAGGGACCCCAGTTCCTCCAAGAATGATTAATTTTTCCTAATGGGGAACGTCCGCTTAAATAATGCTAATATTATGTGTCAAAAAGTTCACGTCAGGTAGTGCAGGTAAATATATATATGTGATCAAAATGTTCACCATGGGCAGCGCACAGAACCGATATTTAAGGAAAATGTCTGGTGGGTACACTGTTAGAAAACCAATAAGGATAAGCAAAGGATCTCCTATCTGTTTTTATCTCTTACTCTGGGGTTGGGTGCCGGTTATGGACCCAAGTATTCTTTTTTTCTGGATAAATCCACTTGAGAAAAGAAAAAAAAACTACGATAGTCAATATTCTGGAAACAATGTTTATATATATAGATATTTGGCCACCACAGGCGGATCAGATTTGCTGTGAACAATCTGGGTACTTTCTTGTCCAGTTCTGATGTTTTTATTCTTTAAATGTTTATATGTGGGGACTCTCTCTGTAAGAAGACAAGAGAACCGCACAGGTCCAAATTTAAGACCCAATAATATTTTAAGAATGTTTTTTCTGGAGCTATTCAGACCGCTAGATCGCAGGGTTGATCGCCTAGATGTAGAAAAAACAAACATTTTAACAATGATATCATTATTATATTCTACACTCGTTAGGTAAGACCTCTAGATCACTCCGGTATTAAATTATATTTAAAACCCACAAAACTGTAGTAATTCACAAAATTACGCATGATGAATAAAAGTATATTTATCTCTAATTATCAGTCGCCTAGCGTATATTAATTAATTTAAAGCGTATCTTACTGGGGGAATAGCAAGAAATTAAATTTACTAATTACAGCTGGAACTATTTAATATGCTTATTTAATAAACACAGAAATCCCAGTGAAAACATTAACACGTTAAGGCACTCAAAATTCTAATATATATTATGATTACCGCCACGCAAGGAAAAATAGACACTCTCCACGAATATAAAAGGAATTATCTTTATATAAAACTCCAAGATTCGCGCTAGAAGATATCACCAATTCCTGGGGCAGACTGATGATGAATTTTCTAAAACTTCTCAAATATACTGAATCGGCCCATGTCCCCATGACTGGCAAACGCACCTGCGAATTCTTCGTCCATTCTATTATCAGGTGTTAAACAGAGGGTGCTGATCTCGGCTCTTGACATTGTAACCTGATCTCCGGGGGTCTGCCTCTCTGTGGGAATGTCAGTAAGAGATACCTCCGCGAGAGAAGACAACAAAAGGGCGAATGTCCAGATAACTTATGGCATACCAAACCAGCAATCATGGGGATGACTCGAGTTGTTTAGATGTAATTAAAGAAAAGGGGGACTGAGGGATTAAAGAAAGAGAGGCCCGATTTTCATACGTCACAGGAACTTAATAATTCGTCATTGTCTTTTTCATCATATCTGCCATTTGGTTACTTCTGGATTTTGCTTCTTTAATGAGCGTGTACTTTTCCTTCAGTTCATGTTACTTTAGACACTTCTGTCATTGGTCATGTGTTGACTTTCCTTACTTACTTACTTAGGCGTTCCTTTTCTACCATGAGATGTAGAGGTTTGGAAGAGAGGGCACAATACTATACTATCGGATGTTTTCCTCCTGACCTGGTTCCATTGTAGATCTCGGTCTTTCAAAGATTGTCTAATGTTGTCCACCCAGCAGACTCTGGGTCGTCCTGGAGGTCTGGATCCCTGGCTCTTAGTTTCCCATGCTTGCCGTGGTAGCCGACCTTCTCCCATTGTACAGACATGGCCAAACCATCTTAGTTTGGACTGTTCTGTGCAGACCTTAAAAGATACTTAATTCACCTGGACAGATAGACACAATGCTACTTCTAGGCCATGCAGAAGTGGTCGTTTACTCACACACTACAGTCTGTTATGCTTCTTATCAGAAGCTGTGCTGCGACTCTCTCTCGGGAAGGAACCCTTCAGACACAATATTACAGATCTGAGCTTTTCACTTATGCAAGTCTGCTCATAAAGCAGGTCAGATTGGCTTTTCTCAGCTTTAGGCTGTGGCTTCTTCAAGCGTGGGTCAGTCCGCTGGACGTCTCCTCAGCTATGAGAACTTGATGAGAAATTTTGAGAGTCCAGGATTGAATCTGAACAGACTTATATACAGTTCCCCAGTCCATATGAATTTGGTTGAGCTGAGTTTTATTGCATCTCCCTCGCATCAATCTGATTGGTTTAATCTGTTTCAAGCTGAAATCTTCTTTTTCCGTTCCGATGAATATCTCACTTTCGCTCTTCTGCGTTTGTCTGGCTCTTTTTCATTTTTTCAGATTGGCTGCTTGTTTTTTCGTCCTCGAATAATGAGACGATTCCCGTTTGCAAATCTTACATATACAAATATAAAGATACAATAAATCCTAATGAATACTACTTACAGAAAAATTTCCAGAGTCGGCTGTCTGGGCTGCTACAACCACGTGAGTATATATATATATATCATCATGTAGCATGTCCTTTGCAGAACGTCGCTCTCATCACAGCCCGCCTGAAAGACTCTCGATCTCTAACCAGCCCTCCTGCCTCCTCCATTGTCATGTTCAAGGTGTCTTCAATGTCCTGTGTCCACCGTCGTCTTGGTCGGCCCCTACCTCGCCTTCCAGATACCATACCCTCCATCACTGCTCTCTCTGAGCCACTATGACGTTTAATGTGGCCAAAATATTTCAGTTTCCAGGACATAATTTTGTTTATAACACAAGGAAAACCAGAAGTTCCAAAGCCAAGGCTCAAGAAGTGTACACAGAAGCAAACAAAGAAATAAAAAGAAGTATCAAAAGCGACAAGAGGAAGTATATTGAGGAGTTGGCAAGAGAGGCAGGAGATGCTGCAGCCAAAGGGAATATAAGAGAACTGTATAACAGCACAAAGAAGCTAACGGGGAAATACAAGCAAACAAGTTGCTTCATAAAAGACAAGAATGGAAAACTGCTCAGCAATATACAAGAGCAAATGAAGAGGTGGACAGAGTATTTTGAGGACCTTCTCAATAGACCATCTCCACAAAACCCCACGGGCATAAAGCCAGCAGAAGAAGAGCTACAAATTAACGGTGAAAGACCAACGAAGGAAGAAATAAAGAAAGCCATAAAGCTTCTAAGAGATGGAAAAGCGCCTGGACCTGATGGCATTCCAGCAGAGGCCATAAATGCAGATATCGATACGGCTACAGAGATGTTATATAAATTACTTGGTAAAGTCTGGGAAAAGGAAGAGATACCAGCAAAATGGAAGGAAGGATATCTGGTTAAGTTGCCTAAGAAGGGAAATTTACAAGAGTGCACAAATTATAGAGGAATAATGTTACTTTCAGTGCCAGGAAAAGTATTAAACAGGATTATCCTTGAAAGATTAAAAGAGTCCATAGACAAGAAACTGAGAGATAAACAAGCAGGTTTTCGACAAAACAGATCCTGTACAGACCAGATAGCCACTTTGAGAATAATAGTTGAACAAAGTCTGGAATGGAATTCACCACTATACATCGGATTTGTGGACTACGAAAAGGCATTTGACAGTGTAGACAGAGAATCACTTTGGAAATTGATGAGGCATTATGGAGTTCCCCTGAAGATCATTAATTTAATAAAGAAAACATATGAAGACATGACATGCAGAGTTCTTCATGAAGGACAGCTTATAGAACCGTTTGGGATAAGAACAGGAGTGCGACAGGGATGCCTCTTGTCTCCATTTCTTTTCTTACTAGCAATAGACTGGGTTACGAGAACATTGACAACACACAACAGAAATGGAATCCAATGGACTCTGACTAAGCAGTTGGATGATCTGGATTTTGCTGATGACTTAGCTCTTCTGTCCCATAACCATAATCAGATGCAGGACAAATTGAAAACACTCGATGAGAGGTCACAGCAATTGGGTCTGAAAATACACAGGGAAAAAACAAAGATAATGAGAATAAATGCAGGTAATGATAACAGGGTTGAACTTGAAGAAGCACCAATACAAGATGTAGAATCGTGCACATATCTTGGCAGCAATATAGACAAAGTTGGAGGGACAGACAGTGATATCAAAATAAGAATACAAAAAGCAAGAGGAGCTTTTATTGCGTTGGGAAATATATGGAGATCAAGAGAAATCGGATCCAACACGAAAATAAAAATCTTCAACTCAAATGTGAAGTCAATCCTATTATATGGCTCTGAGACATGGAGAACAACAAAGACAACTACCAAAAAGCTACAAACTTTCATAAATGGGTGCTTGCGCAGAATAGAGGGATTAAAATGGTATAACAAGGTTACCAACGTGGAACTGATGACAAGAACTAGACAAGTGCCAATGGAACAAGAGATGAGAAGAAGACGATGGCGATGGATAGGAGACACACTGAGGAAACCTGTTGATAGCATTACAAGGCAGTCTTTGTTCTTAAACCTCCAGAGCAAGAGAAGCAGAGGTAGACCAAGAAGCACATGGAGAAGAGAGCTGTAAACAGAGGTGAAAATGATAAGGAGAACGTGGAAAGAACTTGAGATGATGGCACGTGACAAGAGGACTTGGCATGTGTTTGTTGAAGGCCTATGCTCCTTTGGGAGTGGAGGGTTATGAATGAATGAGGATGTCTATATTTTTCTTCTTCTTGGTCCAAGATACTCTGAGAATATTTCTGTAACACTTTGCTTCGAAAGATTCGATTTTTTTCTTTAATGTTTGAGTAATGGTCCATGATTCACATCCATATGTTGCTACTGGAAAGATGCACGTTCTCAGAAGTTTTACTTTTATTAAATTGCTGGTGTTATTCCATAGGTTCTTCGTTTTATTTAACCTCTGCATTGCTATGGCCAGTCTCCTTCTGACCTCTTTTGAGCAGTCTCCATTGTTGTTAATTATGGAGCCAAGATATTTGTCGTAACTTTTATAGATAGGCCTTATATTTTTATGGTCCCATTCGAGCAGAGGTGAGATGGTGAGAGCTATGTGAGAGAAAGGGTGTGAGAAATAGTCCTGTTTACGAGGAGTATAGGTGTAAGAAAAAATTACTGTCTTGGATTGAGTAATTGCTCAACCCAACCTATCTAGTACGACACACTTTAATGGAGACGTATTTTCTCAATTGACACTGATTCCAATACACTATCCTCACGTACGCACACACAAACAATTTTGTGACATAAATACGTACATACGTAGAAACGAACAGGTAAACTATGGGGTCACGTATAAATGGCAGGGGAGGTTTTGACCAACACCAATAGCTTAAGGTTTATTAAGTTTATTATGTCATTATAAAATAGATCAAAAAAAAAAAAAAAACATACATAGTTATCATTTACATCAGTGAATTATAGTTAGATAAGAGAAAGAAAATATACTCTCATAAAACCTCCCTCTGGTATGTGGAAAACTAGGAATGATCCCAACCGAGGTTATTTACCCAAAAGATCAAAACAAATGATTGACAATGGGGGTGTGGGGAGTAGTCAGGATGAGTAAAGGGTATGTCCTTAATTTAACTATCCCGTGGGCTTTTCAGATTGGGTGAGAGGTAAAAAAAAGAAAGAAAGAAGATGTTATATTAGTAGTAACTTAAGAAAATAAATTCTTTCGTTCCGTTTCACTCTCTACATACGTCCAGTGAGCTCACTACATATCAGGCTTACCCCTCTGACGACGCTGCATACCCTCCAAGGAATTAATCACACACAATGTATTTTAAGACTATTATATTTCCTGTTTGACCAGTTCAGCCCCAGAAACTCCGTCTAGGCAACTGCTATTTTTCTCGGAGATTCGCTGAATTGGTGCGTTGGTTATATATTTTTCCTGGGTGGTGTATTCCTATTTGTACTGCAGGTATTGGGTGGGGATAAGTTTTTTCTAGGTTTCTGTCGTAGTGAAGGTGGAAATATTATCAACTGCAGAATGTTACTCCCCGGCTGTTCTCTGGAGGAAATAGCCATAAAAGTTCTCTGTAGAATTTGGTGGTAGGCACACTGTACTGTCATACGGGTTTGATTAAAGAAATATTGTGTTGTAAGTTCTGCCTCATCAGGCCAGGGAACTTTATATGATTAAGATAGAAAAACAATCTTCTGGCATTGTCCGTTCCAGTTTAACATTTAACACAATTTAACATTGAAGTGTTCTGTTTATTTAACCGCTCTCATGGGTTGAGAAGGTGGACCTATAAGGGTCTCTAACGTCATATTTTTTACTGTCAATGTTTGTATGTTTAGGAACATATAATTTGGGATGCCATAAGCCATCTGAACATGACTCTCTATTAAAAAAAACCGTTGGATTGCAAAGGTATGATCACCCGTATAAAAGAGAATATATAAAACAGGTAATCCTACTATAATTATATTCTAACACCCGCGTTTTTACGTAAGATCTGTAAAATCACTCCGGTATTTAATTATTTATATTAAAAAGAACTACACGAGTGATTAGCTAATGTATCGCTTTTACCACTAGCTATGAACAGTTAATTACTTAAAATTTACACAAGATGAAATAGAAATATAGGGTTATTAAACAATTACGATCACCTAGCGTCTTAAAATTATGTTACGCATCTATTACTCGGGAAATAACGGATAGTTACTTTTTTCGATTTACATCTGGAGAGCTTTGCTATAGGTTTATTTAACAGGTTTAAATTAACACAAAAATCCAGTGAAGTAAATGAAGAACCAAACGACTAAATCACTCAAACTCCAATATATATTACCGCAGCACACAGAATGAATTCGGAATCCACGTATAGAACAGATCCAAAAAAATTCTTGTAGAATTCTAATATATGAGCTAGTTACTTCATTAAACTCTCTGGTGCGAATGATAACTGCATTTTAAAAAGATTTCTATATATATATGAATTTAATGACAATTAATAGCTTAATGCGAAGTTTCTCGCCTCTCTTGATTCTCGGGAACTTTTTTGTTTTGAGCCGCGAGTCAAAGCTCTGTTACACAACTTTCTACCGCTGATTTCCCCCGTACGTCTTCGTTCCGCAGCGATTTCTAACCTTCTTAGAACAGTTCGCGTTAACATGTTAAACGGAGGTGTTAAAACGTTTCTTCGTTCTAAGTCACTACAACCGTCTTTAATAGCTGACCGCCTGCCGCTCTTCTGGCGACGCCTCCTGAAGGAGATGACAGAAAAGATAGAGAAATAGCTTGATTTTAGTAGCTCGAGAGAGAAGACAGTAGGCGTGGCTAAACTGCAATAAGACAAAAGCGAATGTCGTGGCTGCCCGCATGATAACTGTTTACATACTAATTAGCCCGCGTGGGGAATTCCACGTGGGATAATGCATACTAATTAGCACGCGTGGGGATTCCACGTGGGATCCACCTTGGCGATTTAATTTCAACGTAAATTCAGGGCCCCCGGTTCTATTCAAGGGTACTATTATTATCATCCGACAATTCAGGGTCAGCTTATATTTTCATCCGTCACAATATTCAAAATTTGTGACATTTTCAATTTCCTCATCATTGATGATATTTTTTGGTTGGCATCTTGTTTTGTCTGTGGACATTATCTTTGTTTTTTTTTTTTTGTGTTCAGGAAAAGGTTCTGATCCTCACTGTGTCTTTTGACAGACAAGATTAACTGTTCTAGTCCCTTGGCACTGTTTGAAAGAATAACTGTGTCATCTGCGTACCTGAGTTCTGGGATCGCATTTCCACCAATTGTGAACGGATCGCAATGTTCACATTCTTGGTCACTCCGAACATTTCTCATTCTATTTTCTGCATAGATGTTAAACAAGTATGGAGAGAGGATGCAACCCTGTCTTACTCCCCTTTTCACCTCAAACCATCCTGATATTTCCCCCGCTACTCTGACAGCTGCTTGTTGTTATGGTATAGGGTTTCAATTAGATGGATCAAATGCGCCGGAAACCCCATGTCTCTCATGATGTTCCACAATTTCTGATGTTGTACGCAGTCGAAGGCCTTGGTGTAATCTACAAAACAGGCATAAAGATCTACATTGTATTCTCTGCATTTCTCGGGGATGTTTCTCACATTAAAAATGTGATCTCTCGTACCTCTGCCTTGTCTAAAACCCGCCTGTACTTCATGTATTTCATGTTCTATCTTTCTTTCTATCCTCTTCATGATAATCCGCAAGACGATTTTGCTGGCATGACTTATTAAAGCAATAGTACGATAGCTGGTACACAGTTTTAAATTGCCTTTCTTTGGGAGAGGGATATACACAAATCTTTTGCATGCTTTGGGCCAGATTGCAGTGTTCCAGATCTTCACACATAGTGCATGATAAACGAGGACACTGGCCTCTCCTCCTGTTTGGATTAGTTCAGTTGGCATATCATCGCATCCTGGTGAGTTCCCTTTGTTCAGGCTTTTGATTGCTGCACGTACTTCATCTAATATAAGTTCTGGCTCTCTCTCTTCACTTTCAATCGTCATGTCTGGGGTCTTTGTACTATCTTCATACGTTTCTCTACAGTACTCCTTCCATCTCTCCAATATATCCTTACTTTCATATATATAATATATATATATATATATATATATATATATATATATATATATATATATATATATATATATATATATATATATATATATATATATATATATATATATATATATACTTTATTCTTACAGCTCTGTACTAAATATAATAGGTGTATGCTACCTACTGAGCTAGAGGGTACACTAATATTTTGCTCACAATAATCACCGATGTAAATTAACCACCATTACGGCTCACAAGAATACAAATAACTATTAGCTAAGGTTGGAAAAAATCAAAGGGGATAAAATGTTACACTTAGGTAAAAGCCGTTATTAGGAAAGATTACTTTAAAAATGATGAAAGAGCAAAAACGGGAGAGAAATAAGATAAGAACAATGATGAACATTTTAAAACGCGAAAAAGATAGGAACACTTTAGTACAGCAGCATTCAACGAAATCACAGTACAGACTCACAAGGCATAGTTACATGCCGATAAGCAACTACTCTTCTAGATCGAGATTATGAGAAACAAATTAACGTAGACACGATGCAGCTACAGGGTATAGAGAATACAAATTGTTAGCAGCCGTCCAAACCGACAAAGTTATATAGATCCTGCCTGCAAAGTTACAATTCAAACTATGTGTAATTTAGCTGTTCATTAAAACAATACAATACAAGAAAAAGGTAGTCTCATAACAAATAATATCGAAGGGGAGTGAAGTGCTAGAGAATTCTTTTTTTTTTTTTTTTTAATAACCAGCGGCACTCGAGCTTTCCGGCTCTTTCGGCCCAATGACATGTCATTGCGAGGCTGGGGGGTCAGTGGACTTTCCTTCCAACCCTGTCAGGAGCTTCGCTCCTTCCCATCCACACGGGATTTATGTGCAGGAGCCGTTCAGATTATTCAGTCAAATTTCCGGTCGTAAACATTTCTTCAAACGCCGACGGCCGGGTTTGAACCATGAACACCTGGTCGCCAGTACAACGTCGTAGCCATTACACCAGCGCGGCTCCAGAGAATTCATTATACAAGGTCTCAGCTTTATGACAAGAGTTGACCAGTTTCTGTCCTTGCTTCCTTTGCCGTGCTTAATTCAAGAGCTGACAGATTTCCAATTACACCTAAGTAAAAAAAAGAAAAAAAAAAGGAACCCGTTATATGCCCATTGAGGCATATTGGGAATATGGTGTTAGGCGCATATTATCTTGACCGTCGGCACACGTGGGGTGATGTGGTCGGCATCACGCCGGCCGCCTTAACCTTCCTAGAGTTGCTCTGGTACCCATTTGGGGCTGGGTCGACCCAGGAGCCGTTTGTGGCCTAAAAAATTCCCTCCTCATCTAGGGATCGAACCATAGACCACTGCGCTAGGAAGCCAGTGCACTAACCACTATGCTACCGCGGCTCCCTAAGTAGGTTGGAGCGTAATTCTACCCGATATTCAACCTGTTAACTTTGTCTCGAGAGGTAAGCGCTCTAACCACAACTATTCGACGCAGAGAAGATACAATAACTGTACGGAAAACAATGTACGGTTCATTTAACATGACAACAACCAGTCCGTGGTTTAAACAGGTCAGATCAGCGGTAAGCAACAAAGGAGCTGTGAGGATTTACGTTAGAAACACTGAGCTCTTTAAATATCTACCTTGTCTGGGATTCATGGACAAAACTCATGAACCTGAATGCCCTAGATACGCCTGATGTTCATTAATTGTGAATTTTTATAACTGTGGCGAGAGGTTTTATTTGACTCTTGGATCAGTATAGTACTGACAATTACAGAAATAGGATTTCTGCAGAAAATGGTGAAGTCCCAGTGTCTGAGAGGACTACTGGTATCACAAATTAGTTACGGCTGTGAATGATCTGATCTCGAAACCAATAGTAGAAAGGAGACCGACATAAAGCGCCACCTCCGCTGTGTAACTAACTGTGATATTAAAAAAAACAAGGAAACCGATTTTTACTTAACAATGATAAAATTGACAAGTCGTTCAAAATACAATTTCCTTATATTTTATTTAGTATATACACTATCCACTCTTGTGCTGAAGGGTGAATGTTGAAAAAATGGAACGTAATGAATTTGTAAGTTTACATATATTTTACAAATATTTATATTTATATAGACAACAAGTTTTCCAATTATAGGAACAAAAATTATATCAGCTGTGCTGTTAATTAAGGATATAACACTTCTCAGCTATGCTATTAATTTTGTCTCTTGCTATGTTAAGTCACTTTCTCATCACTGACAGTTTCTATGCTCACAATGCTGACAGAAATGGTACGACTGAGTACTCATCTCTTAAAACGTTCTGTTCTCCTTAGTTTGGTTCACACCACTCCTGCTGAGGCTCGTTACTTTAGCCCACCCAAGACTGAGAGGGACTAAAATGTAGCTTCTGTACAATCTCTATGCTCCTGCGAAGTTCCAGGCAGCGGGATTGACTCGAACATACGACCTCAGGTTTTTAGGACACAAATAAACCTGTAACAAAGCAAAAATAGGGGCTAATTTCTGTCCTCAAGCCCACCTATTTCTAGTGTGAGTAAAATGAGCTTGTCTCAGATGTATACATGTAGGATGAATGACAACATGGCTCAGTATGATTTAGCAATAGCGAGACAAGACATGTGTCTACTTGCAAAGCATTCTTTCTGATAAACTAATACATGGATACATTCAATAATATAGATCAATACATGAATAAATCCAATAATATGTACACCTAGGTGTGATACAACAATGTCCTTCCCCCTATACTATACCACGTCCTCTCTGTCAAGTGCTATACTAGCTGGTAACATATATCCTAACAATATTGTTATGTTCTTATGATAGGAGTATATGAGACGAGGACTGTTTGGTGATATATCAGGTGGGAGTTATAGGAGACAATAGATTGGAGTTAGATGCGACAATAGATTGAGTCCTGACAAGGACTGTTTTGGTTATATTGCAGTTGGTCTTATCTGAGACAATAGATTGAAGTATAGGAGACAATAGATTGAGTCCTAACAAGGACTGTTTTGGTCTATTTTTGCAGTTTGGAATTATCAGAGACAATAGACTGAATATAGGAGACAATAGATTGAAGTATGAGTCCTATTAGTCTTCGTCTATTCAATCATATACATTCATAGGGAACCCAAAATATATTAAATATATACAGGTGTAGGTAGTATAATGACACACAACAAATACCAACATTATATGCCTGCTGAAGGCCTATTTTCCTAAAGGTTATCGTAAATTTATAATTACCGTCCAAGATTTAAAAAACGGCCAGTTTGACTCGACTAGTGAAGTAGGTTGCAGGTCGATGCCCTCAGGTAAACTATAAATCAAGAGGTGACAGCTTCTTCCTCTTCAGTCAGTATCTCTGGCGTCAAGTTCGGGATTGCGTGGTTAGCATAAAATTCCGCCTGAATATATAGGCAGGTAACTGCTTAAGAAAGGCTTTCGGTTGGTTCCTGGCGGAGCAAAATGATTGGTTTCCTCCGGTTTCGTCTTTTGCACATACAGCCTAATTTTATTCAGTTTTTAGCCGCCATCTTGCGTGAACTGCGTGAACAGTATAATTTATTCTGTCTTAGAGACTGGTGAACGGTGCAAGTTGATTGGTTGAAGCAAATCTGTATCTCGACATAGTGATTAACAAAGTAGTGGGTTACACTTCGTTTCACGACATAGCCCCCTCCTTTCCTAGCTGTGACTTGTCATAGCTGACGTGTAAACCCCTGCTGTGGTTAATCCTTTTGCGTCTGTCCTTCCAGAGTACTAGGGTGTCGACTTAAAAAATCAGCTCCTACATTGTCTCTTCCCGGAATGTAATTCACGGTAAAGGAATAAGGCGCCAGAAGCAGACTCCACCTTAACAATCTCGAATTTAGCTTTTTAGATGCAGCCAAGAATGTTAAAGGTTGGTGATCGCTTTGGACAATGAAGTGTGTCCCATACAGATAAGGTGAAAATTTGTTGATGGACCAAATTAGAGCTAAACATTCTTTCTCTATGGTCGAGTAATTCAACTCAGCTGCATTCAGCTTCCTACTGGCGTAGGCGACTGGTAAAAGTTCCTCCGGCTGGGCTTTTGATTTCTGCAAGAGAGTTGCACCAATACCTATACTGCTAGCGTCCGTTATTAATACAAATTCCTGTGTGATATCGGGTAGTGTAAGGATGAGTTTGCTGGTGAGTTTTGCTTTTAGCTCTGTGTAAGCTTTTTCACAATCAGCATTCCATTGGATTTTATCAGGCTGTCCTTTCTTCGTTAAGTTAGTTAATGGTGCACACAGAGAGTTAAAGTGGGGTATGTACTTCTGATAGAACCCACATAATGACACGAATGATCTCACATCTTTCTTCGTTTGAGGTCTGGGTGCCTTCTTTAGCTTCTCTATATTCTTTGGGTCAGGAGACATATGACCTGTAGAAATAGTGTGACCTAGGAATTCCAACTCCTTACAACCGATATAGCACTTGGTTGGACGTGCAGTCAATCCAGTTTCTCTCAGTCTGTCAAACAACATGGAGAGCGCCACTATATGCTCTTCAAATGTGTTTGTAGCAACAAGAATGTCATCCATAAAGTTAGTGATATGGGGATTTTGTAGAGGTTCCAATAATTTCCTCATCATTCTTGAAAAGATACTGGGAGCATTTTTCAGCCCAAAAGGTAGTACATTAAACTCGTAGTGTCCGTCTGATGTACTAAATGCCAGCATTTTCCTAACTTCTGGTTTCACTGGTATTTGGTAGTATCCCTTGCTTAGATCTACCTTCGATAAATACCTAGCCTTACTCAGTGTAGAGAACAGCTGGTTGGTGTCAGGTAATGGGTCCACCTGAGATTCTGTGATCGCATTAAGCTTCCGGTAGTCAATACATAACCTGTGTTCACCACTCGGCTTTCTCAATAGCACCACACTTGAGCTATAGGGAGAGTCTGACTTCGAGATAATTTTCTCCTTCAACAGATAATCAACTTCCTCCCTTAGTGCTTGGGCTTTCGCATAGGGTATAGGGTATGTTCTCATGCATACTGGGGTAGGGTCGGTAACCTTCATGTCGTACTCTAACAGATTCGTACGACCTGGCTTATCTGTGAGCACATCAGCATGGGTTTCCAACACTTTCTGAACCCTCTTCTTCTGCTCTGGAGTTAAATGTTCACTAATATTTACTTGAACATAATCCTCTGTAGTTGTGAGTGGATACTCCATAGAGTGAAGTGGTTCACCGTGCATTTCTGTTGCAATGGCTAGGGTCATAATATGTGCAACTTCTGATGATTCCTTGTCATAGTATTTTTTAAGAAGATTGACATGATATACCTTCTCCTTTCCTTTCTTGTCAATCTTATAATTGGTCCTGGAAAGTTTCTCCAGTATGACATAGGGTCCCTGCCATCCAATCTGCAATTTATTATTGCTGCTCGGCAACAGTAATAACACCTTTTCACCCACCTCCAGTTCCCTATCCTTTGCTTTTTTGTTGTAGTACGCAGCATGCTTCCTCCTGGCCTGTCTTAAGTTATCATTGGCCAGTTTCCAACCTGCTTTCAATCGAGATGTCAACTCGTTGACGTACTGGTATGCGGAAGTCACTGTTTCCTCTGCCTTTTCATCAGTCCATGTCCGCAGCAATGCTTCCAGTGGACCTTTTATTGGTCTTCCAAACAACAATGTAGCTGGAGCCAATCCAGTTGAGTTGTGGGGTACTTCCCTATATGCAAATAGTGCAGCGGGTAAGTATGTATCCCAAGTATCAGGTTTTTCACTCGCCAGCTTTCTAAGGATTGAAATTAGCGTACCATTGAACCGCTCTACTTGACCGTTCCCTGGGGCATGGTAGGGACTACAATGATAGTGCCTGGCTTGAAATATCCTGAATACTTCTTGTGTTAGCTTTCCCTTAAAAACTGAACCTTTGTCAGTCACATATCTGATGCGGGACAACTCATCAGGATAAATATGTTTCAGGGCCTCTGCCACGTGTTATGAATTCTATAGCTGACATGGCCAAGTGTTCTCACCAACATAGAGCAAGTATAAACAAGGTTAATTTAATCCACTACTCTTGACAACACTGTGACACTCACATACATATAACACTCTACAAAGATATCTTAAAAAGAGTTTCCACTGAAAATTTTTGCAAATAACAATATGTATTCATTACTGGCATGAATGAATATGTGTACTGATTCAACTACAAGGGAACCAGGAATCACAATCAATTTAAATTACAAGTTATGTACAGAATGTATTTAATATGAATATTGTAGTGACATATATTATTACAAATGTTCTATGTGTGTCAGTTGTGTAGTAGTAAAATGAGGTAATACTGGTTTTGTTTTGTTCAAGCTCTGTTGGTATTTGTCATCATGACTTCAATAGTTTGTCTTTAGGGACCAGTATTGGAGATGTTCACAGTTCCTGATTTTAAGACAAGTAAATTCCCCTCTTAATGTTAATTTTAAAAAGTCAGTTCAAGATGAGGGGACATAATGTTGAGCTCAGCTGGCCAATTCGCTTATCTGGCCTGATGGCGGCAGGAAAGGACTCCTCTGCTCGAATTCTCCTCTGGGCTCAGGAGACACCTCACTGATAGCTAAAAAGACCAAGGAGTATGCTGTCCGACTCTGGATTCAGCAAAGCTCTGACCAGATGCTGCTCAGTACCATCAAGACCACTGTCCCTGAAATCAAGAAGGATGTACCTTCTACTTCATAACTAATCTATATTTTCTTTTTACACTGATCACAATACAGCACAAACATTGCGTTCAGAGCGTTAGGCCAACAGTCAGCTTCATTTGAAATACTTTATTCCAGTATTACCCTTCTTAATGGTTACTACGCCTCTGCACTTCCAGCATTATTTCTTTCTAGTCAATCATCCAGGTGTCAGTGTACTGTTTGGCCATTCCATGCCGTTTTACTTCTCTCCGACACCCTCTGTTCAGGCTGGAGCATTTTGGGCTTTACCTCACGTTTGCCACTGAACTACACATATATATACAGGCATAAATCAACAATTCACATTCAATTTTCATTAAAAGATATTGAATGGTTCAAGCTTACCACAATTCATACGAATAAACACAGATACGTTGATTAGCAATGAATTCTGGCACAAACTGGCACAAATTCCGTTCTGCCTATGTTCCAGGCTTTTATTGAGCCAAATATATGCTGGCTTCAACGCACTGATGCTTTATCAAGCTATTTTAAACAAGTGGTCTCGAACTAACGCTCCCAAGTGTGTATATCAGCGAGACTGGCCAATGAGCCACGTTTCGACAAGTGTTTTGAAAAAATTACCTTTTCCCGTCTTCCCCTAACAACCAAGATAGTATTTATAGCCCGACCAATCGTGGTTAGGCTTTCATTTGTTGCGCTCCAATCAATTTGGAGTTTACATGGTAGGCTATTTCTGTA